>JAKCWG010000263.1:0-140928 GCA_021464415.1 Lonicera japonica
ATATAAGCCAAGCCAATCACCGTTAATAGCAAAATTTTCAAGCTTCTTCAATTTGTTTTGGGGTCAATTAGAACAAATTTAAGCTTCCTAGCTAGTCGCAAAATCATTGCCTTTGTAGTACCACAAGCAGAAGTGGATTTCCCCATCTTTCATATAAGACAATTGGACGAATATGAAAAAAAAGCAATCAAAGTATATAGCAGAGATGGTCACCATCATCGACTTAATCCTCCAATAGTACTGTTGTTGTTTTTGTTGCTGTTTTGTTTCTTCTTCCTTCGACATCCACCACGTGTCGACCTCGATCATTAATGTTCTGACAAATATTAATGATGCAAAGTGAACCTCCTACAAGCTTTATTAGTGATAATTTATATTTCCGCATATCATGGGGGAATGGCACATCACTGAACTCATCCTCTTTTAAATCAAATCCAACAATCATATTATTACTTGTGACCAACCGATAGATTGATACATCAACAGCAGAGCCTAAATTATCAGTGGCATGCTCTTTCGGTTTAATTGATTACTTATTAGATGCACCTATAATGGTTCTTCATGAATTTAATTGTATGCTAAAAATATGAGGATTTCGAGCAATATTGTCGATCCTTACAAAAATGTAATTGTCAAGGGAGGAATCATAACCTGTTAAAATATTCTATTTTTAGTTATTTTCTTTATACTAGTAGGTTTAGGTTTTCTTTTCTTATTAGGTTTCTTATTCTCATTGTATTGTATATCCCCTATAAATAGGGCATCCCTTGTACCAATATCATTCAAGTAATCATAAATTCTCTTCTCTATTTTCAAGTTGGTATCAGAGTGATTCAATCCTCACAATTATCCATCAAACCCTAGCTTCATCTATACGAAATCATCCATGTTTTCTCGACAAAACTCTACACGGTCCCAAACCAAGAACTAATTACACCGCAGTGATAGTCTGCCCGAGACGATTACAACAACAAAAAAAATCACCTCGAAATCATAGTCCATGCGCTCTCACGCACAGCCTTGGTAAGACCCGTTCCGCCCCCGCCTTCATGCGCTTGACGCCGTTAACTGCCGCTGACGTCGTTACTCAGCTGTTTAACTGGACTGTGGTTCACTGAAAGCTCTTTTTGACTAGTTCGGCTTGTTTTGACTGTTTTGACCATATTTGATTGGTTCGGGGTTTTTTGGACCCTTATGATCTCAAATCCAGTGTTCGTTTTTCCAGAATTGCTCATTTTTGAGAAATAGTCACCACAAGCTTTTTGATCGGTTCAGCTAGTTTTGACTAGGTTTTGACGGCTCTTAGGGTTTTTTACTATTTTGATATCAAATTCAGCTTCTATTTTTTTCAAAACATGCTTTATAATATCTTATTTTAATACTACATAATGATTGCTGAGCCATTTGCAATTAATGAATCATCTAAGAGGAGAATCCTCCCAATTATCGTTCAAACTGAAAGTTCTACATTCAACATCGAGGTTACGTTGGATGAAACTAATTATGATTTATGGTCTCAACTCATAAAGATGTATATTGGCGAAAAAATAAATCTCTTCGTTTATTCGTGGTATGAATCCATTCCGAAAAGAGGGAACTCCAGAATATGAACATGGTATTCTAGACAATCAAAGAGTGAAAATATTTCTGATGTCTATGAAACTGAAGATTATGAAGCGATATATCGGGTTTCTATCGCACGAGAAATTTGGAAGTCTTTATCTAAAGCCTTTTATGATTTACATTTTGACGAGTTACAGTTTTACCTTGATCAGAAGACATTTACAGTTAAACAAATTGCAGATCTCTCTCTGAGTATTATGGGAACTAACATCAAATTTCAGCGAATTAGATCATCGCGATAAAGTGGTCATGGAAAAGTCCGAATGATATGGAATTTTACAGAAAATCAATCAATCAGCGTTTGCGAGTTCACATATTTCTTGCCGGTTAGACAACGACTTGAACAGATCCGTGGTGAAATCTTACGAAAAGATCCTATTCCAGAATTAGAGTAAAACATATGCACTGGTTCATCGATAAGACGTCATGCGAAAAAATATGACAGTAACGTTTGCTACATTGATTGTTGCGGCAATAGTAGCTAGCAAGCATGTCTCACAGAACAACCAGATCAGCCTCGAAAGATCTGACTTGGCAGAATCAGCAAATCAAACTCTTGACTTGCAATCAAAGGAACGAGGAAGTAAGTCTCAATATCCTCCTTATTCGTATGTGGACAAATGGACATTCTAAAAAGGGGTGTTTCAAGTAATTGGTATCCGGTTGGTGGGATCATTCTCGTGATCGTCGTTCAAATCATAAGAATGAAGGTGATGGAAAGAAGGCCTCCGGATTACTTACCACTGTTGAGATACCTGTAAGGCTTTAATTATGCATATGTTTTGATATATGTGGACAATTGATTTCTGGTGCTACTGATCATATGACATTTGATTCTTAAACAATGTTGCTAATTTTACCTCTCATCCAACAATTTTATTTCCACAGCGAATGGTAATCTAGTTCCTGTTATCGGTGAAGGATTGTTCCTTTATCTGATTCCATGAATTTAAACACTGTCCTGATAGTTCCCTCACTCAATTACAATTTACTGTCTGTCACTCAATATTACTAATGCTCTAATTGTATTGTTTTTTTTTTGCTGCTTATTGTGTTTTTTTAAAGATATTCAAACAAGGCAGACGATTGGTTTATATGATTAGTCAGGGCAAATTGTACTACTTGGACTGGAAGTGAAGAGTACAAACTAGGTTTCAACAAGCCTACAAACAATAATAGTACTAGGGGGAGAAAAAATTGAAGATGAAATTTGGTTGTGGCGTCGTCGTTTGGGTCATGCCGTCGTTTAGCTATTTAAATAAGTTGTTTCCCAAATTTTAAGACATCGATATTTCTATTTTTCAGTGTGAATCATGTGAACTGGCAAAGAGCCATTGTGCTTCTTTTTCATCATCATTAAAATAATGCTTAGTTTTTTTGTTAATTCACTCTGATGTTTAGGGCCCATCTCCTAATATTCTTTAAGTGGTTTTCGGTTGGTTTGGTTACTTTTTATTGA
Source organism: Lonicera japonica (assembly GCA_021464415.1). Taxonomy (NCBI): domain Eukaryota; kingdom Viridiplantae; phylum Streptophyta; class Magnoliopsida; order Dipsacales; family Caprifoliaceae; genus Lonicera; species Lonicera japonica. The sequence goes on from JAKCWG010000263.1 coordinate 3,083, forward strand.
TGATTGCACGAGAATGACATGGATCGTCCTATGGATCTAAGAGTGAAGTTAGATCTTTATTTCAGCAATTTCATAAACAGATTAATACACACAATATATGCTACTATCCAGGTACTTCGAAGCGATAAAGATGAGGCGAATATATGGTTACCACATTACAGGAGTAGTATTAAGCGTCATGGGATTGTCCATCAAATTCCTGCCGTATACACCTCAACAAAAAGGGTTGTGTGAAAAGGAAGAATCGCCATTTATTAGAAATTAGTCGAGCTTACTACTGGGGCTATGCTCTGGTATAATTAGGGGTGAGTGACTCTTCTCCTCTGCTGCTATTTGATCAAGTGTTTCCGTCAGTAATTCTTGACTTTGAAATACCATTCGATGTTCTTCATAAAGCTGTCTTGGCTCCTAAAGAATCAAATTTTCCTTCACAAATATTTGTTGTATTGTTTATTTGTTCACTTACCAAAAAAACCGGAATATAGTTCGAAGCCATGCCTTAATATGTATTTATGGGCTACGCATCTAATCAAAAAAGGGTATCGCTGTTATTATCCTCCATCACGAAGATGTACGTGACGTGACGGAAGGATGTTCATTCATGAGGATAATTTATTTTCGAAGACTGACATCAGGGGGAGCATTATAGTGAAGTTCGCTCTTGATTGTAGTAATAGCGAGAGCTAATTCAAGTCGAAGTCTCACCGCGATTCAAGCTCACAGAGTTCGCCCACAGCCGGCTGAACCGATTTGGACTGATGATCATTGCCTGGATTGCCACTATCAAGCCCAAGCTTACTATTGTCTCCGTCTGACAAAATAAGCAATATCTCTCTGCACATCTGCAGTTTGAATATCATGAAGCTATCTCTGAACCTCCTTAAAAAAATACTCCTCGAAACAATAAAGTATTCCTAAACTTGCATATGAACCCGATCTCACTAGTATAGCCATACCACCATGCCTGTATGTAGATATGTGTATATAGGCTGTGTCTAAATCGAATAAGTCATTTATAAATCAATTATCCTCTGTATCTATTCCTAACAGTGTGCAGGAGCCTTGAACGATCCAACATGGAAAGCAGCTTATGGAGAGGAGATAAGATTCCCTGAAGAAGAATGGCACATGGGATATAGTTAAAATTGCCGTCAGAAAAGGCGGTGGGCAAGATGGGTGTATATGGTGAAATATAACGCGGATGAACATTGAAAGATACAAACGACTAGTAGTTAGGAACCCAAAACACTGGGATATTATTTGGAGACATTTGCACCAGTGGCAAAAAATTAAACACTGTGCTTTATTTTTGCTTCTCTTAGCTACAAATCTGGATTGCCGTTATATAACAAATGATGTGATGTGAAGTATTTCTTCATGAGGATTTGAGGAAGAGGTTTATACATGGAATTCCCACCTGGGTTAAAAGTTCCCAAGGAACATCAAAATAAGTGTGTGCCAAATTAAAAGGTCTTTGTATGGTCTGAAACAATCTCGAGAACTTGGTTTGGAAGATTCGCTTAGATTAATGAGGAAATTTGGTTACAAAACAGAGTAACTCCGATCATACGTATTGTTTTGAAGAAGTGCCATGGGAAGATCAAACACTCATTGTGTATGTTGATGATATGGTGGTTACCGAATGATCCACAAGAACGAGAGCATAATGAAATATCTATCTCGAAAGTTCAAGATGAAAGATCTTGGCGAATCGAAGTATTTTTTGGGAATCGAAGTATTTAGGTCTTTAAAAATAATCTTTTTATCTCAGAGAAAGTATGAACTGAATTTACTAAGTGAGACTAGAATGTCTGCCTGCCAGCCATCAGAAACACCCATGGAAGAAGGTTTGAAATTAGAAATTGAAGCTGATCAAGTACTAGTTGATAAAGGGCATTATCGGAGATTGGTGGGGAGACTGATGTACGTAGCACATACTAGGCCTAATATTTCTTATGCATTGAGTATAGTGAGTCAATTCATGCATAATCCTGGAGAAAAGCATATGAAGGCCGTTATGAAGATCATAAGTTATTTGAAGGCAGCTCTAGGAAAAAGGATTTTATTTACAAAAAACTATGATTTTTTTAAAGTTGAAGGATACACTGATGCTGATTGGGCCAGAAATGTAAGTGACAGAAGGTTTACATCAGGATATTTCACGTTTGTTAGTGGAAATCTTGTTACTCGGAGAAGTAAGAAACAGAATGTCGTTTCTCGCTCGAGCGCTGAAGTTGAATATCGAGGGATGGCAATGGGAGTTCAAGAGTTATTATGGCTGAAGTTATTATTGACTGATCTAGGTTACTCACCGAGAGAACATATGATGTTATATTGTGATAACAAAGCAGCATCTGACATTGCTCAAAATTCGGTTCAACATGATAGAACAAAACATGTGGAAGTGGATAGGTTCTTTATCAAAGAGAAATTGGAAGAAAACGTGGTTGTTGTGCCTCATATACGTTCAAAAAATCAGCTGGCTAATGTTCTTACTAAAGCTGTTTCCAACAGAGTATTTTCTAGACTGGTCAGCAAGTTGGGCATGTTTGATATTTATGCACTAACTTGAGGGGAAATGTTAAAATATTCTATTTTTAGTTATTTACCTTATACTAGTACGTTTAGGTTTCCTTTTCCTATTAGGTTTCTTATTCCCATTGTATTGTATATCCCCTATAAATAGGGCCTCCCTTGTACCGATATCATTCAAGTAATCATAAATTCTCTTATCTATTTTCAAGTTAACCAAATCCAACGAGTGGAATGCAAGGAGGATTTCATCAATTGATTCTAATAATATCTTAAAATTAAACCCTTGTTGATGGATTACCAAGAACCAAAATCCCGGCAATCACACATCATCTACTGCTGATTCGAGATCTACAAAATAGAAGGCAGCATTAAAAGACATTGAGCTTCAATGCACATCTTGATGAACTCAGGCTAGGTTAGTAGGCAGAACAATTGCTTGCAAACCTGACAAGTAGTACCATTCCAGTTGTTTTTACATGCTTGAGTTTTATAAGTGAAGACTACAAACCTTAATTCAATATGGACAGCCACGATTCTTTCTTTTAAGGATAATACACTTACCAATTATGTTTTATTGTTAGAACTTGTGTGTATTTTTTTTTATAATGGTTGGCTCAAGTCATTAATCCCACATGGAAAAATTGTAGAATTGAATATGTGTATATAAGTGGGGGAGTCTCACCACATAGTAATGAGGCATTTTAAGCTAAAATTCCAAACGGAGACAATATGTACGTACTTGTGGAGCAGTGCGGTGGGCAACATTTTCAAAAAACCACAAGTATATTTTATTGAAAGAATTGAAAAACTACAACATTTATTATTTTATTTATGTTTTCTTTATGTGGCAGTTTCAAAATATTAAATACTTTATTGTTATCTCCAATTAAATAATATTAATGTACTTGTGGAGTAGTGTGGACACGTTACTACATGCAGTGGGCAACATTTTCAAAAAACCACAAGTATATTTTATTGAAAGAATTGAAAAACTAAAACATTTATTATTTTATTTATGTTTTCACGGTGGGCAACATTTTCAAAAAATCACAAGTATATTTTATTGAAAGAATTGAAAAACTAAAACATTTATTATTTTATTTATATTTTCATTATGTGGCGGTTTCAAAATATTAAATACTTTATTATTATCTCCAATTAAAACAATATTAATGTTTGGTAATTAATGTCCTAATGACTAATTTATTTTGGTATTTTATGGAGATTAATGATGATTTTTGAAAAGAAAGTGAACAAGATCTATTATTCTTTCACAAAGGAATTATTTCTTCCTCTTAATACAAAGAAACCATTTTCTCTCAGAGTCCTACTTCCTAAAAAAATCGTTTTAAAAATGAGACTAGTAGTCTCAATATTCCATTTTTCATTCAAAAAGAGAAAAAACAAATTTTGTTTCCTTCAATTAGATGATACGAAAATCTTTCCCGTATGAATTTTTCGATTAAAAAATGATTCTTCTCTATTTAATTTGTTTCATTAAAAGAACCCTAAATTTTGTGTATGTATTCCGAGCAAGTGGTTAAACCTATATGTGTATTACCGGCCTATCTTTGGTGCAAAGAAGGTTGAGACAGAAGGTGAATTTTTGGATGGATTTATCCTGAGGGAAGTGTGACATGATGAATTATTTGCATAAAGAGGGCAAAGTTACGAAACAATCTAAAGAAAGCGACCTAATCTGCAACTTAGCCCAAGAAATCCGTCAACTTGAGTTTAACATCTATTCATTTCGCTCCTCATTTACGGTGTATTTGTAATAAAATTGTTTTTGATGGTAACCAGAACAACACATGGTTTTTTATTTTTCGAATTATTATTTGATAGCTCAAATTATTATTATTTTAGACTAATGAAATAATCTTTTTGTATTACAAATTTTGTAATTTCCCCAACAATTCGTACCCCAAATAAAATTTTGAATGCGAATCTCATTATAAATTTAATTTAGGGGTTGAGAATTCTTAAATGGGTTGGGCTTAACTAAAATAAAAAGGGCAATGTTATTTATATCCTCCATATCTACCACAAACACCTCCTAAAGGTACATTTCTAATTACTAACACCCTGTAAGACTCGCCTAATGAGAGGTGAGTACAGATGCACACACTCGCCCCACTTGGAGAGATGTTGATTGTAAAAACTCTGCCTAATATCAGGTAATTGATTACTGGAATGTTTTTCAAATAAGACCCACCTAATGAAAGGTGAGTGCAATTATATAAACTTGGCGTACATGAGAAGAGTATGTTACTAAGCACTCACCTAACATCAGGCAATGAAAGGGGTGTTTGTGACAAATTAGGCGGTGTTAAAATGTGTTTTTATTTAAATTTTGGAGGGGGCGATTGTTACAGATTTAGGGGTATAAATAATACCACCCAATAAAAATCGTAACATATACAAATTTTTTTTTAATAACAAAAGTTTCGTTTCGATTCAAGAGTTAAATTACTTTTCACATTTTTTTAGAAAGGAAAAAAATACTTTTCGAAGAAAGTGATGGTTGAAAAAACTAATTAGTTTCGATTATATTAGAGCATATCGAAGGGTAGTTGTGAGAATCCGCAAATGCGACCCCCGGGTCTCGTCCCCGTTCGTTGGGCGTCTGAAGCATCGGAAAGGATTTCGTCGCTCCATTTGCTTGGAGTTGTTTGATGATTCATATCGGGTGTCCCTACGTCTATTCTAGATGCAAAGGGGTTCGTTCAGAGTCACCAGTACGTTTTACGAGAAAACGGACAAAAAGGGTTGTGTAAGGGGAAAGGCTAAAGATAAGCCTTTCTTTACACGTTTTGTCTGCGAAACCAGGATTCTATAGGGTTCAGAAACTATATTACAGTTTGGGAAGGTGTTAAGCACCCATTCCGCCCTTTCGTTCTCTAGTGGACTTATATGTTTATTTTATGTTGAAAAACTTGAATGCTTTTACTGATAGTCTACTACTTTTCTAATGAAAGCCCTAATTTCGGAGGAAAAACGGGAAAGGGATGAAAACCTTTGTATTCCGAGATTCGATGTTTTATTTATTTGAAAGATGTAAATACACATGAAAAAACCTTTTATTTTGAAAGAGTATCCCGTATTATTTCCTCAGATAATGACGGTTTTCTCGTGTTGTGTTTACTTTTGTGAAAGTTCGGATCTAATATCGGGACTAATTTAATATGGAATCATGACTCTTGAGAGGAGAATTATCAGACGCATCGCAGTCTATAGAGAAGACAGGATATGTTGATTTTTAATTCCTAGATAAGTCGTATCAGTCTGGGTTTTGAAAACAGAATTTTATCCGGACGATAACATACTTACTCTTCTGGTTTTGCAAACGATTTTATCAGGGTCTTTTGTTTTGAAGACGGTAGACTATTTATAACTTGGCAACAAGTTTATTCAAATAAAACGTGGATAAAACAATAAAACGAGTACACAGATAGACCTGTTTAATTACCAGAAGAAACTTTATTTACCTTCCCGACGAGAATAATAATAATAAGAAAGAGAATATAATACGGCAGAGAGATCTCCGGCGATAACAATCTTCTCCTTCTTCAGATATTTCCGAGAATTCGATTCTAGAGACGGAACACGTCGAGTGTCGGGAATAGATCCGATAATTCTTCAGAGATAAGATGATAATATAAAATGCTTGATAACAAAATCAGACTAAAGCTCCGGATTTTCCAGCTCCCAGTTGCTGCCCTTGAACCCTTGGGGGTGTTGGCCTATTTATATTGCTCGGGGAAGATTGTCGCGCGACATTTCCCCAAAAAAGGCAAGTGTCGCGCGACATATCTGTTTGTCACGCGACATTCCTGTATGTCGTGCGACAAACGGCTGAAGTGATGGGTCCTGACACTGTGATGTGTCAGAAAGTGGTTGGTCGGGTGCAGAGAGGGATTGTCGCGCGACATAGTGGGATTGTCGCGCGACATTCCAATGATTGTCGCGCGACAATGTGATATGTCGTGCGACAATCCTTCATAAAAAAAGGTTTGTCGCGCAACAAACCCCCCCGGGGTAGTTTCGGGTGCTCGGGTGTGTCCTAGACTCTAAAAAATAGTAGTCTCGTAGGTCGTTAGGGTTCTTGCGGGGGTCACGGATCGGGGTGTCTACAGACCCTCTCGACTCAAGCTCCTTGCTTGCAAGGAATTGAGGCGACTGGAAGAGACCATGATCCATGGCTCCCGCATGAACTCTAAAGAAGTGTTCATGTAAAAAGTGCTTGTGAGTGCCTCCGGAGAGGGCTTCGTGTTTGGTTTTGCCTCCGGAGAGGGCTTTTGTTACCTCATTGCCTCTCTCGAGGGCTTTGACTTGCTCCACTTGCCTCAGATAGGAGGACTACCATTGATCTTTTTTGCGCCTCAGGTGGGAGGACTACCATTGCGCCTCAGGTGGGAGGACTACCGTTGTGCCTCTCTGGGAGGGCTTCGCCTCAGGTGGGAGGACTACCGTTGTGCCTCTCTGGGAGGGCTTCGCCTCAGGTGGGAGGACTACCGTTTGTGCCTTTCTGGGAGGGCTTCGCCTCAGGTGGGAGGACTACCGTTGTGCCTCTCTGGGAGGGCTTCGCCTCAGGTGGGAGGACTACCGTTGTGCCTCTCTGGGAGGGCTTCTAGATCTGTAAGAAGAAGGAAAAATGCCTCTGGGAGGACTTTCATGAGTAACTTTTGCCTCTGGAGAGGGCTTGTGATTTTGCCTCTGAAGAGGGCTTGTGTTTGTAGAATTTAATTTGTCTCTCTTTAGACTGCTAGAGTGAGAGAGAGAAGTTTTCGTGAGGGTGAAAAGAGCTCCTCGAGGTCTAATCTTATCCGAATGTCCGCTTTCATGTATCTTTCTTGAATTTTGTTCTCATGTTTTCCTCGAGTGAGGGTACTTTTCTCAAAAGGCAGTTTTCGATTTTCTTTTGCTTTCCGCAACGTGATGATTCGAGGATTTTCCAAACCATCTCTTCTGTATCGTGCTGAAAAGAAAATTTGTCTAAAAGTCCAATCTCTGATCTCTGTTCTTTCCTCAGTTTCTCTTTTTGGTAGGCCCAACATCGTTTTCTGTTTTTCGATGCCCTTATTTCTCCCTCTTTTGGGAAAGACTTTTCCTGGCCCTCTCTGTTTTTGACCAGGAGTCTTTTTATCCCTTTGTCGTGATCAGGAGCCTTACTCACCCAAAACGAAGCCCTGAGCCGATTTGGCTTAGCTGTCACTTTTGGTGTGGCTCTCCCTGCCACTCTTCATTTCTGTTTCTCTTGCTCGCTTTGGGCGCTCATACGGGTTATTTCTCTTTTCTACTTTTTCAATTTTTTTATTCCCGTCTTATCTCGCTATTCTGCCTTTTCTTATTTGATGGTCTCGGTCCTTCTGTGATATCAGAGACTATTTTTAATCGCGGCATTCTGTTCTAGTATTTTTCGGAGAGATGATATGGAAGTTTTCTCTTTGAAATCTTTATCATGGGTGTGCGGTTTTAGCAAAAATTTCGAAAACCGCTCCTCGGAAGCCCTCCTGCAGGAGATAAAAAATGAGAAAAAGGTCAAAAAAATCAAGGGGGATGGGAGATTGTCGCGCGACACTTCGGTGGGGAGCTCTTTGTCGCACGACAATGTGGCCATTTGTCGCGCGACAAACTGACCCACTATATAAGCCTCCTGCTGAGCTCATTCCACTTCATTCTCTCCTTTCTCTTTCTCTCTCTAACTCTCCTTCTCTCTTGTTCCTAGCGCGGAAGCTCTGTCGCGTTTTCGACTTTTCCGGCCTTCTTCATATATCCTACCTATACCGATGGACCCTGCTCATCCCGACAGACTGGAGGGTGACCAGGAGGAGGTCACCTTCACTGACGCTCAGGGCGTTCTCCGCTGCAGCCCTCATCATGACGACTGGGCGGACTTGGATTGGTACGATGAGGATGGGATAGACCGCGGTCGAGCGGTGGTCTATCGAGATGCTATCCGAGCTGCTCCAGTCTCGGATGTCCCGTGGCTCTTGATGGAGCCTGTCTCTCACGAGATTCGCCGTCGATCTCTGGTATGTCTTCTTTATCTGTTCTGTTTCTTGTCGTTTCCTGTATTTCATTTTCAATAATGTTAGTATGCATGTCTGCCTTGAATAACGCCCGATTTTTAGCGAACACATACTTTTACCGGTGATACCTCTTAGTTTTTAGGAAAAATACATAATCTACCCCTATAACCCTATAACTCTCATAATTACACCAAAATACCCTCAGGTTTTGGAAAATTACATAATTTACCCCTATAACCCTGTACCTCTCATAATTACACCAAAGTACCCTCAGGTTTAGGAAAATTACATATTTTACCCTTATAACCCCATACCTCTCATAATTACACCAAAGTACCCTCAGGTTTTTGGAAAAAATTACATAATTTACCCCTATAGCCCTATAACTCTCATAATTACACCAAAGTACCCTCAGGTTTTTGAAAATTACATAATTTACCCTTATAGCCCTATAACTCTCATAATTACACCAAAGTACCCTCAGGTTTTGGAAAATTACATATTTTACCCCTATAGCCCTATAACTCTCGTAATTATACCAAAGTACCCTCAGGCTTGGAAAATTACATAATTTTACCCCTATAACCCCATATTTCTCATAATTACACCAAAGTATCCTCAGGTTTTTGGAAAATTACATAATTTTACCCCTATAACCCCATATCTCTCATAATTACACCAAAATACCCTCAGGTTTTTGGAAAATTTACATAATTTACCCTTATAGCCCTATACCTCTCATAATTACACCAAAGTACCCTCAGGTTTGGAAAATTACATAATTTTACCCCTATAACCCCATATTTCTCATAATTACACCAAAGTACCCTCAGGTTTGGAAAATTACATAATTTTACCCCTATAACCCCATATCTCTCATAATTACACCAAAGTACCCTCAGGTTTTGGAAAATTACATATTTTACCCCTATAGCCCTATAACTCTCGTAATTATACCAAAGTACCCTCAGGCTTGGAAAATTACATAATTTTACCCCTATAACCCCATATTTCTCATAATTACACCAAAATATCCTCAAGTTTTTGGAAAATTACATAAGTTTACCCCTATAACCCCATATCTCTCATAATTACACCAAAATACCCTCAGTTTTTTGGAAAATTTACATAATTTACCCTTATAGCCCTATACCTCTCATAATTACACCAAAGTACCCTCAGGTTTGGAAAATTACATAATTTTACCCCTATAACCCCATATTTCTCATAATTACACCAAAGTACCCTCAGGTTTGGAAAATTACATAATTTTACCCCTATAACCCCATATCTCTCATAATTACACCAAAGTATCCTCAGGTTTTTGGAAAATTACATAATTTACCCTTATAGCCCCATATCTCTCATAATTACACCAAAGTACCCTCAGGTTTAGGAAAATTACATAATTTTACCCCTATAACCCCATATCTCTCATAATTACACCAAAATACCCTCAGGTTTTGGAAAATTTACATAATTTACCCTTACAGCCCTATACCTCTCATAATTACACCAAAGTACCCTCAGGTTTTGGAAAATTACATAATTTACCCCTATAACCCTATACTCGTTCTCTTGACTGCAGTGGGTTGGCCGGGGTTGGGGTTCTCCCAACACTATATCTTCGGAGTGGCGACGGGCACTGGCCCCTGTCCAGGAGTTGATTCTTGCGACTCCTTTTGGCTCCCTCTTCGACGCCCTCCCAGAGCGGGTTTCTAGGGCGGCAGTTTTGGTGTCAGCACTGGCTTGCCATTGGTGGGATACTACTCATACCTTTCATTGGAGCTGGGGTGAGATGACGATGACACCCCTCGATCTTTTTGCTCTGACCGGGATTCCTTCACGGGGGGTCCCTATTCTGATCGATGTCCCTTTGCGTCTGACGGCAGAGGGTATTGTTAGTGCGCTTGGATGGTTTCCGGAGCGGCGGAGTTCCGGCGATACGATTCCTCGGGGTGTCTTGGTTACGCGGCTAGCCACAGAGAGAGCTCGGTTAGTTGCTTCAGGGGTTCCTATGACCCGTCAGGAGGCTCGCCAGTATGCCCGCGTCCTTCTTCTGTTGACACTCCATGATTTATTCGAGGCCCGTGGTGGGGACACGGCTCACCTTTGGTGGTTGCCCTATCTTTGGGACTTCAGCCTCATGTTTGATTATGACTGGGGATGCTTCATTCTTGCAGTCCTCTATGATGCCATGGACCAGGTCTCTCGCCATTTAGCCCTGAACCTCAAGGGCTTTTCTCTGCTGTGGGAGGTACATACTTTAGTCCTTTTGTCCTTGCTTCAGTTCTTTACATATTACCTGTTGATCATTGCTGATTTCTTTTATCTTTCCTTTTCAGAGCTGGTTTGTTGCTTATACCCGCCTGGGTCGTGCCCAGGTGGATCTCCTCGTTGAGAACGAGGACCAGTTTCCTTTTCTCCGCCGATTCATTGCGGGGAACTACAGGGCTCCCTACTTATACCGGACTCGGGAGACCGGAGCTGCTGCTGTTCACGATCTGCGAGAGGGGCAGGTAAATATTTTAGTTCTCTTGCTCTTTGATAGTTAGATAGAATATATAAATTATTGAGAATAAAAAACTTGTTTTCTTTTCAGGTTGAGTGGGCCCCTTGGGGTGATCTGAGTCCCCATTATGGGTATGGCCGTGCCCTGACCGCCTCGAGGACTAGGCGGCTTATCCGGGATGAGTACGGCCTTCTCTTCTACTTGGGCGAGAGGGTCATTCGCCAGCACACGCCGTCCCAGTGGCCTCGTGTTCCATTATTCCCTCCTGTTCTGATGAGGCGGACGGGCGAGATCGATCCGGTGACGGTGCAGGCCTTGGTCGACGGACTCGTCTTCCAGACGTTCGTCGAGGAGGGAGACTACCCCGTTTTTGCTGCCCGTTATCTGATGAGGGAGCCGAAGGGGACTCGGGGACGGGTCTTCTATGAGAGGTACCGGGCACTGGGAGGTGATCCCAACTACATACGGGGACAGACCCATTTAGCTAGGGCGGTTCCGGGTCACTTGCCACCTGTCCCCGATCAGAGGGACAACATTCCGGATTCTGAGGACGAGGATCCTGAGGGAGAGAGGGATGTTCCTGCTGCGGCCGAGGGCTGTGGTCGGCCAGAGGGCGAGGGAGGTGATGCGACAGCTGTTCCGGAGCCGTCGCCTCAGGCGACACCTGTGAGGGAGCAGCGTACTGAGGGTTTCGAGTTTCCCACCGGCCCTTCTGTGTCTCCGGGGGTCCTTTTTGCTGCTACTGAGGCTGCTGAGGGGAGAGCGGGATTGTCTGAGAGGTCCTGGGAGCCTGCGGACCTTGGGGCAAACTATGAGCAGTTCGGGCGGACTCCTCCAGCTGCGGTGGCTACTCCTTCTAGTGGGGTACCTCCTTTGAGGGCGACGGCCATAGTGGATCCTCTGGGTGTCCGTACCTACGCCACGTTGACTCCTCTTCCGGCGACTGTCATGGGTCCTCCTGCCCGATCTGCAGGTTTAGGGGGTTCTTCATCCCGGCCTCCCTTGTTTCCGATCCGTGAGGAGGGCGGGTCCACTTCTGCTGGTGTTCCGGCGGGGTTATCTATTCCGTGGGTAGATCTACCCCCACTCCCCAGGGACATCTCTTACGTTGGCGCTGGATTACGTCGATATCCCGTCCCGGAGTACCCTCTTCCTGAGGATACTTTTGACTATCTAGGTGGTCGCCCTGATGACGAGGTACTTTCTTCAACTTCTCTTGATACCCTTACATCTATATCTATCTATTTTGATTGTGCTGATTCTTTTATCTTATGCCTTTTTACAGCGGGTGAGTGTTCGGGTGGCAGATCTACGGGCTTGGCACGCCCAGTACCTCTACAGCTGGAACCTGCTCCAGTATGTCGGTCGAGACCCTCCAGCCTACATGCGTGATTATCAGAGGGCTATCGACATCTCCTTACGGCCGGACGACCCCCTGACTTCCTCTCATGCCCGGACGAATTCTCGGAGGAGCAGTAGTCGGACTTCCAGGCGTTCCCGATCGTCGGTGATCCGTCCTACGGCACCGGTCCAGTCCACGGGGCCTTCTCAGGCGGCAGTTCCTCCTATTCCCGGCGTCCCAGTTGTTGATCTTACTCCCGAGGAGGGCTCGGGCGATAGTGGGAGCGTGTCAAAACGCGCCCGAGTAGATTAGTTTTCCCTTTCTGCATTTAGTGTTAGTTTTGGACAGATATGTATTTATTTTAGACGTGTTTAGACAGATATTTTTTTAAAAAAACTGTTCTTTTATAGGATTTATAAAATATCTCTAGCTGTGTTTGATTATACTTTTATTCTCTGTGTGTGAAAGATATATATATATATATATAAGAGTCAGTGATTTAGAAGCCATACCTTGTAGTGTAGTGATATTTTTCCTGTAAACAAAGAGCAAAGTGAGAACAAGAAAGCATCTAAAAAATGATTCTTTTGGCAAAAATGACTGCTATGTGTAAGAAAAAACCAAATTAGGGTGACCCAAAAGGGGTTTGTCGCGCGACAATCCCTCCTGGATATGGGTTTGTCGCGCGACAAACAGGTACAGGTCCCTCTTTTTTGCTTATAAATACACCCATCTTCCTTCCTTCATCACCACACTCTCCAAAAAAATGTCTTCTTATCGCACAAAATCTGATTTTTCTTATGTCAATGCTCGAGATGCTTTGATATCTTTCGAAAATGGTCTGAACTTTGGTGCCTTCAGTCCTTTAGCGGGTTGGTGCCATCGTCCCGTCGATTTTTCCTTTCTGTTAGGTGCCTTGTATTTCTGGAGTCCTGCGGACCATCTCTTCCGCTTTGGACTAGATGAGCTCTGCCCGACCTATGAGGAGTTCTCCTGGCTATTACGTTCTGACGTTCGTCTCCCGATGGCAGTTCCCATGGAAGAAATCGGTCCCCGCGACATGCTAATTGCTCTGTTAGCCATTCCCCAGGCGGCCTGTGATGGTTTCATTGCCGACGGTCTTCTTGACCTTCATAAAATGGTGAGGTTTTTTCATCGTTATAAAGATAGGGCCTCTTATGGCGTGGGGCGTACTGCAGCGGCCCTGATTTGCCTGGTTTCTGATATGCTGCTGGTGACGGGTTCTTCCCGTGTTGATCCGACTATCCTGAGTCTGATTTACCATGCTAAAAATGGGGAGTCTATAGTGCTGATCATTCTTGCAGAGACCCTGAATGGTCTTGATGATGTTCAACGGGGGGCCTCGCCCTTCTTCCAGGGGAGTCCGCGTCTGCTATACATGTGGCTGCTAGAGCGCTTTCGATCGGTGGGTTTCAACGGAGTTCGGCTCAACAATCCGACTCATTTCTTCCATCGGCCTCTCTTTGGTGCTTTGACCATGTCTTCCTCTGATTGGACGGTGTGGTTTTCGGAGAACTTTCGGGCTATCCAGTGGAACATTCCTTGGTGGAAGCTGAGGGCAATGGTACTTAGCACTGGGGGTCAGAACTATGTTCGGCTCCGCGGGCTCTGGTTTACTTCCTTTTATCTCCCTGGGCGTCTTCTTCGGCAGTTTAACATTCCTCAAGAGGTTCCCCTTAGTCTGAACAACTTCTCTTCTTATTCTAAATTTGTGACCCCATATGTTTCTTTATCGGTAGAGAGGATGTGGCGTGCTCGACTGACTCGTCAGTTCAACTATGCCCGTTTTGGTATTACCCGGCCCATCCGGGCTGATATCATCCGCTCTTGCTGGCAATCTCTGGAAGGAGAACTGATCGACGACCCCTTTCAAATGGAGTGGTTCCGGTTCATGGATACGGAGGCTACTGATGATAATATTGTCTTTGCATATCAGATCTTGGACGAAGCTCGGATCGACTTGGCTATTGAGGACCCAGTGTGGCCAACCCCTAGGGATTAGTTTCTTTCGTATTTGTTATGTCTCCTTTGTAACCTTCGGTGTTCTGAACCACCTTTTAATAATATATGAGGGACTGCTTGCGGAAAATAAATTTATTTAAAGTTTAAACCGGCCTGAAGTCACTTTCTCAGGTTGCCTACGTTCCCTTTTGATTTTTACAAAGAACAAAAAGTTTTGAGTTGGGGGCTCAGGTTTTACGTAGTTCTTTTATATGCCACACCTATTGATAATACTTTCTTCAGTCGATCCATGTTGACTGGTGAATGTAGTAACTGCCCATCCAAATCAGTGAGTATAGAGGCACCTCCTGTATCGATTTCTTTGACGATGTACGGTCCTGTCCACTTCTGCCCGAACTTACCCCTCGATCTCTGACGGTTCTCGAATTTCTTTCAATACAATATCGTTCTCGTTGATACCCCGAGTCCTCACTTTCTGTTAAATGCTCGAGCGTTTCTTCTATACAAATACCATGATGGTGGTATGCAGCTTTCAATCTCTTTTCATCTAGTAGGGCTAGCTCGTTATAACGCGCCTGGACCCATTCCAATTCATTGACTGATTTTCTAGTATTACCCTGAGGGAGGGACTTCTAACTCAACAGGGAGGACTGCTTCCATCCCGTATGTAAGAAGAGAACGTTGCCCTGTGGAGACCCTCTTGTGGTGCGATATCCCCACAATGCAAGGTAATTCTCTGGCCAGTCTCGACAGGTGTCGGTCATTTTGCTTTAGGATATATCTTCAGATTTTTTTGTTGGCGGCTTCAACTCAACTGCCCCATGGTTTGTGGCCTGTATGGCGAAGACCTGTGTCTGTAATACCGTATTCCCATGATGGTATAGCTTCTCCTTCGAAGTGTGCCGTTATCTGAGATGATCTCGTGTGGGACCCCATATCGGCAAACAATATTCCTTTTGATGAATCGGGCTACTTTTTTGGCATCGAGGGTCTGGTAAGACTCGGCTTCTACCCATTTGGTGAAGTAATCGATGGCCACTAGTATGAATTCATGGCCGTTGCTGGCTTTGGGCGAGATCTTTCCAATGACGTCGATTCCCCAGGTGCGAAAGGCCAGGGAGAGCAGTCATGGTGTACAACTCTTTTGGATGAAGCTTCTGGGATTTAGCATAAATTTGGCACTTGTGACAACCGTACGTGATTTAGCGCAGTCGGTTTGCAGAGTAGACCAAAAATAACCTTGTCTGATGATTTTTGCGGCAAGTGTATGTCCGCTCATATGAGGTCCGCAATCGCCCCCATGTATGATCCATTACTCTGACTGATTCTTCTTCGGTGAGGCATTGAAGATGAGTCCGTCGTAGTTTTCTCTTTATACAATCTCTCCGCACACAAGTATGACCCTGATGCTAACTTCTGAGCGTGACCCGTTTTCTTGTCTTTTTCTCAGGATACTAATGTTCTTCAGCAGGTTCCAGATATCGTAAAACCAAGTGTTGAATCCCCTTCCCCTTCATTCTCTACCACCAAGGCCGTGCAGTGTGCTGGTTCTGATTTCTTTTGCACCGTAAAGGAGTTATTTTCCATCCTTCGGGATATCGATCATAGATGCCAGGGTTGCCAGTGCGTCAGCAAAACTGTTCTGAGACCTGGGAGATAGTAAAATTCCGTATGCTTGAACTTTCCGCGATATCCTCCAGTCGGGCGAGGTAGGACCATTTCTCATCTCTGATCTTCCATTCTTTCAGGACCTGGTAACACTAGTGCTGAATCTCCGTATACCTGTATCCTCTTTATACCCTTTGAAGAACTATCTCTAACCCGAGTATGCAGGCTCATATTCAGCCATGTTGTTGGTGCAGAAGAAGTCCAGACGATATGATACCGGGGAGTGAGTTTGGTCTGGAGAGACTAACAGGATACCTATCCGTTTCCATTCCGATTGGCGGCCCCGTCAAAGTAACAACTTCCAGTCTTCATCGATCTCGACATTCATGATGGTTTCGTCTGGGAACTCGGCTTTTCTAGCACGTCTCCATATTGGATTGTGGGCCAGGTAATCATCTATGATCTGCCTTTGACTGCCTTCTGGTCATATAGGTGATGTCAAATTCGGAGAGTAGAAATCATTTTGCCATTCGGTTCGAGAGAGCCGTTTCTCGAAGAGGTATTTCAATGATCAATCCGTGATGCCAGGATGACTGAAAAATTAGCATGTAGTGTCCGTAGTTTCTGTGTTTACCCATGAAGCGGTGCATGATTTCTCCAATGTGTGTAGTTTCATTTCAAATGGGGACAGTTTCTTGCTGAGGAAATAGATAGCCTGCTCTTTTCGGGGTATCAGTCAGGTGCTGGGCTAGCATTGCTCCTGCGGCTGAATCAGTGACGGTTAGGTATAAAATTTAAAGGTAGTCCGTTGTGGTGGGGCTAATACTGGGGGGTTGGAGAGATATTCTTTGATCCTATCAAAAGCTTCCTGCACTGATCGTTCCACTCTCCGGTGAAGATTTCCTCAGGAGTTGGAAGATGGGCTCGCAGTCTGAGTGAGCTGAGAGATGAACCTACTGATGTACTGCAGATTACCAAAAATCCCGGACTTCTTCTCAGTACGAGGTTTAGGCATTTCTTGGATAGCTTGAACCTTGCGCGGTCTACCTCGATCCTCTCTTACTGACAACATAAACCTAGGAGTTTTCCTTGTCACCCCGAACACACATTTCTGCGGATTGAGTTCTCATCTGATACTGGCAGAGTCGGTCGAAGAAAGTTCGCAGGGCTGGTATGTGACCTTCCCTCTCCTTGATTTGATTATCATGTCGTCTACATACACCTCTACTTCTTTGTGGATCATGTCGTGGAAAATAGCGGTGGCTGCTTCTCTGGTAGGTTGCCCCGGCGTTCTCAGCCCAAATGGCATAACGGTTGTTGTAGCAGTATGTTTCCCCATGTGTGTATGAATGAATGTCGTTTTTCTCCTGGTGATCCGGTGCATTTTAATCTGGTTATACCGGGCAAAAACCATCTACGAATGATTTTAGGGCGTGTTGGCAGTGTTATCGATTATCAAAATCGATGTTGGGCAATGGAAATCGTCTTTCGGACAAGCTTTGTTAAGATCCAGTAATCCACACATGCGGACCTTCCCATTTGCCTTTAGAACGGGCCACAATGTTGGCTAACCATGAAGGGTAATCGATCCGTAAAACCCTACACTCAGTTGTTTCATCACTTCTTCCTTTACTTTAGGGACCATTCTGGCGTAATTTTCTAACTTTTGCTTGACAGGTCTGAACTCGGCTTGGATGTATCTCTGCATGACTATCTGACTGTTCAATCCTGGCATATCCGCATAAGACCAGGCGAAGACATCTACGTACTCTTTCAGAGTTGTGTAAATTCCTTTTTTTGTTTCACTCAGACCTTGTCCCAATGCGGACCTCTTCTTTCCTTTCTGTTCCGAGGTTAATTTCAAGAGTGTCTCCTTCCTCACTCTGTATACGCTGTTCCTCCCGTTCGCGGGTTCGTTCAGTCTTTCTAACTCCTTATAAGTTATTACAGAATTACAAATACAGGATAACGCAACACAGAGTTTTCTTCATTGATAATAGTGTTTACAGGTACAAGTTAAAGAGTAATCTAGGAGTGGCTCTTTCCTAGCCTTACTTCACTCTCACCTCACTTTACAATTTCACTCTTTTCCCTTTCCTTGGTTTTTAATGGATCAGCGGGAGTACAGGTGCGGGGTTTCCCTCGGTCGTCATCTCTTAGAACCATGATGTCGAAGATCTCTTCAATTTTTCCTTGTCTGTCTTGTCTTCATTTCCTTCTTTCAACCTGATATCGTTAATTTTGGTGGAGAACTTGTTCACTGCTTTCCTTGACGAGAAGTTTCTTCATAGAGGGATTCTCCGTGCTGTTAGGCAAGAGGTTCTCAGTAGGGTTTCTCCAAGGGTATTTCTGAAGCAAAAGGGGAAGAACTCTCTAGGTCTCATCTAGTTCTTTCGGCATATTCGAGACTGCTAGAGTTCGGCACTCAGGATGCTGATGCCTCTGGCCCTTTATTTTCAACCTTTTCAGTCTATGCATGCGGGGATTGGCGTATCTTCTTGTACGGTGTTTACTGGTTCTCAAGGCTTTAAGATTTCATTAACTGTGAGCAAGGGGATAGGGTCCAGGGGTAGATGTTCATCATTCTCAAAATTATGATCTGGTGTAGGAGGGGATAATTAGTTAGGGGAAGGTGGATTTCTGGCTGAAGTTTGAACGTTGGGTAACTCAGATCTTGAGTCTGGTCCTTTCCCAATCTTGTTGATGGAATTTTTCCCTACAAAAGGGTATCTTTATGGTGCAAGAAGGGGAGTGCTCCTATGTTGGTGTAGACAGGGATTCCATAGTTGGGTGTGAAACTGGAGGGACAATGTCTATGATTTGAGAGGACATGAATCTATTGAGGTTGATTTAGGGCCGACCCTGAGATCTAGCTGATAACCCTGAGAACCCATTTCTGGCCCTTAGGATTGTCGTAGGCCCTGATATTAGTGTAGGCCCTTCAATAAATTTTGATGTAGAGTAAGTACCCAAGATAAAAGGGAAGGTAAGTGCAGGTATTGATTGATATTTTGGGGTAAGGAATAATTGGCAAAATTTCCTCGAGTTCGGACGGGTGATATGAGAGCCAGTTTTTTTCCCAATGGAGACAGATCCTCATCTGAAAATGGAAGACTTTCTTTGAAGTATGACCGATTTGTTTGGGGGTAGGGTTTTGGTGGGATGGTGTGGAGTCCTGATATCACGGCTTCGTCCAAGTTTGATGAAAGCGGTCCTGTGGGGTTTGGAGGCAACCAAGAGCCCAATGGTGATGTGTGCCTGGGTCTTCTTCAACTGCTCACACTCTCTTCTCATGTTGTCGGTGGCGGTATGTTTTCTCGGTCCGTCGTGGTGTTGGATACCCTCCTGAACGGAGGTGATTTGTTGGATCCAAGGATGCTGGTTTTTGATTCCTCTGAAGTTTCTGACGATTCCGCTCTGTCGACCAACTGAAAGTCCGGGGGAGTTCTGTCATACAGATTGTCTCCCTGGGGTTTGGGATTTCCATGATTGTTTTCTTCTTTTCTGGGTCCATCTCTATCCCGATTTTTCGGGATTGGTTTTGATTGTAAGTGGCTGTGAGATCCCCTGATTGCCTTTCCTAAACCCCTGCCGGGTAGGAAGTTCATTTTGGCCATCCATTGGTCAATTATGGGATTGGGCCTGGGGCAACTTGAGCCTTTGCTGGCAGTACATCGGGTGCCTGTAGGTTGGGTCATCTCGAATGACCCCACCGGATCGAAGCCTTCTTCACCAGTGGTTAAGGCATTAATCCCTGCAGGTGAGCATGGTTAGGAAGTGGATTGTTAGTAACATTGGGCCCGCCGGGTGCGGGATGGTTCCGGCTTCAATGAGGTCTTGAATACGATGACGAAGCCAAGCATCGCTCCGTGTCATGTCCTGCAGCTTGATGATACGCACAATTCTCATTCATTCTCCAGTATTTGGAAATAGGGTTTGGTGGGGGCGCGGTGAGATGGAGTGATTAGTCCGGCCTTTTGAGCAGCTCCAGACTTTTTACCGTGTGTAGTGAGGGGAGTGCAGAAAGTTTCTCCTTTTCTTGTCCTCGGTGTTCGAAGGGCTTCCTTGTGCGGGCAACTCATCGAGGTGGCTGTTGTGGTTGTTGAAAGGGGTTTCTGTTGATAGGGGTATGAGCTTATTTGATTCACGCTGTGTAGTGGCTGTCTTTTCCCGGTGTATGCGCTTTTTGGTATCGGTTCAACTTTATTGGCCAATTCTTCCTCTACTTGTGACCCATATATCAACAGGCCTGAATGTGGGAATACATGCTTTCCATGCAACTCAGTACGGCTAGTGAAGTTCTTCTGAATGATTTCCAGCTGTTCTTCTTCATCGGGTCGTTTGGACATTTGGGAGGCCATCTCCTCCAGCGGGTGACAAAGTCGCTGAAGCTTTTCTTTCTTTCTGCCTTTTGGGCATTTCCAGGTGTTTACGGGTAATTCCAAATCTCGTTGGACCCATATTTGGTCATAAATTCTTTGACGATATCTCCCCAAGTTGTGTGCGTGTGATGCCTTTCTAGAGACCAAAGAACCATCTCAGGGCGCTGCCGTGAGAGTCATGTTGAAAGGCCTACTTCACATCTCCACATGCACGGACGAACTTGCATGGATCTGATGGTGGACTGTGTAGGTAGGGTGAGTTTTAGGGGCGGGGTTTGTGTACTTGTGATGGAAGGGAGTTTGAATCCCTGGGTAATCTCTCTTCTGGCTAGAGGGAGAAGGCATTATATATCGTGATCTCGTCTGCACCTTTATTAGGGACACCCCTTCTGTAGGACCTCATTGCTCTTTCAGCTTCTTCATTTCCACACTCTCTCTTGACACCTCGTCGGGCTGTTCCCGTGCTATTACCGATTCTGCATACACTGCCCGAAGTCGGTTGATGTCTGGGTATTCATTAGGGAGGGCTGCTGGGGCGTGGTGGTGGAATGGGTTTGCGGGAACTTGTGGCCATGGTTGGTATTGGGGGTCAAAACCGGGTTGTACTTGGGGTTGCGGCCAGACTATGGGTGGCTCTTGCTGTTGGCAAGTGGGTGGGGCCTGAATCCGGGCCCATTGGTTCTGATTGTTGGGGTCGGTTTAACGGGACCAACTACGATAGGGCCCGTTGGGTGTGATTGTTCCTTGAACTGGGGGGAGTACTTGTGAAGACTGTCCTTGGTTCGGATCTCGATTCGGTGGTAGTCGAGTCCAAATCCCGTGGTGCAGTTCGTTCGACTGATAATTCTTCTATTCGGATCGGTTACCCTGTTTGCTCGTTCGTGAGGTTTGCCAGATCCCTGCTAACGTCATGAGTAAACGGTGCATTTCGGCTAGGTTGGCTGAGCTGATGATGCCTCGGCTAGGCTCTGATCTGTCTCTCGATTCTCGCGTTCATCGGCCATTTCAGGTGTGCTTGGTCTTACTAGTCTTCCGGTGTGATCACGGCCGGCCCAACCTTCAGTTTCTGTTTGTTGCTTCACGACTGTAGACGAAACCACGTGGCGAAGATGAAGAAGACTGTGATGCGACTCGATATTTGCCAAAAGAACCACTAAAATTGCCGAGAAGAACCTCGGATTTTAAAAGGGTGTCGAAAAGTAAGCCGTAAAGTGGTACACCCCTACGCTGTTTGACATGTTTTAAACTCACCGATCTTATATGCAGCGCAGGTGTATGAACGGTTAAGGCTTTAGGCTCCCTCCTATTTGGCAAGACCTTGCGATATACCCCAGGGGCGGGTACGTGCAAGGGCTTTTGATATACTTTCGGTACTGAGTGTTTCTCGTCACTCGATATACCTCGGGGGCGTACTTGGCCAAGGAGAGTGGAAGTAAATGCTTTCGTTTATGTGGCCAGAAGCAAGCCAACCCCTACTCACTTTAATACTTCGAGGGTTTGGGTAAATTCACACTCGTAGACCAATGCATGATTTGTGCGTGTGTGAAAAGGTTGGGTTTACAAATATCATTATCTTGATTACGTATTTTTGAAAAATTTCCTTTTTTTGAAAAATGTTTCTTCTCAATCAATTAACATAAGTAGGGAAAGCAAAAAAAAAAGCAAGTATTCAATTAAACAAAAGTCCACATATAAGAGTCTAGTTCTCTAGTGTCCCAGCAGAGTCGCTACTGTGAGAATCCGCAAATGCGACCCCGGGTCTCGTCCCGTTCGTTGGGCGTCTGAAGCGTCGGAAGGGATTCCGTCGCTCCATTTGCTTGGAGTTGTTTGATGATTCATATCGGGTGTCCCTACGTCTATTCTAGATGCAAAGGGTTCGTTCAGAGTCGCAGTACGTTTATACGAAAAACGGACAAAAAGGGTTGTTAAGGGGAAAGGCTAAAGATAAGCCTTTCTTTACACTTTTGTCTGCGAAACCAGGATTCTATAGGGTTCGGAAACTATATTACGGTTTGGGAAGGTGTTAAGCACCAATTCCGCCCTTTCGGTCTCTAGTGTGGACTTATATGTTTATTTATGTTGAAAAAACTTGGATGCTTTTACTGATGTCTACTACTTTTTAAATGAAAGCCTAATTTCGGAGAGGAAAACGGAAAGGGATGAAACCTTTGTGTTCCGAGATCCGATGTTTTTTTATTGAAAGATGTAAATACACATGACAAAACCTTTATTTTGAAAGAGTATCCCGTATTATTTTTCAGATAATGACGTTTCTCGTGTTGTGTTTACTTTTGTGAAAGTTCGGATCTAATATCGGGACTATATTAATATGGAATCATGACTCTTGAGAGAGAATTATCAGACGCATCGCAGTCTATAGAGAAGACAGATATGTTGATTTTTAATTCCTAGATAAGTCTTATCAGTCTGGTTGGTGAAAACAGAAATTTTATCCGACGATAACATACTTACTCTTCTGGTTTGCAAACGATTTATCAGGGTCTTTTGTTTGAAGACGGTAGACTATTTTAACTTGGCAATAAGTTTATTCAAATTAAAACGTGGATAAAACAATAAAACGAGTACACAGATAGACCTTTAATACAGAAGAAACTTTCATTTACCTTCCGACGAGATAATAATAATAAAAAAGAGAATATAATACGGCAGAGAGATCTCCGGCGATAACAATCTTCTCCTTCTTCAGATATTTCCGAGAATTCGATTCTAGAGACGGGACACGTCGAGTGTCGGGAATAGATCCGATAATTCTTCAGAGATAAGATGATAATATAAAATGCTTGATAACAAAATCAGACTAAAGTTCCGGATTTTCCAGCTCCCAGTTGCTGCCCTTGAACCCTTGGGGGTGTTGGCCTATTTATACTGCTCGGGGAAGATTGTCGCGCGACATTTCCCCAAAAAAGGCAAGTGTCGCGCGACATATCTGTTTGTCGCGCGACATTCCTGTATGTCGTGCGACAAACGGCTGAAGTGATGGGTCCTGACACTGTGATGTGTCAGAAAGTTGTTGGTCGGGTGTAGAGAGGGATTGTCGCGCGACATAGTGGGATTGTCGCACGACATTCCAATGATTGTCGCGCGACAATGTGATATGTCGTGCGACAATCCTTCATAAAAAAAGGTTTGTCGCGCAACAAACCCACCCCCCCCCCCCCCCCCGAGGTAGTTTCGGGTGCTCGGGTGTGTCCTAGACTCCAAAAAATAGTAGTCTCGTAGGTCGTTAGGGTTCTTGCGGGGGTCACGGATCGGGGTGTCTACAGTAGTATAAAAATTAATTTGTAAATCATATTTGTCAATCCACTTTTACAAAAAAAAAAAAATTTGAATAATGAAAAAAAGGTAATGCTCATATGGTACTTTTATAAAGTCTTGTGTAAATTTTAGAATAACTAATAAGATTCCAATACTTGTTAACTATCAATTTAAGTAATTTATTATTATTTTTTATTGATTTTTTTATTTTAATAAAATAATTTTATAGTATAATAGATATTGATTGTAGGTATTGATTAAGTTATAATTTCAAATATATAGTTTTTATAAAATCATTTTAATTGAAGTTATTATATTTTTTTAAATTTTATTTAAAAAACTAAGAGAAACAAAATGATGTGATATTGTAAAATGAGAGTGTATTTTACACAATTATTTTACATAAACTTGTATTTTAAAAGATAGCTAAAGACAAAAAAAATTATAAATTATAAAATTTTTATACGAAATAAAATTATAAAAAACTGTTAGAGATGTTAGTTTCACATTAACTAATTCAAATGGCTAGGCAGGTAGAACTAATTTTAAATTGTCATGACGTGCTCATGAGTGATAATTAAAATGGCATGCAGTCATATACCTTCTGAAATATCAGTAAAATATATAAACGGCCAGGTTCACTTGTGTTTAATTAATATATGCTGCTTAGATATATATATATATATATATGATCCTTGCACGCCGTTAATTTTAGGTTTAATTAATAAATATAGAGGCATCAGGCATTAAATGAATCATTCCAAATGGTGGGGCTGAAGGTTTTGTGAGGGGTAAAAATTTAACCAAGTTTAAATAAAATAGGGTCGGTCTAAATTTGTAGAGTTAGTAACCAGACACAATAAATGTAGTAAAGATAAACAGTAAAATTTGTAGTAATCAAGATGGGATTTGGTTTGTGAAGTGGGTTCTTTCGATGGTTGTTATATCCAATTCGACAGTACATTCTCCCTATGAGTGATCGTGTTCTTCACTTGGTTTTAATTTCTTGAATATATATGTTTACAATGACAACGGTTGTGCTCTTAAAGAATACTAGAGTATATGAAGGTTAAGGAAAGTTGGGCTTCTTTATCATTGAGCTCTCCCTTTTTATTTATACGTATAGAATTAGGGTAACATTAGGTTAATGGTAAATGACTATAAATGGTATAACTTGTTCACCAATCTACCCCTTTTTCATGAGTGAGTAGTTAGCTCTTATTTATAATTAACTTTTGCACTTTACAACTGTCCTTTTGTTATTTGCCCAGGCGCTTATATCGGCAACAAGCACTGATCGTACCCACAAGTACAGGTATCTCTCTCGTATTGGCTGAGACGCCCATATCAGCACTTCGGTTATCTTTGATCCCGCGGATATGCTCGGCTAGAACACTTTTATTCGGCTAGAAATTCACGGCTTTACTCGACTGCTGTGAATCCTTGTTCTTTATTCGGACTTGCTCCTTGAATTCTAGGCTTGCCTCCGAATATCCGACCTAAGTAGAGATTCCAGTTTTATTGCTCCCACAAGTTTCAACATACGGAATTTCGCTGATAGCTACGTTCGATGGATTGCTCGAATATAGATCGACGGCAACTCTTCAATTTTCTCTAACCAATATAAGTATTCTAATATTAATTTGAAACATAAAAGCATCACAATTTTTTTTTTCAACGCATGTATAATAATTTAAATATAAAGTACAACCACTAGTACTAGTATATACAATTAACATTTTGTTTGCCTAATGTGTATTAGAAAAAATGAAGGGTTTAACTTGTTACCCCCACAAGCACTATTTTAAAAAAAAAAATTTGCTAGATTGGATTGATACAAAGGCAGGCACAAGAATTTTCAAAAAAATGTACAAATAATGTTAAAACAATAAGCACTAATATTAGATAAATTATTTCCTTTATAAGTTTTAAGTAGCTAAGCTATAATTGTATTTAACCTAATTAAGGATACATTATTCTTCCATTTTAGATAAATAACTTCCTTTATAATATATTCTAACCATAAGGACAATTTTCAATCTTTATTCACCTAAAGGATATTCCCTTTTTTTAATAGTTAATTATACACTTACTACAATCTTTTATTTATTTGCTATACACTATTAGTAATTGTTAAGCCTCACTAACCACCTTTGGCCACCACGCCCACCGGAGCATTGGCGGCAATTGTCATACCTCCAACAAGCCTTGTAGCTCCGTTAGTGGGCCCAGAAGCTCCAGCGAAAATTTTTATACAGTGCAAAATAAATTTGCAGTCAAATTGACATTTTTAATTATCTGTGAATTTCCACATAGTTCTTTCTAAATCATGTCTTACTCCAAAAGTAAAGTTGCACCCAGTTATTTCTTAAATTTTGAATCATGTTTTATTGCAAAAGTGGATTTGCACCTAATTCTTTCTCAAAATTAGATTATGTTTTATTGCAAAAGTGGATTTGCTCATGATTATTTCTCAAATTAGGACCATGTTTACGCAAAAGTGGATTTGCAACTAGTTATTTCTCAAAATTTGAATCCTATTTTATTGTAAAAGCGGTTTTGCACCTACTTCCTTCTCGAAATTGAATTATGTTTTACTGCAAAAGTACGTGGATTTGCATTTGCTTATTTCTCAAATTTGGACCTTCCCAAATCTAGAGTATATTTTATTGCAAAAGTGAATTTGCACCTAGTTCTTTCTCAAATTTAAACCATATTTTACTACAAAAAAAATAAATTGCAGTACCTGTACCGGATCTTCAGTGAAGTCTTAGCACTTCGGTAGTAGGGATATTGGTGGTGGTGATTATTTTATTTTTACTTTTTTTAAAAAAAAAGAAGAAGAGATGAAATATGGAATAAACCACCTATTGATTCTAAGTGAAACACACCACATGTTAGCTATTATATATAATATATGAAACATCAAAGAGGCAAGATGCATTATTCAGATGCTCAATGCAATAAGTGAATACAACTAAGCTGGAAACAATGAATCCCAAATTCACAAAACATCTTAGTCAAAGGCGAACTTAGATAAGCATATATAGGCTAAGAGCTACATCATTTTAAAATCTTTCAGAACATATATATTGAAAGATATATATATACACACACACACAATAATCTTTCTTTAAGTAAACTAACATAAGGACTGTCTATTTCAAGAGTAAACGAATAAAATTTACTATGAAACCCGATAAAAATGATGTTCACTAAATTTCGTCAAAAAATTCAACTGAAAAGTGGGTCAATTAAAAAATTGATATATATGCATATTTTTAACTGTTGAAATTTTAGATTTTTAGCTAACCCATGTTTGAGTTTTTTGATAAAATTTGGTGTAGATGATTTCTACCAAGTTTCATAAAAAAAATTATTTTTTACCCCTCGAAATGAACGGCTTTTAAGAAAAGGGAACTATAGATATATATATACATTTATATTTTAATTCCAAAGTTAATTCATAAGATTTTCAGATGTCGTTAATTTAGAATATTTTTCGTATGTCATTTACTCTTTCTGAAACAAATGTATAAGCACATCAAAATTGAATGGTACAATTAAATCCAAATGAATTCTTAATTGACACGTTCAAAACAAAAAACGTCAACGCTAAAATTTCGTAATCTTGATAAACCAGATTACAACCACCAACTACTATGGAGGCGAAATGGTTAAGTTAAAAGCAATTGATTAGTCAACATTGAGGATTACAATTAATACCCCCCTTTATCCGTAAAAAAATAAAAATAAAAAAATGCATTTACAAATGAAACAATTCAACAAATTTAACCCTAATTAATAATATACCATTCCACCAATTTACATGTTCAAATTATATCATTGACCCACTCTCTAGTTGTTTTTTTCCTCTTTCTTCATTTACTCTCTTTCTTAGCACTTTCTTGTTTGTCAACCTCATTTTCTTGGTCCACCAACGACTCCAACTTCTCCTCCACTTCTTGAACCTGCATTTTCATTTTAATCGAAATAATTTATATAAATTCTTTAATGTATATGATAACAAATTTTTTTTTAAAAAAAAAAATACCTTATCAATGAATCCCAGCAATTTAGCATCTTAGCAATTTCTCAGCAACATCCTCAATAAAATCAACAGTTTTTTTGAAATTTCCGCCCTCGGGAAGACCATCGCGATGCCTTCAGCAACCTCATCCACTTTCATGGCTAATTCTTCTATAACATCTACTATTTGTTCTACCGTGTCCACCGTCGCTTCAACTTCTCTATACTTACCATTTTATTTCAACCGCTAATTAGCAAAAAGAAATTATTATAATAATTAAAAGTTTAGAAGTTATAAAGATTAATCATATATATCCATACTCGTCCATTGGAGTAGTGGCCCCCATTTACTGCTAAAAAGGGCATATTACATCACATTGAAAGTACCCATGCAAAACGATTCCGAAAGTACTCCAATTCGCCCTGCAAGAACATTTGTCAAAAAACATTTAAGAAACACGTGAATGCAAAATGTTTTAATAGATTTTTCATCATTAAATGTATTTATATAGTAGTGAAAATCGGTTCGCCCTGCAAGAACATTTGCCAAAAAACATTTAAGAAACACGTGAATGCAAAATGTTTTAATAGATTTTTCATCATTAAATGTATTTATATAGTAGTGAAAATCGGTACTAACAGTCTGTTCCCCAACAGACTGGTCCATCCCAATTCAAGACGGCCAGTGAATTTAGACTTACCAAGAACTTTTAGGGGATCCGGGAGGGATAGGCGGTCCTGGTTGACTACTGGCGTGCAGCGTAAAGTTCCTATATACACATATGCAAAAAAATTTATCATATATATATATTAATTTAACTGAATACAGAACAAAGTATATACGCATGTGTAAATCGATTGATTTAGAAAGGAAAAAAATTCATACCTCGAAATCAGAGTTTTGCGCTCACTTTGCGGTTTGTGAATTGTGGTGAGATATTGCAAGCTGCGGGTACCAAGAAAACCAAAGCCATGGTTAATTAGATTGTTTTGTTTTGGGAGTTGAAAATGGGGTGTGGGATGGAATAGGAAAGATAGAAATCTATGGGTTGGCTTAGAATGATGAAGGGTCTTTATTAATTTGTAGGAAGCTATAGATCTTGTCATGATGATGGACATAAAAGGATTATAATCTGGCTTAATTTGGAATCAACTTTCTTTTTAGATAAGAATATGATTATGAATGTGTGAAGTTGTTGATGAGTCCTTTGTATTTATATGCAAATGACTAGTTGAGAATAAATATTTGAAAAGTTGGCAAACACGCAGTCTTTTCGGTATGCAAGTTAATATATCATATACTATTATAGTATTACAGAAGAAGTTATATTATCTCTCTTATTAATTACTATAATAATTGCCGTAATTATAATACACTTAATACCCTTTATCTTTTTAATTATTATATTAATTGTCTAATAATCTATATTATTTATTATAATAATAATTATTATCAAATCGAGTAATAATTGTAGTAATAAATAGTTTTTATTATGAAACTTTTATAACTTATTTTTAAACTCTTTCATTTTCCATATTTATATATATACTTAATAATGACAATTAAAGTCTCATATCGAAAACAATTGGAAGGAACACAAAAGCTAACTTTTGTATTTCAATCTACTAGATGATGTAATAAAATTTGTTTATTCAATATATACTATTGTTTGTCATTTATGTAAACTTATGTTTGTTATTTGATTTGATAAATTTTAAATTTGAAAAAACTTGACTATAATTATATAAGTATAGATATGTATACACAAAAATAAATACAATATATATATATACTTATGAAAAAGAATTTATACAATGTCCGTGCATTGCACGAGTAATAAGCTAGTAATTTATGTAAACTGGAATAGGAAGATCATACGCGTAATAAATGTGTAATATATATTATACTTGATATTGAATAATTTTTTAAGATTTGAACACGTTAATTCCTAAGTTTAGATCAATTCTTAGTCAACTTTTATTTATTTTCTGGCAAAGGTTAAATTATATTTTGTGGCTCCTAGTAAGAACTCAAATATAGAAATAACAAGAGCACAAAATTCATAAAATGAGACATAAAGACTTATAAAATACTAAATTCTTTCTGTTCATAGCGTGTATAATTAACCTGATGTTAGATACAAGTAAACATTTTCCATCACAAAATTTCTGATTCATGAAGCATCAAAGAAGTGAAAGACTATAATGAAACAAGTTGTTATAAGGAAAACGATAACATGTGCCCTAAGGGCACATGTTAACCATACTACGAATGGAAAGAGTACCACTTTGTATGAGCATCTGTACTTAATTTAATACATGTTATAATTTAATTTTTTTTATTTATAAGTGTGTAACATGTGCCCTTAGAACACACGTTAACATGACCTCTGTTATACTTAGGTAATCTCGGTGTCATTAACGTAATAATGCGAAGGAACTGTTCGTGTTAATTAATTAAGTAAAAATCCGCCTTGCACGTTACTGCCATTAATTGCGTTTCGAAACTATATATAGCTTGTGGGTTTCTTTCTAAAAGACTTAAATTAAACGTGTACCGGAAAAATTCTATAGTAAATTAATTGAAGCCAATATTCATTTTCTTGAATATAATAGTCCATTCCTGTTAGTGCATGCTCCCATGCTTTATAAAAAAAAGATAGATAAGTGACTTTAATTTAGGGTGTGTTTGGCAAAGATTTTCACGGAAATATAAGAAAAACTAGACTAATTGACACATGCGATGTATGTGCTATTCAGTTATATCTAGAGATAGCAATAAGACCCAATTATGTGGTTTCGACTCGTCTTGACCCTAATGGGTGGGTTTTTTTCAGTTCATATTAGGTTTGAGTTTCAAAAAAATAACCCGGACTGAATTCAAGGAGGGTTAGGGTCTAAAAAAGCCTCCAACCCTACCTGCATACATATATAATATATATAATTTGATCATATTCTCTTCTTTGTATGTAATTTCTTATTATGATTCTTTCAAATAAAGTGAAAATTGTTGAAATATACTCCCTCCGTCCCAATTTAATTGTCCACTATTCCATTTATAAATGTTCCAAAATAGTTGTCCACTTTTTATATTTAGTATGTTATTAATTATAACAATTTTTTTATTTTCAATATTACCCTTTAAGCTACTCACACTTTTTTTATTTTGGGTCCCGCCACTTTTTTTATGAGAAGAAAAGTAAAGGACATTTTTGAAAATAAGTATTTTCTTTTAGAGTAATCATTATGTCTCCTTAATTTTTAGTTTTTAAAAGTGTGAAAATTAAATTGGGACGGAGGGAGTATTTAATTTTGTTCAATTTAAGTTTTGCATAGTTGATTTGGCAAGATTTGGTTAAAATTTGGGTGGATTTTGTTTTTGTATTTGAATTGGCAAGATTTAGTTAAAATTATATGTAGGGCAGATCGAGTTTAAGTTTTAATATATTTGTGAGGAGCAGGCTTAGGGCAAGCTACAACTGTAGGGCCAATCCCGCCCTATACCCAACGCGTTACCATCTTTAAATATATCTAATTCAAATCAAAATATAAAATAAAAATATTAAGTGGTCTAGTGGTTTAGCAATAAATTTCTTTATTAAGGGTCCAAAGTTTGAAACTTTTTGTAAGCATATTTTTTATTAAAAAAATAGATAAGAAATAAGATTTTATTTAATTAAATAAAGATAAGAAATAAGAAAAACTTTGAAAAGTCAAAGTGCTTTTTTCTTAAAACCCACGTTTAGCCACCATTGAAATTAAAACATAATGGGCGACGCCCATTCTACGCACAAAACTTCCCTGACACAATTATTTTATATCTGCGTCTGCCTCAATATTTCAAGTTAATTAAATTTTACCACTTATTAATCTTTTTTAAAATTATAATATAATTATATATGCATATATATACCCTCATTTGTCTCTTTCTGTCTCTCTCCATCTCTCTCACCACCTACCATCACCACCACAACTACCCACCGCCAACACCACCACCACAGCCAGACTCAAGCCGAACTCCATTGTCGCACCTAATCCACCACAGCCAACACCACCGCTAGCCAGACTCCACCGTCGCACCTAATCCACCATAGTCGAATTCAAACCGAAATACCTCACTCCCTCTGCTCCGTCGCGCTCCGACTCCGCTTTCGACCTCTGTCGGTGTGGTGGTTGTTGCCTATGTCGCCAGAGAAAGCACCGGTGCTTTCTTCGGTGACCACCACATCGACAGAGGTCGAAAGCGGAGTTGGAGCAACGGTGGAGTCCGGCTGTGGTGGTGGTGTTAGCGGTGGGTGGTTGTGGTGGTGATGGTAGGTGGGGAGAGAGACAGACGGAGAGAGAGAAAAGGGTATATATATGTATATATAATTATATTGTGATTTTAAAAAAGATTGACAAGTGGCAGAATTTGATTGACTTGGGATATTGAAGTAGATGACTGATGTGAAATAACTGTGCCAGAGAAGTTTTTCTCCCATTCTACCTAAAGCCACGTGTGAATTAATGAATTAAAGGAGGCATCTTTGATTTAGTGGTGGACCGGTACACTAATGCTAATGTGTACCGGTCTAGCAGAAAATCTGGGCACGGAATTGCTTTCCAAGTTTTTGGACCGATCCATGTTTCTTTAAAGTGTACCAATCTAGTTATAAATATTTGGGCAAGAATTTTTATCGCAATTTTTTTTAATATTTTTAACCTATTCCTAAAAGGACTTTGACTCAGTACTTTTCTATAAATATAAATCATTGGTTATAGTTAAAAATACATGATTCTAGAGAACTTTTTTAGGCAAAAAATATATAAACACTATAATCAATTTTTTAGAGTTTTGAGACACCACATAAGTTTTGTTTACATGCCAAAGGAGATCCTATTGTTCTTCAAATTTAAAAACTAGAGTTCCAAACGTTCACGGTCCTACGGGAGTCTCTACGGTTGCGATTGAAGACGAAGTTAGCGAAGTGGCTAACGCGCGATAAGGGAGATCACAGACAGGGGTGAAGGATTGCGATCAAGTACATAGAAGGAGGTGACGAGTAAGTCGAAAAAGTGGAAAGCGCTACGCCAAGCTAGCTGCGGTTGGATTCTCCATTCAATGAATTTATGGGACTATTGCATAAATTGTGGTGAAG
Organism: Lonicera japonica; assembly: GCA_021464415.1. NCBI lineage: Eukaryota > Viridiplantae > Streptophyta > Magnoliopsida > Dipsacales > Caprifoliaceae > Lonicera > Lonicera japonica. The sequence goes on from JAKCWG010000263.1 coordinate 35,920, forward strand.
CAATTTTTGTTAGTTATCAAGTCTGTAATTTCGTTTTGATCATGGTGAAACACTGTTGATTAGTCCCGAAGAATAGTCTTACGTAAGTAGGGATACCTCGAAAATTCCTTTTGTTGTGAATTGTTCTTTTGTGATTGCTTGATTAATTTAATTATTAAACAACACAACACAAGTTTTAACAGTAAAACCCTAACATCAACCTATGCAATACGATCTCCATAATTTCGATTTCCTTTTGTGGTGGTTGAAATTGGTCCTAACTTTATATAATAGTATAGATACTTATTTTTTTTTATCTTTCAACAATATTTAATTGACTAACTTTTAGGGCAATTTCAACACGATTTATAATATATATATATATATATATATTACTAAGAACTTTGCCTTTTAACTTAAGCAAGTGGACTAGTTTAGTTATGAGTGGTACCCACTGAAACTTAGGAAATATCTCAAATTCGAATTTCATTAAGAAAGAGAATTAAACTTTTTTTTTATTAAAAAAAGTTCTTGTATTTTTAACCCCCTAATAAAATGAACTAGAAAAAGAGTTCAAAGACATAGTATTTAATTCTAGGTAAAAAAAACAAAATTCCTAAATGCAAGACTGTAAGCTCACATTGTCCCTAATTTTCCTCTATCTCCTCCACTCCAAGCCGATATGTCAAGAAAAGAAAACGAAGGGTAAAACAAATCAACTAAAGGCTTCAGATTTCCTGATTGACTTTTCATGTTTTATCTGCTTATACATGAATAAAGATAAACCTAGGGTTGGGACCGGTTCGACTCTTAGCCAATTTTCAAAGAACCGTTAACCAAACCATTAAATTATAACAGTTCAGTTCTAAGTATAAAAAAGTGAAGAATCGTTTAAGAACCAAACCAGTTCTAATGGTTCGGTTCCTCCGGTTTATCGATTAACCGTTAACAAAAGAAAAATCAAAATATTAACGGTTATTCGGTTCTTGCGGTTTATTGGTTAACAGTTAACAAGAGAAAAGCCGAAATATTCACGATTATTGAAAAGAAATAACGGTTATTGTAAAGAAATAATAGTTCTAATGGTTCGATTCTTAAGCATTAGAATTGAGCTTAGAATGAAAAGTTCAATAACGGTTATTGAAAAAAAATGATATTAAGAACCGTTAACAAATGACAAGAACCGACCCGTTAAAAAAAATTAACAAATGTTGAAGAACCGAACCGGTTTTTATCGGTTCGGTCCAGACCGGTTCTCCGGTTCCCGGTTCTATTTTTCCAGCCCTAGATAAACCTCTTATCTTTGTCATCATATTAAAGTTAAACACAAAATATTCACCTTTACCTACTCCCTCCATATTAAATCATAACATTTTTAAAAAAAATGGAACCTCTATAAATATTCTTATTTATTCTTATTTTGACATTGTATTAATAGTTGACATTGTAACAAAAGCTTTATTTTGCCATTGTATTAATACTCCTTTATCAAGTTTCGAAGAAGTACCTTAAACCTTTTGAAGTAATGTATTCATAAATTGTTTATTTAATAAGCATAAGTTCAACGGAAACAATTTTTGCCCTAATTTTATATAGTACTAGTCGTGCCGTGTGTGAAATATTTTTTTTATACACTTACCTAAAACTAAGTCAGTTTTTGTGATCAGAAAAACGTATCAACTTGCACTTTCTTTTTCTTTTTTTTTTTTGGTCAAAACGTGAACTTTAAAAAAAATAGAAGTGCGTGGTTTTCTACTTTTCTTTTATATTTATCTCTTTCCACGTGGGCTGTTTCCGAATTATTCCCGAGACTGTCTTTTACATGAGTACAAATCTTTCTTTATTTAATTTCATTTGCATATATTATGTAAACATAACATATATACTCTTCCTTATCACACTGCTTAATCGAACACGTATCATGTTTTTGTTATAAAACACATGCTCGAAAAAATCCATTTGGCCCCTCCTAAACCCTGGCCTACTTGTTATGGAAATATATGAAGTCATTGGATTTTTACAAAAAAAATCAATATGACCAGTTGATTATAAAGAATTCGACCCAATATGTGTAAGTTGTTTTGAAATTTGAACTTGGACTGTTTTTATATGCATAAATCCAAATTCAACTCGAATTGTAATTATATGATATTATAAGAGTAATTAATGGCAACCTAGGGTCAACAAGTCAAATTAGGTGGTACCAACCAATAATATGTTTCAAAACTAAGGGTTAAATCCTAATTTTCTAATAATTTAAAAAGAAATTATTATATTCACCTGAAGTTTGTAGAAAGTACTTACCAAGCCCCACTTAACCACATCGAGACATTCAAATCAGGTCAGATCAAATGAATTAAATTTACGCAAATTTAAACCCGACTCAAACTTGTGCCCGAGTTTTGTTGTGGAACAAACATATGGATCAGACTTAAAATAATATGTCCCAAACCCGACTAATTTAGAAATATTCTAGTTAGGATGGCAACGGTTCGGGTTTAAGGCCAGTTCACAAAACTAGAACTAGACCTGCCTAAATATAAGCCCGACTAGGCGCAGGTTTTACATTGAAAAATCTGAACCCAAACCTCTCCCGACCTAGTGTAATTATAGGGTATTATAAGGATTTTAAAAGGGGAGGGGGGATGGGGGGGAAGCTATATTAAGGAGGATGGGGTAAGCTAAACTTGTTTATTTTACATAAACTTGAACTTGACTATGTTAAAAAAAGACTTGTCCTACACCCACCATCTTTGGATCGGGGTGGATCAAAAACCCACACCACCAATTGGGTCCTTTTTTAATCAACGTGTCATAAATGCGTAAGCCCAAAGTCCATTATATATCCCAACCCCACACAATGTGTTATAATTATAAAATAACCTTGTAGTTCGCCTAGTTAAATTCAAGTCCATGTATATAAGAATTGGAAAAATAATTTTGTTTAATTTTATAATTACTGAAACATATTTTTAATTCCAATTAATTTACGACATAGTGTTGCTCTAGTAATAATCAATACCTAATAGTTTTTTCTTTGGAAATTAAGAATATAAATGATCCTGATTTAAAATTATGAAAACATATTTTAATAATACAAATTAATTTACCAACATATTGTTTCTACTAATAATTAATACTTAATTATTTTTTGAAAGTTAAGAAATGTAAATGTTATTGATTTAGTTCATATTTAAAAAAATTAGTAATTAGATAAATATGGAAACAAATTAAAATTTGGATTTATTTGAAACACTCTCAAATCTAATGAAATATGTATGTCGTTATATGGATGATATATATTAGCAGAATGCCACAACACCTATAAAAATCGTTAGATGAAAAGATAAACAGTTGAAAAAAAAAATGCTATCTACCAATTGAGAACATAAACAAAATTTTTGTAATTTATTAATAGACTAGATTACCCATGCCTATGGCACTATTGTACAATCTTAATTGTACCAGGTTTTATTGTGGAACTCATACCAAAAATCAATCTCAAACCCAATCTAATACGTGCAAGTTTTATTTTGAAAAATAAAAGCTGCATCGTTTCTATATGCATAAGCCCAAACTCGACATACTCGACCTTAACCTACTCCAACATGTATATTATAATTATGTAATATTATTAAGACATTTAAAGAAAAATTATTATGCTTAAGTTGATTTGAGTCAAATGGGTTAAATTTACGCAGACATGAACTTATGCCGGGTTTTTGCTGTGAAAACCTATACCCAAGAGACGGTCTTAAAAAAATCCGTCACAAACATGACTTGTTAATAGTTCGTAGCTATAGCGAAAATAAATATGCATGATCCATTGATTAGAAAGAACTTCACCCAAATGGTGTTGGTTTCATTTTGAAAACTTGAACATGCACTTTTTTTACTATATACATTAATCCGGTCTCGGATTATCATGCCTCAACCCATTGAACGCATTGTAATTATCTAATACTATAAACATATTTTAAAAAAATATTATATTATATTCATGTCGAGTTGAGTCATGTCAAATGAGTTAAAAATAAATAAAAATTGAAGAATCAATCCATCTCGGTAAGAATTAAACAAAATAATATAATTTTTAAGGGTTAAAAAATATTATAAATAAGAATAAATAATACACTTATTGTAATTAATCTAAATCCATATTATAGATAAGTAAATTTTTAGTATGTTTTATATTGCAACCTTTTAAGTTATAGAAACATATTTAATAATAAAAACTAATTCATCAAAAGATTTTTTTTACTAATACTAATATTTTTGGAAACTAAGCAATATAAATATTGATAATTTATGATTGTTTCTTAATTGGGAATATAATTTGAGATTTATTAGTAAGAACTTCTTTCACGTTGCATCAGTACAAAAGGTTTTGCTTACATTAATGAATTTATTTATAACTTTTTAATAGTAGATAATATCAAAAGATTAGGAGTTTCTTCATCAGTCACATTTGAAGTATGCAGTAGCTGAAAGCTTTGAATTTCCACCACAATTCATGGCTATTATATTAATTATATACTGGGGCAATTAAAAAAAAGGGCTTATTAGAGAAAGATTTTAACACTAAGGCCAAGGAATAATTTTTTTTTTAAATAAAGGGCCTATTTTTTATTTTATTGATAATATGACATGTGTCTTTTTTTTTCATTATAAAATGACATCCCAACCCTTAAAATAAACTAAAAAAATATCAATATGCATTAAAATATGGACTGCAATATGAACTTTGCAGTCTATATTTCACTGCAATATGAACTTTGCAGTCCATATTTCACTGCAATGTGAACTTTGCAGTCGATATTTTTAGTGCAAAGTTCATATTGCAGTCCATATTTTACTGCAATGTGAACTTTGCAGTCCATATTTTTAGTGCAAAGTTCATATTGCAGTACATATTTCATTGCAATATGAACTTTGCAGTTCATATTTTATTGCAATATGAACTTTGCAGTCCATATTTTTTGTGAAAATTTCATTAAAAGGGGTAATTTAGGTAATACATAACATGTTTTTATTAATTAAATGATATTTAAATTTATTCAAATACATTCATTTAAAATATAAAACAAAATAGGCATCTTACACTAATTACCAATTAAAAATAGGCCCTTCATTCAAAAAAATATTATTCATTGGATTTTTGGTAAAAATCAATGTATAATAAGCCCTTCTACCTAATTTCTAGTTATATACTTATATATTAAAGTTATCAACTTGGAAAATACATTAATAAAAAAATAGCAACAATATTTAATACTCAATTACACAAATTTCTTATATGTTTTTGCATTAAATGATATGAGAAGATGCATACTTCGTTAATTAAGAGTTTCTTTATTTCACGTAGGAAGTGTCTATTGGCTGAGGGCTTTCAATTTCCCCTCTAGTGCATTGCTATTATATATTTTATTACATTTAAATTTATCGAAAGAAGACAATAATAATAAAAAAAAAAATAGCAATACTAGCTAACAACTCAATTAAGCACTTAGTTGGGAGTTTATTCATTTTTAATTAATTATAAGAAGTAGATTGTGCATTAGAAAAAGGTGATAATAATTATTCATAATAAATAATTATAACATGGAACAATGACAATCCTTACCAAATTAATAGCTGATTCATTTTCGACACTTGAAATAGGTGGGTAGTGCTTCTAAGGTTGGAACTTCTTCCGCATTACATTGTTGTTGACAAAATTGGCGAATAAATTAAATGAATTATATCACATAAATTTTTATATTCTTACATTAAATAATATTATAAGATACATATATCATTAAGAGTTTCTTCATTTCTCACGTTGGAAGTATCCCGTGACTAAGAGCTTTGAAACCTTTCCCCCATGTATTACTATTTTTATATGTAAAAATAATAAAAAGAAAAGGAAATAAATTGATTAAATCTAGAATTTGTAATTTAACAAAATAGTAAGCATGCTATAATTAAATACACAATTGCAAACCTGATTAGGAGTGTCTTTAGGCATCCTAACGGCCAGGATGAAGGAATTTTATTGTTCTCCAATTCTAAAATTTAAAATAAGAAAAAAGGAGAGTAACGTGTAAATTAAAAGAAAGGCAAAACAACAAACAAACAACTTTTGAAAATAAAATTTATTCTTCCAAACCCAAAAATCTTGCTTGAGTAAGACAGCCTTTGGAACTCGATTATCTGTACGCGCGTAACAAAATAAAAACATCCATTCTTCTTATAAAAATGCAGATTTGTCTTAATTAATTCTAATATTCTTGTATTCATTAATTCAGATTATCAAGCAAAGCGAAATTCACAAAGACTAATATCTTAAATTTATTCTTATATTATTTTTATTGTATTTTATTGCTTGAAAGAATATTCTTGTCTTCTAAACCCAAATTCAGATTATCAAGCAAAGCGAAGCGAAAAGTCTGTACACATTCTTATTATTCATTCTTTTTCTTCTCGTCATGGACTAATATTCTCGTATTCATTCTTATTATTAAAATATGGTTTCTCTTAATTCTATTATAATTCTAATTAATTTACATTTTGAAATGAATTTGAGAATACCTATCCAAGAGATAAAGTAGAGCATAACGTGGAAACGAAAAGCAGGTGCAGAGAAACCAAATGTACATTTCTTATTATTAAAATATGGTTCCTCTTAATTTAATTTACAATTTGAAATAAATTTCAGAATACCTATTGCGGAGATAATTAAAGCAGAGCAGAACGAAAAGTATGTAGAAGAGAGGTAATAATCGGTTAATAGCTTTGAGAAGGAGAGAGATGTAATATTAAAACATCGATACTTGTTAGTTCATCACAAAAATTGATTAGGAGAGAAATACTTGTTTAGTTTTGCACATAAATTGATTAGGGGATAAATATTTGTTTGATTAAAAATCAAAGGATTAAAAATTAAAAGCTCATATTAAATATAAATCACCAGTTGGAAAGATAAGTAAATGTTATATTTGAGCCGCTAGATTAAAAAATAAAGGTTAATGTTAAATTAGGAACATAAGTTTAGAAAATCCAAGATTATCAAAATTCACCTAATTTATTAATAGACTAGTAATGCCCATACTTATGGCACGAAAAAAAATATTTAATTTTAGTTTGTAGATAATTATGTAACAACAGGAAGGGGACAGACTTAAGGCATATTTGGCTAAACTGAAACTCGACACATTTGAAAATGTAACCAACCCAACCTTGACTTTGGGATGAGAGATGGCTAACTTTGAAAATCTAAAATTTTCATATTTATTATATTGCTAATCCCACTAAACATTGACACGCACCGATATATTGTAATTATGTAGTATTTAAAGAAAAACAATTATATATACACGGTTGGTTTGGGTTCAACGGGCTAAATTTTCATAAACTCAAACTCGATCAAATCCAAATCGTATTTGTATTACTTACACCTACCACAATTTAAAATCAGACACCCATTAAGGTTTGGTTGAAAACTTGGTATGTTGGGATTTTGTTATCGTAATCGTTATTACAAAGTAGTTTTGACGTTTATCAAATTAAATGATATGGTTCATACTTTTTATTAGGGTCTTCATGAGTTTGTCCCTCAATAATATCTATAATTTGAGTTACTCCCACTTGACTAATCCTTTTAGCTAACCTCCCTCACCCCCCTCTCGGCGATTCGTTTGACGAATAACTCAGAAGATTAGTAAAATAAGGGTGTACGTGTTTGACGCACTGTATTAGAGAGTCGGATATGACTATTTAATCACATCCGGACAAGATAAAACAATCTTAACTCTTAGGTAGAATTTGTTAATCCCTTAATCCCTCTCTCAGTGAGATAAGAAGGTCTAGTGGGATAAATAATCATCACTGATATCCAATCCTGACAAATACCAAACATAGAATAGGATAAAGTTATCCAAACCAACTTTCTTATCATGCACATCAAACGCAGCCTAAAGGTATTTAAAGTTATGTATATTATAGAGTGGATAACTCAAAAAGACCTCATTATGCATTAGGAATAATTTGTTGCAAAGTCCTTTTATTTTTGCAAAAGCATTAATTTATTTTAAAATCTACCATTCATAGAGTAACATAAACTATAAATACAAACACCTATTAATATTTGTTTACTTTTTTGTTTATATATTATTTCAAGTCATGAAGTTTCATTCATTGTAACTTTGTATTCAAATAATAATTTTTTTCTTTTAAAAAAATACATGCTTATGTGTTTTTCTAATAAACTAAAAGAAAATGTTATATATATATATATATATTATTATTATTTAAATAAAAAGGCTCCTTTATGTTTTGAAAAATAAATTTAAAATAACAAAAGAAGAAGAAGAAGAAGAAGAAGAAGAAGAAAAAGAAAATAACAAATAACTATATATCTGTAGCAAAATGAACTTTAAAGGTTATTAAATTACGGTTTCCATAATTCAAAATAAGAAAAGAAAGAGAAAAAGAAAAAAAAAAAGTTGTGTCTACCTTATGTAGTGGTTGTATTCCATCCACGATTTATTGTGGTGATTGTAAAATTGTATAAAAAATAAAAGTTATGTTATTTAATCATAACTTGTATAAAAAAATCAAGAAAATAAAATTTACACCTCTCCTTTTATGTATTGTTAAGAACTTTTTCACCGTAAAAAGATTCCAATTTGATACACTAAGAATTTTAGCAGGGAGCTGAAAATATATAAAATACATATTTTTATATATTTAGTAGGTTTTATATATTTAGTAGGTTTTAATAAATATATAAAATACATTTTTAAATAAATATTCAATTTAATGGATAGAGTTACACTAAGAATTTTAGTAGGTTTTAAAGAATATTTATTTATTGGTGAATTAAACAAAACTCTATTAGTATCATCTATATTAAAAATGTGATGATAGTCTTAGGTCTTTAATGGCTATAGAGATACAAATATAGTTTTCATAGTTTTAAACTCTTTATTATTGGTTAGTTAATTATCGAAATACATATTATTATTATCAACATTACTAACATACCATGATAATTCTGAGACGTTAGAACAAAAGATAAACCTCCACATTAAATCTGAGCCACCAGTTAGAAATATAAATATAAAAAATCCTACTACATTATGACTAATCTGATTTATTAATACACTAGCCAATACCCGTGCCTACAGCATGATTCGACAGTACCTATATGTAATTAGTTTCACTATCTAAAATTATATTTATTACTACCTTTTTTTATATATCTATAACTACTCGTAATTTAAAAAAAAATTATCTTATATTAAGTGTTCTTATTCTAATTTTTCTATTTTTCAGATAAATTAATTTTAACATTATCCTAAAAGAATAGTAGTATACTATTAATTTGAGAATAATAGGAATTAAATTTCCCCCAACGGCACTAATTTTTATTTTTAATCTTAACCAAATTTAAAAAATATAATTGTATGCCTATTGCTCAAATAGTGGTAGAGTAAAGTAAGTATGTCTTATTGCACTTCTATTATAATTAGGGATGAAAAATGGCCTAATTCGACAGGTTTTTGATTAAGCAACCCCCAATATACGGGGTGCTAAATGGTTTAAATTTGAGTTCACGTAAATTCTATCTATTTGTCTCAACTTTGTTGAAATATAGTATAGTATAATAAGTAGGGTAGATTTTAATTTTTTGATAAAAAAATAAATAAATATGCTTTTAGTCAAGTTTAGTTTCAAGTAATTATATTTTAAATATATCTAATTTGAATTGGTAAAAACCCTAAACTCAACTATTGATTCCCTATAAATAAACTTAATCAAAACATAATCCATTTATATATTTCCATTAGTAGTTTTTGGATTTTTAAAATTTAGAAATTATTAATCACATATAGGATAAACATATGCCAAGAGAATAATCGAGTGTGTTTAAATCAATATGTTTACATTTAGATAAGTTTAAATTCGTATGTTTACATTTAAATCAACATAATATTTAAACTTAGAATTAGTTTTCAGAGAAAATAAACTATTATTATTTTATTTTAAAAAAATAATATTTGATATGCTCTATGTTTCGGATTTACTCTTTTCACCTACAATTAATTTATTTATTTTTTATCCTTTTTCAAAATTAATTATATTTTCTTCTTCAAATAAATTGACATTGTAAATATCACTACTTTAATCCCAAGAGAAATAAATAAATTCGTGAGTTCTAAAATTTTTACTGATTAAAAAAGTAGTTGTTCATGTATATATGATATGATGCATTTGTATTTGTTTTTTAGAAATAAAGGGGTATTAAAAATTAAAATTTCTACATTTAGAAAATTAATTTTTACTATTTATAATAAGAAATATAAATAAATTTGAGAACGTATAAATAATTTTGAATAATTGAAACTTACATTAAATTTAATATAACTAAATGCTAAAATATCAATAAATAATTAATATTGATAGTAAAAATTACTCATGCATGCCTAATAATCGAATAATGGTAAGGAAAAATATAACTAAATTGACTTTTAGTAATATAACTATTCATACAAACCCAATATTCTAAAAAAACTAAATTTTAGTTTTAATTTAGGCTATTGAATTTTTTTTTTATTTATTTATTTAGGTTTTAAACAATTTAATAGTAATTTGGTAATTAATAAATATATGTTTAGTTATCATAGAAATATGTTACATAAATCCAAATTAATTAGGATATAAATACATTTTTAGTTTATCACATGAATTAAAATTAATTAGGAGATAAATACATGTTTAGTTATCACATAAATATGTGAGCCATTAGATTAAAATATAAAAGAATCAACTATCTTAGGCAATAGTTGCGAACAAAAATTAAGAGTCTTTGAATCGTTGGATTAAAACGTAAAGATTCTAATTAAATATGACTCACAGCTTAAGAACATAAGTTTAAAGAGTCTCGTAATATTAGCATAAAGAGTTGTGTAGCAATGGTTTATGGTCGATTTTGGGGCGAGTTGTGCCAAATTCAACCTCGATCTGTTTAAAAATATAACAATTTTGACATTAATATAAGTTTGAAGAGCGTTTTAAGTATGATAGTTCAAAGACGCAGTCCTTATTATACGCATGAAACCTAACCAGCTTACGTGGTATTATTAAATATTTTTGGTCATTTCCATGGGGATCGTCGAGGCCCCAAAAGGACAGCTCTCCTCACCGGATATATGGGTTTGTTTGAGGTCAACATGTTATATTTACATGTACTTAAGATAAACAAAACTCAAATCATATTTATATTTAGAATGTACCTATACTTACCACAATTAAAAAAATAAAAAAATATCTAGTCTTAGAGTCATGGTTGGTCAAAAACTTGTTGGTGTGAATATTTTGTTATCCTCGATCCTTATTGCTAAGATAGTTTTATTTATTATCGAACCAAATTTAAAGGTTTTTTTAAAGTAACGAAATTTATATTTCATTAATTATGTTTAAGCATGGTAAATTTCTTTAACAAAATCCTTTTTGCTTTCACAATAATATTAATTTATTTTTGTATGTACATTTGTAAACTTTAAAAAACAAAAATCATAAATAAATCAACGTCCTGAGAAAAATGAACATTAATGTTGTTAAATTAAAATTTATTATATTTTGAAGTTTTAGAAAAAAGTTTGAAAGAGAGAAAGCTGGCGTGACATTGCAAATAAGATGTGAATATGCATTAATATTACTCGACATCTTTTTTTATAGATAATCTACATGTTAAATAATATAAGGATGCTAAAAATATAAAAAACTATAATTTATAATTAAACGAAATAGGAATATATAGCAGCACTAGATATACTATTATATGAATAATTTAAATGTTAAATAACCCGGGACAAAATGGAGATATAGAAAAACTCTAATTTACAAATTAATATTTAATGACTATAAAGATACAATTATAATTTTCATAATTTTAAACTCTTTAATATAGTTAGACAAATTGGAGATATAGAAAAATTCTAATTTACAAATAAATATTTAATGGCTATAGAAATACAATTATAATTTTCATAGGTTTTAAACTCTTTAATATAGTTAATTAATTAAATACTTATTATCATTATCAATATTACCAACATGCCATGATAATCTTGAGACCGTTGGATCAAAAGATAAATATCAACATTAAATATGAGCCACCAATTGGGAACATTAAAATAAAAGTCTTGCTATATTAGAACTGCTAACGTGATATTATAAATAAGATGTGAATATGCATTACTATTACTCAACATATTTTTTAATAAATAATCTACATGTTAAATAATATGAGAATGCTAAAAATATAGAAAAACTATAATCTATAATTAAACGAAATAGGAATATATAATAGTACTAGATATGCTATTATATAAATAACTTACATGTTAAATAACCCGGGACAAATTGGAGATATAGAAAAACTCTAATTTACCAATTAATATTTAATGGTTATAGAGATACAATTAGAATTTTCATATGTTTTAAATTCTTTAATATAGTTAGACAAATTGGAGATATAGAAAAACTCTAATTTACAAATAAATATTTAATGGCTATAGAAATACAATTAGAATTTTCATAGGTTTTAAACTCTTTAATATAGTTAATTAACTAAATACTTATTATCATTATCAATATTACCAACATGCCATGATAATCTTAAGACCGTTAGATCAAAAGATAAATATCAACATTAAATCTGAACCACCAGTTGAGAACATAAACATAAAGAATCTTGCTATGTTAGAACTACTAACGTGATATTGCAAATAAGATGTGAATATGCATTACATATTTTGTATAGATAATCTACTTGTTAAATAATACGAGACTGCTAAAAATATAAAAAAACTATAATTTATAATTAGACAAAATAGGAATATATAGTAGTACTGGATATGCTATTATATAAATAATTTACATGTTAAATAACTTGGGACAAATTGGAGATATAGAAAAACTCTAATTTACAAATTAATATTTAATGGCTATAAAAATATAATTAAAATTTGCTTAGGTTTTAAACTATTTAATATAGTTAATTAACTAAATAGATATTATCATTATCAATATTACCAACAAGCAATGATAATCTTGAAACTGTTGGATCAAAAGATAAATATCAACATTAAATATGAGCCACTAGTTGAGAACATAAACATAAAAAGTCTTGCTACATTAGAACTACTGACGTGACATTGCAAATAAGATGTGAATATGCATTACTATTACTCGACATATTTTTTATAAATAATCTACATGTTAAATAATTTGAGGATGCTAAAAATATAGAAAAACTATAGTTTATAATTAAACGAAATAGGAATATATAGTAGTACTAGATATGCTATTATATAAATAACTTACATGTTAAATAACCCAGGACAAATTGGAGATATATAAAAACTCTAATTTACAAATAAATATTTAATGGCTATAAAGATACAATTAGAATTTTCATAGGTTTTAAACTCTTTAATATAGTTAGACAAATTGGAGATATAAAAAAACTCTAATTTACAAACAAATATTTAATGGCTATAGAAATACAATTAGAATTTTCATAAGTTTTAAACTCTTTAATATAATTAGTTAACTAAATACTTATTATCATCATCAATATTACCAATATGACATGATAATCTCGAGAACGTTGGATAAAAAGATAAACATCAACATTAAATCTTAGCTACCAGTTGAAAAAATAAATATAAATAGTTCTATTATATTAGGACTAACCTAATTTATTAATAGACTAGCTAATGCTCGTGCCTTCGGCATGATTTGACTGTGCCTATATGTAATTTGTGACACAATCTAAAATTATATTTATTGTTACTTTTTTATATCAATAACTACTTGTAATTTTAATATTTTTTTATCTTATATTAAAAATTCTTATTTCAACTTTGATATTTCTCAGATAAATTAATTTTAACATTGTTCTCAAAAAGTATTAGTGTACTCTAAATTTGAAAGTAAGAAGAATAATTTTTTTCACTACGGCATTAATTTTAATTTTTTAATCCTAACCAAAATTTAAAAATATGATTGTATGCCTATTATTCAAATAATGGTAAAATAAATTAAGTTTATCTAAGTGCACTTCTGTTAGAATTAGGGATCGAAAATGGCCTGATTTCGACTAAGCGAATCCCAATATAAGGTAAACTATTTTTTTTTCTTTTATAATCAATAAAAATTTGAGTTCAAATGGTTTAAGTTCAAGTTCACATAAATTTTGTCCATTTGACTCTACTCTACTGTAATATAACATTTTTTCTTTAAATACTATTATGATACAATATAATTACAACATGCGAGGAGGCAGTGGCAAAGCCAGGATTTGAGTCAACCGAAGGCAAAATTTAAAACACCCTAAATCATATTTAAAGTCTTAAAATTTTAATAGCATTTAAAATTTGTCCATTAATACTGTTTTCAATAGACTAAAATAAATTATTAAATAACTATAAGTAAATAACTAATATTCAATAGTTTCGAATTTAGACCTAAATCACTAAGTATTCAATAATTAATCAATATTTCAAGAAATACACTTAATATTATGTAATTAATAATTATGCAATTAATCAATAATATAAATAAAATTCAACAACTAGGGGTTTAAGCCTAAATCACCAACTATTCAACAATTAATCAATAGTTCAAGAATTAAATTTAATATTAGGTAATTAATAATTATGCAATTAATCAATAATATAAATAAAATTCAACAATTAGGGGTTTAGACCTGTATCACAAAATATTCAACAATTAATCAAATGTTCAAGAAATATACTTGATATTAGGCAGTTAATAAAGAAACAAAACTAATATTATGTAAGTAATGAAGGAATAAAATAATCCATAATTTTGAAAAGTAGATCCAAAAAATAAACCTAAAAAATATAGTGGGTCGTGCGCATGGTCGTGGTGGTGTGGAGGTTGAGCAGTGGAGTGGTGTGATCGTAGTAGCATAGTTGTGTATTTGTGCGAGTGAGACAAAGAGAAGCGAGTGAGAGAGATAAAGAATAGAGAAGCAGATAAGCAATTGTGTGATAGTGATGATGAAATCGTACAGACATAGGTTTGCTTTGTTTAATTTGTGAAATTTAGAAGTTTTCAAACGGCTCTTAAAGTTTTGCCCCTTACAATTACATCAAGTTTATTTTTCTACACATAAACCTTTATATATATATATATATATATTTTTCAAAAAATATCCAATATATAGGAAAAAAATTTCAAAACCAACGAGGGGCGCCTGCCCCCTGCCCTTTAGTAGCTTCGCCTCTGCGAGAAGTGGAAAAGTGAGTTGACATTTATACGTATAATATAATAAACATAGTATGTTTTAATTTATTTTTTTAAATAAATATATTTTTTGTCAAGTTTAATTTCATGTAATCGTATTTTTTAGATATATTGAGTTCAAATTTGGTAAAACCGAAAACTTGACTATTGCCTTTTTATAAATAACGTTAATCCCGACATAATCTATTTATACATGCCCATCAGTACCTATTGGATCATTAAAATTCATAAATTAATTATCACATACAGGATAAGCGTATGTCAAGAGAATAGTTGCTTAAGTTTAAATTAATATGTTTAACATTTAGGGTGTGTTTGTCGTGCGGGATTAGAGGTATGATTGGATTAATTAATCATATCCGGTATTTGTTGTCAAAAAGGTTAGGATAAACAAATCATATCCTATATTTGGAGCAAGAATGGATAAAATATCTTTTATCATATCCCACATTTAGTGCAACATGGGACAAGATTGGTTTGAGGATTAATTATCCTTTTATCCCATTATAACCGGATAAAACTATACCACACCTATAAATAGTATTATTTTATTCCATATTTTCGGATAATAAAACGAATATCAAAATAATTTTTTAATTCTGATCTTCTTCTTTACGCCCTTTAGATATGAAAATTTTTGATCACCCAAAATCACAGTAAGTTTATTAACAAAATTCATTTCTCGTATAATATGGTAATTTTATTAAATGAAGGAATTTATAAGAAACTTTAATTTTATAAAAAAATTAAATTTTATAAATATCCCCTGGAATAGTTTTTTATGAAACTTATTTATAAATAGGTCAATCGCATTAGCAAAAAAGAAAAAAGAAATTTGTAAATAACAATTAATATTGCATGTATTTTTAAAACAAAACGAGTTATGTTATATAATATCCAGACTTATAATATAGGACTCTATCAAATGCAAAGTTTATTAAATCTTTATTCGACTAATCCTTAGTGTGTCCGATCCTGCTTAATTCTTATCTAGCTCGCCAATTTTACCCTCGTATCAATATGATATTTAAAAATTGGAATTAGTTTTAAGAGAAAGTAAACTTTTATTAATATATTTTGAAAAAAATAATAAATATAATATTATATATGCCTTTATCACCGACCATTAACTTATTTATTATTTATTTTTTTATCCTTTCTCACAATTAATTAGATTTTCTTTCAAACAAACTGAAATTGCAAATATCATTACTTAAATATATATATAGGATATGATACCCTTTCTATTTGTCTTTTAGAAATAAAGAGTTGTTCAAAATTAAAATTCCTTCATTTATAAAGTTAATTTCTACCATTTATAATAAGAAAAATATAAATAATTTTGAGAAAGTATAAATAATTTTGAGCAAATTGAAACTTACATTGAATTTAATATAACTAAATATTAAAATATTAATAAATAATTGATATTGATAGTAAAAACTACTCATACATACCTAATAATCAAATATAGGCAAGGAAAAATATAATTAAAGAAGTCATTTCAGTAACAAAATCAAAACTAGATTTTAATTTAAGTTATTCTATTTTTATTTGAATTCATTAATTTTGGTATGATTCAAGTGATAAGAATTTTAATGAAAGAGTATTTCCGGCAAGTGAACATTGTTGTACATGAAAGTAAATTTATATTAATAATGTTATTTTGAATAAACTTATGCAATTTGAAAAATAATTATTAAAATGATGTTAGAATTTTATTTTTTTTAATAAGATGATTAGTATAAAAAATTGTGAAATTTAATAATTAATGTTTGTATATCATGTAAAATTAATAACCAATTACATTACAATAAAATTAAAAATATGCTATAGATCGTTGTACACATACCCATTTTAAAATTAAGGTAGTGATTGAATATCAAAAATCTGAACAACATATACCCATATTTTTAGCTAAACTTCCAATAGTCTAAATTACGTAAAAATATTAAAGATATCCGTTATATAAAATTATATACAATTCGTTATGATAAAACTATAATAATCAATTACATTACATACAGACTATTTCAATTTTTTAATATTACTACATATAATATTTGCCACTTTTTAATAATTATATATATATACAGATTATACACATACCCATTTTATAATCATTATGCAATATTACATCGAATATTGTTTAATAAACGTTAATAAATAAAAAAAATGAATGATTAGAAATAGGTTTTTACATGTTACAGAAATAAACTGTACTCATATGGAGAAATAGATACGAATTGAAGCGCAGATGGAGAGATCTAAAAGTACGTATTAAGAGATAAATCCATATTAAAATTTATAAGGAGATTAAATATATGTTTAATAAATTATAATTAAGAGATAAATACATGTTTAACAAATATTTGTTTGTTTTTATCACCATTGAAATTAGTTATGAGATAAATATGAGCTGTCAGATTAAAACATAAAAGCTGAAATTAAATTTGAGCCACCAGATTTAATTTTAAATTTTATATGTATATATAACTACTTGTAATTTTAAATTTTTTTATCTGATATTAAGACTTCTTATTTCTATTTTTCTATTTTTCAAATAAATTAATTTTAACTTTATCCTAAAAAAATAGTAGTATACTATTAATTTGAGAATAAGAGGAATTAAATTTTCCCTATAGCGTTAATTTTAATTTTAAAAATATAATTGTATGCCTATTATTCAAATAGTTGTAGAGTAAATTAAGTCTATTTAATTACACTTTCGTTATAATTAGGGATGAGAAATGGCTTAGTTTGACGGTTTTTGATTAAGCAAACTCCAATATAGGATCGACTCTTTCTTATTTATTTTATATTCTTGAAAAGAATGGGTGCTAATTGACTTAAGTTCGAATTCACATAAATTTTGTAAATTTGTATTAACTATGCTGAAATATAACTTTTTTTCTTTAAAATCCTCTTATGATACAATCTAATTACAATGAGTAAGGAGGGAAAGAGTGAGTTGAGATTTATATGTATAGTATAGTAAACAGGGTAGATTTTTTTTTTTTCAAAAAATAAATATGCTTTTAGTCAAGTTTAGTGTTCAGTAATCATATTTTTAGATATTTCAAGTTCGAATTTGGTAAAACTCTTATAAACTGAGCTATTGATTTCCTATAAATAAATTTAATCCCCACATTATCCATTTATATATTTTTATTAGTATTTTTTGGATTTTTAAAATTTAAAAACTATTAATCACATATAAGATAAATGTATGTCAAGAGAATAATTGAGTAAGTTTAAATTAATATGTTTACATTTAGGTCAACATAATATTTAAAAATTAGAATTATTTTCTAAAGAAAAAAAATATGATTATTCTAATTGAAAAAATAATAAATATAATATATGATATATTCTAAGTTTTGGATATACCCGTATCACCTACAATAATTTATTTATTTTTTGCCATGCCTCAGAGTATCTTCACCTTCGCTCCTACTAATTCCCAGTTCTCATGCAGGCCACCGCTGTATAAGGTGACAACTCCATGGCAGACGCATTAATATTAAATGTCAGCCCGTTCTTCATGAGTGATGGCTGACCCCAAAGAGTTGCATAAGAGAGGGCTTGAACCTGAGACGTGCCGTATCACCTACAATTAGCTTATTTATTATTTATCCATTCTCAGAATTAATTATATTCTCTTCTTCAAACAAACTGAAATTATAAATATCACTATTTTAAGCCTGAGAGATAAAGAAATAAATTCGTGAGTTTTAAATTTTTTAATGATTAAAAATGTAGTTGTTAATATATATATGACATGATGCCCTTTGTATTTGTTTTTCCGAAATAAAAGGGCGTTAAAAATTAAAATTCTTACATTCATAAAATTAATTTTTAAGAAAATATAAATAATTTTGAGAACATATAAATATTTTTGAGCAATTGAAACTTACCCTGAATTTAATATAACTAAATATTAAAATATTAATAAATAATTGATATTGATAGTAAAAACTACTTTTACATGCTTGATAATCAAATAATGGTAGGGAAAAATATAACGAAAGAATTCATTTTAGTAATAAAACTATTCATAAATACCTAATATATTAAAAAAAACTAAATTATAATTTTAGTTTAAGCTATCCGTTTTTTTTTATTTAGTGAGGTTTTAAAATTTTTAATAATGATTAGTTAATTAATAAATATGTTTAGTTATCATAGAATTATGTTACATAAATCGAAATGAATTAGGAGATAAATACTTTTTTAGTTTATCACATAAATTAAAATTAATTAGAAGATAGGTACATGTTTAGTTATTACAGAAATATGTGAACCGTCAGATTAAAATATAAAGATTCAAACTAAATCTCAGCCATTAATAAAAAATATAAGTTAAGAAACTTTGAGCCGTTATATTAAAACATAAAGGCTCAAATTAAATCCGAGCTGCCACTTAAGAACATAAGTTTATAGAGTTCCATATTATTAGCACTTAGGGTTGTGTTGCGATGGTTAATGGTCGGTTTTGAGGCGAGTTGTGCCAGTATCAACCTCGACCTATCTAAAAATATAACAATTCTAACATTAATCCAAGGTTTAAGAGAGTTTTAATTATAAAAATTTGGAGATGCCGCATTTATATATTGAGTTTAAATTTGGCAAAATCTTAAAGTCGACTATTGATTCCTATAAATAATATTAATCCCAACATCCATTTATATATTTTAATTAGTAATTTTTGGATTATTAAAATTTAAAAATTATTGATCACATATAGGATTATGATAAGTGTATGCCAAGAGAATAACCAAGTAAGTTTAAATTAATATATTTACATTTAGATCAACATAATATTTAAAAATTATAATTAGTTTCCATAGAAAACAAACTATTATTAATCTATTTTGAAAACATAATAAATACAATATCAGATATGCTCTAAGTTTTGGATACACCCTTATCTCTTACCATTAACTTATTTATTTTTTTTATCCTTTCTCATAATTAATTATATTTTATTCTTCAAACAAATTGTTATTGTAAATAAGTGAGTTCTAAATTTTTTTAATTATTAACAATGTAGTTGTTAATGTATATATAGCATGATACGCTCTGTATTTGTTTTTTAAAAATCAAGGGGTGTTGGAAATTAAAATTCTTACATTTAGAAAATTAATTTTTACTATTTATAATAAGAAAAATATAAATAATTTTGAGCAATTGAAACGTAAATTGAATTTTATATAACTAAATGTTAAAATATTAATAAGTTGTTGATATTTATAGTAAAATTTACTCATACATGCCCAGTAATCGAACAAAGGTATGGAAAAACATAACTAGTGAGGCATTTTAGTAATAAAACTACTCAGACATGCCTAATATTCTCAAAAATTTCTAATTTTAGTTTAAGGTATTCAATTTTTTTTTTAATTTTACTTATTAAGGTTTTAAACACTTTAATAGTGATTAGTTAATTAATAAATAGGTGAGCTGTTGGATTAAAACGCAAAGACTCAAACTAAATCTCAGCTACCAGTTAGGAATATAAGTTAAGAGAATCATTGGGCCATTGGATTAAAATATAAATGTTCAAATTAAATTTGAGTCACCACTTAAGAACATAAGGTTAGAGAATCCCATAATATTAAGACTGGCATGATTTATTAATAATATATATATATATATATATATATATATGAACTTTTTCTTTTTAAAGGTTAAATAATGAAAATTTGGTGAAATTTAATAAAGATAATATTCATGATTAGTAAATCAACTTTAACTCAATCAAGTTTTACTAAAAGTTCTACGGGGAAGTGAATTAAGAGTGGACGTATATGTGCATTTTTTTGCTTTTGCAATTTTAGATTTTTTTGTTACTCACTTTACAGTTAAAGTTTTTGATAAATTGGTTGAAATAATTTTTACTAAGTTTTATTAAAAAATTTAATTATTTAACTTCTCGAAAGAAAAAGTTCGCTATTTAATTAAAAAAAAGAAAACTATATTTACAGTTGCACCTGGGTTTAGTTGTCCAGCCTAGTGACAGCGCAATTAAAAGGCCCAAAACATCATCGACAGAAGAATTATTACATAAATGGAGGCCCAAGAATATATCTTTTTATCTGAAGCTCTGGACGTACACCCTGGATTGAAAGAGACGGGGGAGGGGGGTGGTGGAGATAATCTTTAAGTTCTTGGCATTTTTCAATGAACTGGGCTTGTTAAAAACACGTTGATGCAGGGGAATAGTTGTTTTTATCCGAATTAAATATGGGCATACACGTAATACGTGTGTATATATGCACATGCAAAATTTAATATAAATTTATTGTTTCAAGTCTAATTAAGTATGCAATTTATTCAAAATAAATACGATAAAGATAAAATAGAAAAATCGCAAACTTTAATTTCAGATATGCTTCCATGCACT
This sequence comes from Lonicera japonica, assembly GCA_021464415.1. Taxonomy (NCBI): domain Eukaryota; kingdom Viridiplantae; phylum Streptophyta; class Magnoliopsida; order Dipsacales; family Caprifoliaceae; genus Lonicera; species Lonicera japonica. The sequence continues at coordinate 57,626 of JAKCWG010000263.1, forward strand.
TCTATTTTATAACAGTATTTTGTGTTTTCTATTTCAAGTGAGGGTCTGGTCCTTTTTCACACCAACATATGCATACACTGTTTGAGATCTTTAAGTTAGACTACATCACCGCTCCCTCCGACAAACAACCGAGAGCTTTCCACCGCCGAGTTAGACTAGTTAAATTATTTTTTAAAATGTAGTTCTTGAACCAAAGCTAAAATAGCTTAATTGGTTCTATGGGCATAACTAACATGACAAATTTATCTAGCTTTTTCCGGTGGAAATATATACTTAGAACCCGTTTGGTTATCCTTCAATTTCAGAATTAAATTATTTATAATAGTTTAATTCATGAATTATTTAATTTAAACGATTTGTTAAAAAATTGAACTAATAAATAAAGTCATAAACTTAAGTTAATACCTAAGATACTGAATAACAAAACATACATGTGAAAAAAACCACGTTACAATTTTTTTTTATTGAAATGAAACAATTTACGCAACTAAACGAGTCCTTTCGCACTTTGACTACTTCAACCTAACTCTTGAGCTCGATATATAATTAATCAATCCCTACCGCTAAGTGCCAATAATTCACATCATTATCTTCAAAAAATACAGCTTACAGACAAATTAAAGTGATTCTTGAAGTGGCCCTTAATTATAATTCTTTTAGAATAGACAACACAAAACCAAAGAAAGGGGAAAAAAATCAAAGTAAGTGGGCCTTAATTTATAAGTCTTAGAATAGACAAACCATGCACGATCCAAGTAAGGGAAAAATATCAAAGGAAAAGACTGATGATTAATTAGAAATATGAACTAGTCTTATGTACAATTTCTAAAACTAGAAATCATCGCAAGCTTAATTTTTATGTACGCGTGGGTATAATATAAAATGAGTAGTGTAATTGATAAAAGAGTAATTAATTTAGTGGTTGAGATTGTTATTATTAATCAAAAAGTTGTAGGTTTAATCTTTAATACTAAAAATATTTGTTTACGTTAATAACAATAGGGGCTAAATAGGAAAACTATCAAAATTCAGTATCATGTCCGAATGTGGTGACTTTCAATTTATATATATATATATATATATTGTTATTATTATTAAATAGTTCCTTGATATTTCCTAAAAAGCAAGATATTAATAGTCAAAGAACATATTGTTAGAGACAATCAATCTAGTTGGTGACTGTTAATTGCTAGGTTTGATCGGTCCATCCATGGCTCAACAACTATTCTCTCTTGTTAATTTACCTAATAGTTAGTACGGCTAAATATTTTATTTTCCCTTTTCTGAATGCAGATTTTGGAAGGTAGAAGCAAATTGGAATTTGTTAATTAATTAGTATAACTATGGTTTGGTGAAAGAAGCACGAGTTGATCATAGGAATCTTTGACCCTAATCGAGAGATTAAGTATCTTTATATTAGTCATATATTATTAACTTCACAATGGTGCATAGAAAAGTCCTTTGGTTACTTGAATATAAGCCTCGAAGAATCCATCAATTAAACAATGGACAAATGAACGAGAGAGAAAGAATGGCAGAAAATTAATTATAAATAAATAAACCACGTGAAAAGAGGAGAAGGTAAGTCGTCATTGCAGCTTTCTCAAAAAGACATGTTTGGAAAGGGGATGAACTTTTTTTCATTTTTAATAAGAATAATCATGGGTGTTGACGTGTAAACATATATATGGCTGGTTAGGTAGAGAAATGTAAAAATGGAGAGAAAAATATGGTAGTGAAATAGTTTACTAGAAAATGTCTAGGATAATAGCAGCCCATTGCTAGGAGACCGTACGTTTTTTGCGCAATTGCAAAGTACAAGAGGTTATTTTGAAATCTGCTATAGTGATTAAATTTTTAAAAATATATATATAAAAAAAAACTGAGAAAATCAAATAACAAATAGAAAATAAAAACAAAAGAAAATCAGGGTATGGTGAATAAAAATTGCAAGAAATCCTTTTGGAGGTAGTTTATTCCTTTTTAATGACTTTCACCTAAAAGGTCAAGGTGACGGTACTCTATAATTAGATTAATAAATATTCATGTCATGAATCTAAAATCACATAACTCTCTTTAAATGATTGTCAATAAATTTATACTCTTTCTTATTATATATATATATATATATATATCAAGAATTAGAGTGAAATTTCTTAAAAATTGTTAACTCAAATCATTGATCCAACATGAAAAAAGTGTATAACTCAACATGGGTATATAAATAAGAGGAGAGTCACCACTTAATAATGAGTCATTTTAGGATAAAACTACAACCTGGTTCCAAACGTGTTTAAGTTGAGGACAATATTATTATTATGTGCGCGGACTGATGATAAGTCAAACCCCACCTTTTAAGATAAAACTCCGTACCTAAGTTGGTGTCCGGGGCCTGACTTGAATGCTGGTGGACACAACAAAATTAACCTTTAAAAATTTAATTGAACTACACAACTTGTTAGTAACTCGATCTGCCTCATCAATTATTCAGCGAAGGAATTTGAAATATGTATCTAAAAGATGCATGGGTAGGTGGTATATGTGAGCTACAGATTATTGGAGAGGTTGTTACTATTCTTAACTCTAACGACAAATATACGAACATTTGAAAAAGTAATTAAAAATTGTATTAATTAGCTTGCGAGCTTCAATTATGGAACTTTAAGTCTTGTCTTTGTTGACAGAGATTACTGTTTACGACCTATGTGAATGACGGTGACTGCTCAAAAGCACTAATTAAAGTGTTTTACTATGAAACGATATTTACAAACAATGGGCCTCTCTAAAAGTATCTTCAATGATATAATTAAAATAATAATTATAATTAATTTTAATAATATTAGCTAAAAATATTACTCAAATGGTTTAATTAAATTTTAACAATCTTTTAACCAATAATCAAATCTACTTTCTTTATAATCAAAGTTAATAAACTTCTTCAATAACAAAAATAAGGGACGCACTAATTCTATTAGCTAAAAGATAATCATTTCCAATTTAAATCATATTTTCCTCCTTTTTTTTGAAACAAAATTCAAATTAATTAATTTGTAACCAATCAATATAATGGACTCCACAAATTTGCTTATTGAGAAAAAGTAGCCTTCGGAGAGACCTACGTTGTTAACTTTAACAATTTATTAAATGGATAATCAAAAGTCATTTTGATTATTCCATTGGAGATGCTCAATTCTAACATATGTAATTTGATCTGATTTAGTTAGAGGGGTTGTTTTATAATTTACGAATTAGACAATTTAAAATTACATAATTTGAACGTTTGGTTGTAAAAATAAATTAGTATATAAAGTAATAAACTTAAGTTAATACATATGATATTAAATAAGAAAACGTAAAAATATAGTTAAAATTACATAATTTATAACTATCATTAAAGTTCATGTAGAAAAAATAACACCACAATTTTTTTTATTGAAATGAAAAAATTTATAACAAAACAAGTATAAATAAAATAACGTAGGTACGTAACTAAACGCGCCCTTAGTTGCTCCAGATAAGAATGAATGATTATGTTTGTTAGATGCATGCATGCATACTTGATCGATGCATGTTCTTTTTTTTTTTCTTTTTTTTCTTTTTTTTGGTGAAACAAGCTAGGAAGAAAAAAAAAACACAACAGCAATAGAAACAACTATATAAGTTCCGTGGCCATGTACGTATAAGTCACTCCCATCATATATATCACACACCATCTTCTTGACCACTTTGTTTTGGGGGGCTAACAGCATAACTTCTTGCTCAGTTTGCTCTCCACCCATACAAGCGAGGATATCTGCACATCGGTCAGCTTCCCGGAGGACTTGCACCAGCCGAGCATCAGCTATATCAACCACCAGATCTTTTCAGTCATCAATGATGGATTCTATTATATTACTATATGCAATTTGCATGCATGCTGTCAAATGGGGGAAGCACGATAAGAATCTAACTGCCTCCTTCTTTCTTATTTTCTTCTTACAATCTTACCTTTATATAACTCGATGCAGAGGTTTTCAACAAAATTTTAATTTTGCTATATATTTCAATCATGAAATATTTAAAATGTGGGTGCATGTATCTCAGTTAGTAAAAAGTATGTTGCTTTGTATTATTATTTTTTTATTATTAGAAGTAACTAGTAAAGTTTTGAGTTCAAACCTTAACACTAGCTGGCCTTCCTTATCTTCTCTTCCCTTGCATTCTTTTAGAATTTTTACAATACAACAGTTTTAGCGAAATACTATTACAATACGACAATAAATAAATAACCGGTCTCGAGGATTGGTCAAGTAGTAACAAATTTGAGCTACTATGAGTTGTCTCATAAAACAAATACCTTTGAGAGTCGATCAGGTCACAAGCAATGTCTTGTGAATCCCATAAATTAAACGCATATGGATTACTTGCTTTAGACCGGACAAAGGAATTACTTAATCTGGTGTTCACAAGAGTTGGCCCAATTTACCTAAACTTTTTAGGAAAAGCTGTGAAAGGACAACAAACAAATAAGTTGGATTATCATTGTTCGAGTCTTGCCTAATCTTTACTCTATCAATTTTAGGGGAAAATAAAATTCTTATAGAAGTAAACATAATAAAATATACAGAATAACGGAAAATGTGGAAACATTGAGTCGTCTATCACCAAGTTTTATATATACAAAAAGGTAGTTCAATTCCTTTTCTTAAGAAAAGAAAGAATAAAATAGAACTAAATGCACAACAGATAAATTAAAGGGTACCAAATAATAGAGCTTTTTGGAAGGGCATGTAATTATTTTTGTTTATATCTCGAACTTTAAACCATATGTACATATATAAACATCAATGAATTGAACAGCAAGGCTTAACACTTCTAAAGCTGAAAATGGCAGTCGGGTTTCACCTCTTCTACTTGGCTTTTTTGCTCTGCCTTTTCCTTTTTCTCCCTAAAGTTACGACTTAATAAAATCTATTTGATCTTTGATTGTACAGCGATGTCAATATCATATATTATATATATTGGTGCAATTATTTTGTGTAACACTAGATATAAGAGTACCATCTATTAATCATGCTGTCTATGGTACAAAAGTATTTGCCATAAATCTCTCCATAGTGGTCATCAAATGCATCATTAATTTTCGGGTAATTGAACAACTGGTGTACAAATATATATTATTTCAGTCTAAAGTCGGAATATGCAACAAGATTTAATAAATGTTTATAATAATTGTTATAAATTGTTAACAATAAAAAGAATTGTTGACAACGAGATTTAAACTAAAGTCTTAGAGCATCTATAATGAACAAAGTAACAATTACATATAATAAATTAAAAATATTATTTGGTAAGATAATAACACGCTATAAGTAGATTTTATTAAATTCATTAACATACGTATAACTAAAATACGTAGAGAATGGCAAGCGTTTTAGTTATGCGCAAGACCCTTTAAAGCATAAACTTTATGCGCTCCAATTCTCTCTCTCTCTCTCTCTCTCTCTCCACTTCCGACACATTTTATGCCGTTGCTCTTCTCTGTCTCTCTATTTTTCTCTCTTTACTTCTTTACTTCTCATTCTACTTCTCTCTCATCATTTTATACATATAATATGTATTCTCTTTTTATTTTACATTATTACTACTTTTCACACTAAGTAGGGTATATATAATTACCTTCCTTACCATATACTAAATTTAACCCATTGGTCATTGTAAATGCTCTTACAAATCTCCCCTCACTAAAACTCTAACAAAAAAAGGGTACATATATAATACAAGCAATTTCGATGCTAATACGGAAGTGTTGAACAATTAAATAGTGGATTTTATAAATTGATAACCCACACGAATTCAAGTGGGAAAGGAAAAAAAATGATACAGCTTGAAAATTTGGCATGACAGTGCAAATTACCCCAAGTTGAAGGGTAAAAATTTAGGCAAGCCATCTTTCAGTCCATTTCCGCACGTTATGTTGAAATTCCCATTAATGAATTTCATTTTCTATTTCTAAATAAAGTATATGTACATAAGAAGGTATTATTATAGACTGTGTACTGTGCAATGCGAACGGCAGTACAAACAAATCTAACTTAAACGAATGCAGCTGTACAATGAATGAGGTTAAGAACTCATTAATTACAAATTAGCTGGTGAAGTTGTAATCTTATGATCAAATTAAAGTTGTAAAACCTTTATATATAGCCCTCATGTGGCCCAACAGTGAAAGGAATTGGATTTTGTGTATAATCCCAAAAAATGACTGGACTACATGGAAGGAAAATGCTTGTGACCTTATGATTACTTTGTAGACAAAATTATCTAGCTATAGCTAGCTAAGAACAAACTTGTAAGTTTTCTTTAGTCAACTTAAGTAAATTTCTTCTTTGTTTTTTGAAACAAAATTAAGATAAACTTTAGATCAATGACGATCTATATATATATATGTACTATACACAATATTGCAATTTAATTTAATTTAATTTATATACGGCGCTAATTGATTTCCGCCAAAAAGTACATATTACTACTACTTCCTAGACATAAAGCAATAATATTACGTGTAACACACATATAAAGTGCCGAACAAAAAAATAATAATATGGTTCTGAACTTGTAACATGTGTAGTCCATTTAATTTTTCAGAATCACCGATTATATTAACAATGTTTGATTCTTAGTCTCAGCTCGTGCAGTTTCCTATTCTAATTTTTGCAAAAAGCTAAAGGCAAAAAGGGTTGAAATTAATATATATATATATATATATACTCTTCTCAGTAAGAACACAAGTCCAGAAGAACTGTTTCAGTTATTATTTTCACCTGATATTAATTGCTTCTAATATTTCTTGTGAGGTTTAGGTCCTTCACCGATACTTCTTTCATTCATTAACCCGTATTTAAAGCTTTTTTCCCTCCATTAAAAATGACAATTAAGAAACTACTTGAAATTTCAATAATTCACCACTACAATATATATATATATATATGTAAATATGTTGAACTGCATGGTGATCAAGTTAAAACACATATCCAAGAACTTGTATCAAAAGTCCTAAGAAATAATTCATAAATGTATACTGATCGAATAGTACGTAATGCAATTAGTTAAACAAAGGAAAGAGGGTATGTTTGAAAATATTGAGTAAATTAACTTGTTATACACAAGTAGATAAATAAACTAAAGATTAGTGGCCATACGAGTTCATTATGGCTTTTATAATAACCTGATCGATTAAAGAGCCACCAAGATGTATAAACTTGTACATGATGATCCAAAGCCAACAACAGAGAAAAACCGAAGAGGTAATTAATTAATTAACAAGTAGAATACGTAGAGTAGATAAACCCCGAGACAACAATAATAATAATAAAAATTAAATTAAATTAAATTTAGGGTTTCAGCTCAAAACAGATTCTTCTTCAATTCTACCCAGCAAGTGATTAACGAAGTCAGCAATGTCTTCCACTGTCGTCAGCTGACATCCTTCCTCGAGCTGATTTAAATAACAAATTAAAAAAATGAGGAAATGGGGAAGTATTGAAAAATTAGTGTACAGATGGAATGAATACCGATACGTACTAAGATGCGTAATTATTCAGTACCCATATTTCAGGAGGCGTAATTATTTATATATATAAATATATTGTTGTGACAAACCTTAACACTGATGGTATAGAGAACCATTTGGTCAGCCGTGGTGGTGACATTAAGGTGGAGGATGGTGAGCCACAAACATTGTAAGCCAGCAACAATTTTGAGGAGTTGTTTGGGTCTTTTCTTGGAAAGTATTTTGAGGTTAGCGTGGCACTCGACCATGGTCACTTCTATGTCGCCAAAGGCAACTGAGCCATTGATCTCCTCCTCGTTCACCAATCCCGATGCACCACTACTGCTACTAGTAGTGCGCGTACTGTACTGTGGGTATGTGAAAAAATCGCCGAAAAGTGGTGACGATCCATAAACATTATTGTTAATATTGCTGGCTTTTTGTTGTTCATTTGCTCTCTTTTGGGCCTCTATGGTTTGAAGTTGTTGCTCTAACTCCTTCACAAAATTAATTGCTCCTCCAATTATTGATGCTTGGTCACCCTGATTTTCAAAGTACACCATATTTAATTAGATGAATAACAACTTTTATATAACTAGTAAACATTCATGAGCATTAAATGATATATATACTAATTTTCATCTTAGAATTTTTCTTTTTCAGTAACTTTATCCAGTCCACCCACTTATGGAGGGTGGGTATGAGCATAAATTTCACCATCTCGATCTAAATGTCAGTTGGTAGAGAAAGGAAATAAAAAAAAAAAATATTTTCTCTAACTATTTTAGAAAAACTCTATACAACTCTGTAGCTCTAAACACACAATATAATGCACCAAAATTAATACAAAGCATGTTTCAGTTGTGGCCGTTCGATCAAATTAGCAACTGTGTATATAATTAAAATATTTTCTAAACAAATTTTACTATAATTACTAGCTGGGGTTTGAAAAGAAAAAATCTTTTAATTATATTTGAGCTGACAAATGAATTATTAAATGGGATATTTGAGAGGAAAAATACAGTGAGTATATATATAGAGACTAGTAGTAGTAGGTACCCTTTGGACATAAGAGGGTGGCATCATAGATCGGATGGCAGCCAGGTACTCGTTCATCTGTTTGCGGCGGTTCCGCTCAACCGCAATGTGAGTCATCCTTTGATTCTCCAATTCCTCCTTGTTCTTGCTACTTCTGGTTCTCCGCCTCTTCCGCCGGCCCAGGACAGTTGCCGCCGGCATCTCGGATCGCTCACCACCGCCGGTGCAAGCCTCCGGGGAAGAATTGGGATCCCAACATTCCTTCACATTTTGCATCACCGAACTAGAAGACTCATCCCAAAAATTACCTTGCTCTCTACTAGTGTTATTATTGTTGTTGTTGTATTCAAAAGCTTGATTTTCATGTTGTTGTAAAATATAGTCGTGGCCCCAAGCAGAAGAGTAAAAATCCTTGTAGCTATAATTACCGAATGGGTCTTGTGGGTAAACCACAGTCGTCTCAAGTGCCATCGGATCTTTCCTTTCTTCTCTCTTTTAATTCTTTTCTTTTGAAACTAATTAAGATCGACTAGCTAGCTAAGATCTTTTCTTAGTGCATTTACTCGCATGGATATGTAAAAGTTTGTTCGAAGGAAAAAGGAAGAAGAAGAAGGGGCCAGGTGGTGGTAAAGGTTGATTCAGAAGTTGAGACTTCAAAACTGTTTCCCGAAAAGAAACTGAGGGGGGGCCAAAGGGAATTGAAAAAGATAAGCACAAATGATCGACCAAACAATTAAACTGATGAAGGCCCCTTTTTATATCCTTCACCAAGCTAATTTATGGAGGATTAAATTAAAGGATAGTAATAGCATTCTTAGAAAGACCCCACGGCCTTTAATCATACTTTGTGCTACAGCAGGCTACACGTGACGACATTCTGTGTCCGACAATTTATACTATTCATATATATATATATATATATATATTTACGTGGGAGGGTTCAGGTTACACTTCGTGTAAAATAAATAAGTTTTACATCCATCAATAATTTTCTTTCAATTTCATATATCATCAATCTAACCATTAAATTAGTTATTTATAATATCCTAAACATGCGTGCTAAAAATTAAAGTAATTAAAAATGTATAAATCTTTTGTCATAATCATGTTATATAATAGATTATGAGCCTTGCAAAGTAAGTATAATAATTATATAATTCCAAATATTAAATTAATTTGAAACATTGTATGGTTTATAAGTACAATAAAACTAACTTATCTAACAGTATAATTGATAAATTTGAAAAAATGTTATAAATAGGTGTAAAATTTCTTAATCGTACGCTGTATAACTTAAACCTTCCTTATATATATATATATATATGTTTTTTAATTTGGAATCAATTTAAGTACTGTACTCGCTATGTCTCGTCCCTAAATTTTAATATTTTATATGTGATTTTTATATTTGTTAGGCGGCTTCTTGTTTCACATTAATTAATAATTAATGTTTAAAAACTCTAATTCAAGTGAGATAAACTTTATGTAAACATAAATATATTTGACATAATAATTGACACATCAACCATCTATTGGTTAAAAATTTTTATTACAATTTATTATAACCAATGAACAGGGCTGACCCTAACAATTTGGATGCTCTAGGTGAAGATAAAAAAACGGGGCCTTTTTGTCGTTATAATATAATATATATATAATTTTTTCCCCCAAAAAAAATGCAAATTCAATGAAAAAAAATAATATCTCAAACACAAAATTACATACTAACCGTATCGATTTTTTTCCAAACTTTTGCTTCGAGTTATTTTTATATACTTCTTAAAAGTTCTCCTTCAACTCGCATGTAAACACTAGTACCTATAAAAAGAAAAAAAATTCTTTAGTTTAGCAACATAACAAATTTACAATATTAATTCTAACATTATTTTACAAAATACTATGTATTGTAAAGCAAAATAATTTATACCTTATCACTGAAAAATGACTATTCTTGCATTCTTCGCCGCAAAAGTTTCGATCAAGTTCATATAGTTAAGCTTTAACGTCAATTCTTTTTCAATCGATAACATAGCTAAGCCATTCAATCTTTCTTGTGACATAGTTGATCAAAGATAAGATTTGATCAATTTTAACTTTGAAAAACTTCTCTCGGCAGAGGCAACGATAACCGGTATGATTAATAGAATTTTATAAGCAATCCAAGCATTTGGGTAATAACCATCCATTTGCTTTAGATAGTTCAACCCATCAATAGCTTTTTTAGCTTCTTTAGGTATAGCTTCTTTCAAGTAGTGCAACTCGGTAAATAGATCACTCTCAATAATGTCAAAAACATCACCACTATACCCAAGGGGTATAAAAAATTTGGGGGCCCTAGGCGCAGGCCTAGTCCCACTATACCTAAGGCTGGGTTTGCCAATGAATAATTAATATATCAATTTTTTATATCAAATATTTATGTCCATATGTTGAAGTACTCACAATTCAAGTGTCATTGGCATCCACCCAAATTCATGAGAGATTCTGAGTTCAAGTCTCATATATTTGGAACGAGAAAAAATTTCGTTATTATTATTATAGTAAAGAGAGAAAACTTAGACCTTACTTTTATTTAAAAAAAAAAAGGGTATGTGTCGTTGGCTCTAATCTCTTATTGAGTTTAAAATTAAAAAATCAAAAGAAAAATACAAGCTTGCGTTATGAAAATTCAAAAAAAAAAAAATTGGAGCCCGGTCGAAATATTCGAAGTGAAAAAAATTTGGCAAGAGATCGAGTTGGGTTATTACATGCCCCACAACATTTCGATCCCCGGAAAAGCAACTCCCCCGGCTTCCCCCCTCTCACAGCCAAACACTGAATATATCTATTTATTGTTTGTATCATAAAAAAAAATTACACCGGTTTTAACTTTTAAATTTGGGAATAAATAATTAAGTAAATTGATCAAAGAACAAATTAATTGTTCAAGAATTTATTACGTGCCTATAAAACGCTAAAATTCATTTCAATTATCTTAATTTCAAATTGTGTAATATACCTTTTTTAATTACAAAAACACTTATTACTTATCCAAATCTATGATTACATTATCTAAGCCATATACGTAATGTAAGTGTAATTATAATTTTACCAGATAAATTATAGCATTTCTAATGGTTGGGTAAATTTAGAAGTGCAAATCCTATGTGTTAACCCAATGTTACACAAAACTTCAAGTTTAAAACAAATATATTCTAATAGTAGTTTTGTAAACTCTTGTGTAAAGTTTAGAAAAATTAATAATATACCAACACATGTTAGATGTTATTTTTATGCAATTTTAATTATTTTTTCTTGAATTTTATATACATAATCTTACTATTACAATGAATCTTGATTTATAATAAATTTTAAATATGTAAATTTTATTAGAATCCATAATTTATGTTTAAAGTTATTATATTTTAAAAGTTTAATTAAAAAAATCAAGAAAAGAGAAAATTAATATTACAATGTAAAATGAAAATGCATTTTATACAAATCTCATTTTCAAAGACGACTGAAAATTAATTTTTTTATAAAATATATAAATTTTACATAAAAGAAAAATATATAGTATCGTTAAAAATACACTTAGGGTGTGTTTGATTGGCCATATTTTTCATGAAAAATATGACTTTTCCACCCAAATTCTCACTTTTGTAGTGTTTGATTGTAATTATTTTTCATGGAGTCAAACTCTCACTTTTTCTACTATTCATGTACTTTTTTTTGTAAACAAGGAAAATATTTTCTTTGGGAAGGGGCTTGTTTTTATTTTCTAGGCAATTGCACATTTTTCGAGACAAAATTTTACCTATTTTTTACATTGAAAATTTTATAACTTAAACTACAAAATTCAAAATTTAATAAAAATTTAATATTTAAAATCTACTAATCAAGATCAATTAAACAAGATCCATCATGACTATAAAATTATGTAAAAAAAAATACTCATAATTTTTTCTACATTAAAAATGCCATAATACAACCAATATTTTTCGGGTAGAAAATTAAGGCAATCAAACATATTTAATTACATTTTTCATGCAACTCAATTCTAGGCAATTCAATTACTTGAAACTTATTTTCTTTCCATATAAATTATATACTTACAATCAAACGCACCCTTAATATTAGAATCGGAGCTGCAATGGGTTGGTGTCTGACGTTCAGAGTTAGGTATGGGTCACGTATAAGATTCACAAATTGAAGAAGGTACGTAGAGTAGAAGTGGGACCGCCGCTAGGGAAAAACATACACGTCAGCACTACAGCAACACTTCACTTGCCTCAAATGTTACACATTTTTTTATTTTTTATTTTTGGATTAAGGCAGGCCACACCCATATGCAATGCAACGACAGTGCCGTGGAATCAGACACAAGGGTAGTTTCGTCACTTGAGAATCTCTACAAGTACAAAAATGGTGGTGCACTGTTTCACATGAAAAGTCGTGCACAAATCATGTGTACCCTAGTTATTTTTCATTTGGTAATAATATGGTCGGACACTGGCACAGAAGGAGAGAGAGATAATTAAAGAGAAAGATGATGACGAAAAGTTGATAGCAGTACCTCAGAGATTCTAGTGAGAGATATATCGTATAAAAATTCTCTCTCATTCTCAAGAAATATTTGCTGCATCGGATTTAATAGTTGAACGAAACAAATTCGGGCCACTAATTATTAACAGGCAAACTATTTGACACAAATTATTAACGAGTTATATGCAGATTTATCGATTAAACATTTGGAAATCGACCGCTTAAGAATTTGTAGAGACCATCTGTTTACTTAAATTTTTAATAATATATCACTAGTTAATCCGTTGAACTCCTATCTATTAATTAGTTTAACGGATGGAATAGTTTGTGTCATGTCAACCGATAAAATAACGAATCATAATTGTGTATAATGTTTTCACTCGTTTAGTAATAAATCATGTAAAAATTTAATAGTTTTTTTACATGAACATGACACGACTCATTATCAGGTCTACTTGCATATGTGGCAAACAATAGTTAGAGTTTTAATATTAGAGTAGAATACAAAAATACAGTAACGTGTTCCTTGACTTTGTACTCTTTTTGTTCAAGTATTGATTCAATTCTAAAATTTTAAAGTAGTAAATTAACACTAAAATATTTTATAATTCATTTCAAAAAGTTAAGTGATATATAAGTTATTATAGTTCAAACATTATACGTAAAATTATTATTTTAAATTATAAAAAAAAATAAAAACTTAAACCAAACAAAAAAGAATTAAGGGTGCGGAATATCGTCGTCTGTGTGTGTGTGTGTGAGAGAGAGAGAGAGAGAGAGAGAGATGGGAGTGGAGCATCTGCAGGGGAATCCATGTTACCACACACAAACAGGTCTCTCTGTTATCATCTAGGATGAAGACTAGGCGTTTAACTTGCTTTCCCAATACTACTGTCTACTACCCCTTTACTTAACTGTGTTTAATTAATTAATTGGTAGATTAAACCTTTCGTTAATTTGGTTTTTTTTTTTTTAAAAAAAAAAAAAAACCATTAATCCATTTACGAAAAAGACATTAATTCTGTAGGCTCTCAACTCTCAAAGCCTTCTCTTTCTTAGTAACTTCTTCCAATGGAATATTAGCGGGCATAATTTTTGTCTAATTCACTTCTTTCATGGCTATTACTCTATTGCATGTTGTGCCCTTAATATTTAACACATTACGACTATATATATATAAAAATAGCCAGGGAAAATCCAAAACCCAACTGGCATATTTTGAATGTATCATTATAATTCTTGTTTAAAGAGATTCGATGACTGATTTGGCCATTTTGTAAATGCAACTTGAGAATAGGGTCAACAAATTTTTGTTTGTCTGCATTTATAGTTAAGTAATTATCTTAATTTATTCATTAAGAACTTCTTAAAAGAACACGTAACCAACTTAGAATATTAGAATTATTCTATTACAAGAAAAAAGGCCGGGGATCGAGGTGAATAAAATAGAGATTAATACCACACTAGATTGAAAAAGGGATAACAAAAATTACTTTACGGCTTTACTCTCTTTTTCTCAAGGATTAATATATGGGTTGACACGTCAATTCCTTTTATGGTCAAAAAAGGGATTGAAATTATTCTACTAACTCATTCGTTTGCGCGACACATTGAATATAAATAGAGGGAAAAATGAAAAATAAGTAAGACAACAAATTTTACTCTTCTACTCCTCATTTTTTCCAATGAATAGTGCATTTATGCGGGCATGTATACATATTACAATTTTAAGTTTTTAGTCATTTTTCGGTAGATAGGGCTTCACATTTGTACACACCTATAAAAATAGTGGACAATTAATAATTATTTTTGCCACTTAACCAGAACAAAACGCAAAATAAGACTAAAAGTATACTAAAGTAATTATTGCCTTCTATAAGCACAAAACACAGTTGAAAACAGAGATTAGCTGTGATTTTTCATAAATAAATAAATATATGATTTTTAATGGTAATTTCTATTTTTCAATTTTTATCATATGTACTAATATCATTTTAGACTACTTCTATATCTAGCTGACAAGTTTTTTATACGATTAGAAAAGTATAAAAAAAAAAATTAATTTCTTTTTTTACTTGCCATTTGTTTAGGAAGAGAGAGAATTAGTGGATTTGATAACCTCCTAGCTATGAGAACTTGCCAAGTCATATTGGAAATTTTTATCACTATTTCTACACGTAAAAATGTTGATATAAATTCCTTATATTATTCACCTTCCATCTCACATAAAAATGGTTATAGAAAACCCCATTATAGCATATTTTTTCTATTTATATTTTCTATTGTAAGGTTCCGTTTGATAGTAACATGGAAAATGAAAATAAAAATAACTAATTTGGGTGAGAAGATGGAAAATAAGTTAAGGCATATAGTGAGAAACTCTTCATCTCATACTCATTTTTATGAGTATATGTCCTCCATCCTCCTCTAATATTTTGTGAAAAAAATTTCTCTACCATCACCCAAAGAAAATTTTGTCATAGAAAAAAGCAAAATTCAAGAATTAATCTCACCACATCCCTCAACTTATTTTCCATCTTCTCATCTAAATTAGTTATTTTTCTTTTTATTTTTCATGTTGCTATCAAACGGAGCCTAAAAATTTATATAGATATAAATGACTATTATAAATGGCCCAATAAAAATTACAGCTGAAAATTAACAAATGATTAAATTTGATGTAACTAAAAGGCCAAAGAATTTGTATGTCCCTATATATATATAGTCTTAAAAGGAAGACTTTTTCGTTAAACTTTCATTAATTAGCAATAATCCTAGTCCTTATCCTAATCCTATTATTATAGGCTTAACTAAGGGGAAGCCAGCAAATTTAAGAAATATTATAAATTTGGTTTCTTGTCCAGGAAGGTGGGAACACAGAGCCATAATCTTTCCTACTGATCTTAGATGTTAATTAGGCTTCGCCCTAGCTCTCTCACTAATGATTTAATCCGGGCTGCACACCTGGCAAGTCTTTATAATTACAACTCATCACCTAGCTATATTAAATTATAAGATAAAAACAATTTATCCAATACTGATTAACTCGATCTACTTAATTAATTAAATAACTCTAATTCATCATAGCATGTGTTTATAGCGCAAAGCTCGCTTAGACCACCAACTCTTTCTATAACCTGCATTTATATTAATATATATTTTATTTTTATTTTTTGGGGGCACATTTTATAGGTACCAAGTGGTAGATGGAATGTATTTTTTGTGAAAACCAATGATTTGATCCAAGATCTGTACTGTACGTTTTCAATTGTAATTAAATTATTAAGTAGGGGAGTACGAATTAGCATAATTAATTTGATTCATTGACTTGTTCAAGAAACCGTGAAACAAGGGACCACAAATCCTGGGGACCTGCTTGTTGGGTTTTTGATTGCAGCTCATCAGATTCTTTCTTAATGGGATTTAGCTTAATTGCTACAATTTTTTTTTCACTTAATTTGCTATAGATTGTGAACTGATAGTAAATGTATTTGGAAACTTAACTATAAATCGGGTGTGGGCCTTATCATACCAATTTGGATCCATAATCTCGGGATTTGAAGCCCATAAAATCTATGTTAAAAATTGGGTTTTGATTTGTTTTAGCTTTGAAGTTTTGGTGGTATATTTAAATGGATTGTTTGTTTTTTTGTCACGCATTTCAATAGATATAAAAGAAAAAAATGGGATATGAGACTCGTAAAATTGTACAACACGCATATCACATCATATTTCTAGTAGAATTAGTGTTTACTTGATCAATTTTGAAATTGCAACTTGTCGCTTACAAAAAAGTTGCACTTATCATTTAGGTTACAAACTCGTGTGCAAAGAGAATTTAGTAGTTAGGATATTTCTAATGACATTTCAAAGTCAGATATTTGAGGGCAAACAAATATGAAGTGACGATATGATTTCACGTTAAATGCACTATTTAGACGTCATGTAGCAGCCCTCAATGTTTTCTGGTGACAAGTTCTACGTAGCCCACAAAAATCAATGTCGATCGATATTCCGGCTTAATTTGTCTAGCTCTTAATTGTTTGGATCTTAACTTTAACATGAAGTCATATATCGGGTCCCAGACCAGTCTTTAACTTTTAATCCGTGTCTTCATCCTCATTATGAAGACAGAGATCCAACATCCAGAATTCAGTTTATTATTTAATAATCCTTCTAATTCTCTTGATATGGTATATATATATATATGTGTGAAGCTACTAGACAAGATGGGGCTTAAATTTTCTTCCTTCGCTTTTCGCAATAATGGTGGCTTCACTGAATCAGGTCTTCATGGGTCCTCCTCATTTTGTATAATTTGTCTTTAGAAAGCAACTCATTAATGTTAGAGAAATCGGTTCAATTTTTTAATTTTTAATTTAATACATTTTTTTAAAACTTATAACATTAATTCAAGGTCGGGTTAGCAATAAATTTGTTTAGTAGAACGAAGTTTTAATTACATCGATCTTGCAAATAAATAAATAATTGGACAAATATTTTACTGTTGGGCTTAAAAGTAATTAAAATAATACAAATGTATAATCTATCTATGTATGTATATGTCGATCTATAAACATCCAACGCAAAATCCATTTTTTGGATCTGCTTGTGACTGTTTTGGGCTTATGAAAAATGGGATGCCAGCCGTACACGTGTAAGTTTAGTGGGACTAAAACAGCGGCGGGCGGAAAACCAGAGATTTGAGAAAAAGGCACATGAAACCATGGGCATGCATGCATTGCATTGCATGCATGTACAATAACAGTACTCGTCCCTCTTGTCATCATCCAGTTAAATATTGGACGGTGCCCACATCTACTATTCAAAATATAGCACTCCTTATCTAGATTTCGAGATTTGTTCACCTTTTTTCCAAAAAAAAAATCAGCCATAATCTAAAACTACCTCTACTGAAGGTGGATATAACAAATTTTTAATAAAGAAACTATAATTCTACAGTCATCATTATAAAAAGTATACAATTATGAGGCGAAGGAGGACGAAAATGGCTTACAAAGTTATTGGCCGAAATTTAATCACTTAATTTTCTTGTGTGAGGGTTAAGTTGATTCATTCACTTGAATAACTAATGTAAAATTAAACATAAAATAATCACTATTCTTACAATATTGTATTGATCAATCGGGTAAGCAAAGTCATATTAATATTTACATAAAAAGGCAACATGTCTAAATTTGTTCATAAAAAAAAAGAAAAAAGAAAAATAATTATTGTAAAATAATATCTCTGTCATTGAACTAATCAAAAAGCTAGTAAATAACTATAATTACGTACGTACTCATAGGTAATTAAGTCTAGTTTTTTGATCAATCGAATTAAACCATTTTTCAGTATAATTAACACATTTATTTTATTTTTATTTCTTTATATGTCAAACAATAATTATTTACGGATACAAAAAGAGTGGTGGCATTACAACAAAAATGTGAAAAATGAGATGGAGATACATATGCACTTAATTTACTCACATTGTCTAAATATGGAAGTGAAGTGCTTGGCCTTTTCAATTCGTTTCCACCCATTTCCGTTCTTGTGAAATTTAACATCTTCTTCTTGCGTTGCCTTGTGTTTGTTTCTGTCAGTTGTAAGTTAGGAGGCAGGGCCCCGTCAATGTCCTCTCTCTCTCTCTCTCTCTCTCTCTCTCTCTCTCTCTCTAATATTGTAGCACTCGCACCTAGCTATCTACTTTTAATATTATTTCTCGTCCCAAACATGCTACTCAATCTATATAACATGCAAGGCCTCGATATGATCAAAAAAATCTAATCCATGAGTCTGGCTGCTTAGCAGAAACAATAAGAAATTGATAACAAAAGAATTAAGACAACAAGAATCAATCGCTCAGTGCATTAAGAAATGAAATATATATATATATATATATATATATGTTACTAGCTCGTGCTACAGCAAGGGAGAATTAACCTCTTCAATTACCCACCAAGCTTAATTAACACCCTAACATTAAGGCAATATTTCTCATATTACATATATTCAAATCTTCAATTGAATATTTGGAGATTCAAACGATATATCAAAAATAAAATGAAAAACACAAAAACAATGTTCCAACTTGAAAGTAGGCCTACTCAGGCATCTCTTAAAATGAATGATTGGGCTTTGGCCCAGTCATGACTAGAACTCATGGACTTCATTGTTATTGTGCGATCCACTTCTTATTTCCTCTTATACTCTTTAAACCCCTAAAAGAGGCAGCGGGGGAGTCATTTTCTGTTACGCGTAAGCAGTTTATAAAATTTTAGGTGCTAAA
The DNA here is from genome assembly GCA_021464415.1 of Lonicera japonica. Classification (NCBI taxonomy): domain Eukaryota; kingdom Viridiplantae; phylum Streptophyta; class Magnoliopsida; order Dipsacales; family Caprifoliaceae; genus Lonicera; species Lonicera japonica. The sequence goes on from JAKCWG010000263.1 coordinate 77,011, forward strand.
AAAGGTATGTGATAAATGACTATGCGCTCTCAAGTTTGAATTACAGTGACTTCATCCTTTTCTTATCTCTTCAGAGGCGAAACCAGAATTTTATATTAAGCTAAGGGGCAAAAATTGACTTTGATGAACTATCTACAATCTTCTTGATATTAAAACAATTTTAAAATAAGGTAAAAAAAAAATAAAAATCCTAATTTAAATATTATGATACCTCAATTACAAGCGTTAAATTACTTAGATAAAGTTCACACTTCATTATAAATATTTTGAACCTGCGTATTAGGAAGAGCGTGGAGAGTGGAGCATCGTTGAAATCCTAAATCTTGGATTGTGAAAAGTTATCCGTGTTTTTCTTGCACCGGTAATCACATATAGTAATCTACTAAAGGCTAGCTACTGCTCCGTATTTATTTTTCATTTTCGTTTCAAGCAATTTAAGTAAATTCTCATTAAACTGAGCATTTTTCAATTTAGTCAAAGACATGTCATTAACGCCAAAATTAGACGATTTACAAAAAAAAATGCTTTTAAGGCTCCACTACCCAAGAAGAAAAAACCTTTTATGTTTAAATTGTAGGTTTTCATAATAATTAGTGTACTTGTGCGGGAACGCACACTAAAGACACAGTCAGGAATACAATGATATATGTCATTAATACATTAATCAATGAACTAAGGTTCATACAAAGTATGTACACTGTTGATCAATACACGTGTAACGTATCATTATATTTTCAATACATGTCCTTAAATTGTGTCTCTCAAAAATAATTGTAATAATTAACGTTTTAGAAAGTGATGGAGAATTTAGTATTTACCAATGTGACTCAGTTCAAAACTTTGGATATAATTAAATTTAGGCTATTTTTAATTTTTAAAATGTTTTATTTATGTGAACATTAACCCAAAACTCTTCCAAAAAATATACCTTAAAAATTGCTACTAGAAATTTGTGGATGAACTGCACAAACCTTCGATGATGATGATGATGATGTAAGAAGTGGGAAGGCGGTGCCGTGGTGGGCCTGGGCCTTTAAGGCCTTTCCATTCCCCCATTTATAACAAATTTTACTTTTCTAATACAATGACGTTGGATTCTAATTCAAGACTTTCCGCCAGGCTAATAAGGGCCAAATGGGTGCAATTGATCCCCTTTTATTTTTTATTTTTTCATACTACAAATGGAGTATTTTCAAAAAAAATATATATATATATATATAAGGACTTATATGCAAAACTTAATACTTCAGGTCATTTAACTATAAATTTGACCCCAAGAAGAGGTCGCCTGATTCTTGGTGCATACCGGAGATTAAACTTTAGAGGTCATTTGAAACTTTAAATTTCACTTAAATCCTTTCACAAACTTCATTCCTTAAAGTAATTTTCTCTTATCTTTTAATCTTTTTTCTTTTATTTTTCTCTTCAGTCACTTATTACTTTGCACCTTCGCCGGCTCCACTTGCCGTCTACCACATACAATAGGTGAGTCTATTTCTTGATTTTTCTTAGTGTTAGGTGTATTTCTTAATATTAGGTATAGTTCTTGATTAATTGAAGAATTGATAGTGATTGCTCAATATTAGGTCTATTTCTTGATTAATTTCTCAATATTAAGTACATTTCTTGATTTCTTACTTAATTGTATAATATTAGTTAATTTAGGTCTAAACTCCAAATTTTTTGTATTCTATTGAGAAGAATGGAGTCTTGCAATACTTTCAAATTATGAATTCGCGTAGAATATTAGTAATTTGTAATAGCAATGCTATTATGTCAGTGTTATAATTTTATTGCTTTAAGTGTATAATTTTGTGTACTATAAATTTCACTTAAATCCTTCCACAAACTGCACTTCATTCTTTAAAGCTATTTTCTCTTATCTTCTGTTTTATCTTTTTCTCATCTTTTTTTTCTTTTTTTCTCTTCAGTTACTTAGTTACTTTGCGCATTCGCCAGCTCCATCTGCCGTCCGCCACATTACAATAGGTAAGTCTATTTCTTGATTTTTTTACTGTTAGGTGTATTTCTTAATATTAGGTATAGTTCTTGATTAATTGCAAAATATTAAGTTTATATTAGAATAATTGAAGAATTGATAGTTATTGCTCAATATTAGGTCTATTTCTTGATTAATTTCTCAATATTAGATACATTTCTTGATTAATTGCATAATATTAGTTAATTTCGGTCTAAACTCCAAATTTTTTGTATTCTATTAAGAAGAATGGCGTCTTGCAATACATTCAAATTATGAAGTCACGTAGAATGTTAGTAATTTGTAGTAGTAATGCTATTATGTCTGTGTTAAGATTTTATTGCTTTAGGTTTATATTTTTGAGTACTTTAAATTTCACTTAAATCCTTTCACAAGTTGCACTTCATTCCTTAAAGTTATTTTCTCTTCTTTTCTGTTTTATCTTCTTCTCCTCTTTTTTCTTTTTTCTTTTTACTTAGTTACTTTGCACATTCGCTGGCTCCACCTGCCATCCGCCACATGCAATAGGTGAGTCTATTTCTTAATTTTTCTTAGTGTTAGGTATATTTCTTAATATTAGGTATAATTCTTGATTAATTGCATAATATTATGTTTATGTTAGATTAATTGAAGATTTGTTAGTGATTGCTCAATATTAGGTCTATTTCTTGATTAATTTCTCAATATTAGGTACATTTCTTGATTTCTTACTTAATTGTATAATATTAGTTAATTTAGGTTTAAACTCCAAATTTTTTGTATTCTATTTAGAAGAATGGCGTCTTGCAATACTTTCAAATTATGAATTCGCGTAGAATATTAGTAATTTGTAATAGTAATGCTATTATGTCAGTGTTATAATTTTATTGCTTTAAGTGTATATTTTTGTGTACTTTAAATTTCACTTAAATCCTTCCACAAACTGCACTTCATTCCTTAAAGCTATTTTCTCTTCTCTTCTGTTTTATCTTTTTCTCATCTTTTTTTTCTTTTTTTCTCTTCAGTTACTTTTTTACTTTTCGCATTCGCCAGCTCCATCTGTCGTCCGCCACATACAATAGGTAAGTCTATTTCTTGATTTTTCTTAGTGTTAGGTGTATTTCTTAATATTAGGTATAGTTCTTGATTAATTGCAAAATATTAAGTTTATATTAGAATAATTGAAGAATTGATAGTGATTGCTCAATATTAGGTCTATTTCTTGATTAATTTCTCAATATTAGATACTTTTTTTTGATTTATTGATTAATTGCATAATATTAGTTAATTTGGGTCTAAACTCCAAATTTTTTGTATTCTATTGAGAATAATGACGTCTTGCAATACTTTCAAATTATGAAGTCGCGTAGAATGTTAGTAATTTGTAGTAGTAATGCTATTATGTCTGTGTTAAAATTTTATTGCTTTAAGTTTATATTTTTGTGTACTTTAAATTTCAATTAAATCCTTTCACAAGCTGCATTTAATTCCTTAAAGTTATTTTCTCTTCTTTTCTGTTTTATCTTCTTCTCCTCTTTTTTCTTTTTTCTTTTTACTTAGTTACTTTGCACCTTCGCTGGCTCCACCCGCCATCCGCCACATGCAATAGGTGAGTCTATTTCTTAATTTTTCTTAGTGATAGGTATATTTCTTAATATTAGGTATAGTTCTTGATTAATTGCATAATATTATGTTTATGTTAGATTAATTGAAGATTTGTTAGTGATTGCTCAATATTAGGTCTATTTCTTGATTAATTTCTCAATATTAGGTACATTTCTTGATTTCTTACTTAATTGTATAATATTAGTTAATTTAGGTTTAAGCTCCAAATTTTTTGTATTCTATTTAGAAGAATAGCGTCTTGCAATACTTTCAAATTATGAATTCGCGTAGAATATTAGTAATTTGTAATAGTAATGCTATTTTGTCAGTGTTATAATTTTATTGCTTTAAGTGTATATTTTTGTGTACTTTAAATTTCACTTAAATCCTTCCACAAACTGCACTTCATTCCTTAAAGCTATTTTCTCTTCTCTTCTATTTTATCTTTTTCTTATCATTTTTTCTTTTTTTCTCTTCAGTTACTTAGTTACTTTGCGCATTCGCCAGCTCCATCTGCCGTCCGCCACATACAATAGGTAAGTCTATTTATTGATTTTTCTTACTGTTAGGTGTATTTCTTAATATTAGGTATAGTTCTTGATTAATTGCAAAATATTAAGTTTATATTAGAATAATTGAAGAATTGATAGTGATTGCTCAATATTAGGTCTATTTCTTGATTAATTTCTCAATATTAGATACATTTCTTGATTTCTTGATTAATTGCAAAATTATTAGTTAATTTAGGTCTAAACTCCAAATTTTTTGTATTCTATTGAGAAGAATGGCGTCTTGCAATACTTTCAAATTATGAAGTCACGTAGAATGTTAGTAATTTGTAGTAGTAATGCTATTATGTCTGTGTTAAGATTTTATTGCTTTAAGTTTATATTTTTTTGTACTTTAAATTTCACTTAAATCCTTTCACAAACTACACTTCATTCCTTAAAGTTATTTTCTCTTCTTTTCTGTTTTATCTTCTTCTCCTCTTTTTTCTTTTTTCTTTTTACTTAGTGACTTTGCACCTTTGCCGGCTCCACCTGCCATCCGCCACATGCAATAGGTGAGTCTATTTCTTAATTTTTCTTAGTGTTAGGTATATTTCTTAATATTAGGTATAGTTCTTGATTAATTGCATAATATTATGTTTATGTTAGATTAATTGAAGAATTGTTAGTGATTGCTCAATATTAGGTCTATTTCTTGATTAATTTCTCAATATTAGGTGCATTTCTTGATTTCTTACTTAATTGTATAATATTAGTTAATTTAGGTTTAAACTCCAAATTTTTTGTATTTTATTGAGAAAAATGGCGTCTTGCAATACTTTCAAATTATGAATTCGCGTAGAATATTAGTAATTTGTAATAGTAATGATATTATGTCAGTGTTATCATTTTATTGCTTTAAGTGTATATTTTTGTGTACTTTAAATTTCACTTAATTCCTTCCACAAACTGCACTTCATTCCTTAAAGCTATTTTCTCTTCTCTTCTGCTTTATCTTTTTGTCATCTTTTTTTTCTTTTTTTCTCTTCTGTTACTTAGTTACTTTGCGCATTCGCCAGCTCCATCTGCCGTCCGCCACATACAATAGGTAAGTCTATTTCTTGATTTTTCTTACTGTTAGGTGTATTTCTTAATTTTTGGTATAGTTCTTGATTAATTGCAAATGATTAAGTTTATATTAAAATAATTGAAGAATTGATAGTGATTGCTCAATATGAGGTCCGTTTCTTGATTAATTTCTCAATATTAGATACATTTCTTGATTTCTTAATTAATTGTATAATATTAGTTAATTTAGGTCTAAACTCCAAATTTTTTGTTTTCTATTGAGAAGAATGGCATCTTGCAATACTTTCAAATTATGAAGTCACGTAGAATGTTAGTAATTTGTAGTAGTAATGCTATTATGTCTATGTTAAGATTTTATTGCTTTAAGTTTATATTTTTGGGTACTTTAAATTTCAATTAAATCCTTTCACAAGCTGCACTTCATTCCTTAAAGTTATTTTCTCTTCTTTTCTGTTTTATCTTCTTCTCTTCTTTTTTCTTTTTTCTTTTTACTTAGTTACTTTGCACCTTCGCTGGCTCCACCTGCCATCCGCCACATGCAATAGGTGAGTCTATTTCTTAGTTTTTCTTTGTGTTAGGTATATTTCTTAATATTAGGTATAGTTCTTGATTAATTGCATAATATTATGTTTATGTTAGATTAATTGAAGAATTGTTAGTGATTGCTCAATATTAGGTCTATTTCTTGATTAATTTCTCAATATTAGGTACATTTCTTGATTTCTTACTTAATTGTTTAATATTAGTTAATTTAGGTCTAAACTCCAAATTTTTTGTATTCTATTGAGAAGAATGGCGTCTTGCAATACTTTCAAATTTTGAATTCGCATAGAATATTAGTAATTTGTAATAGTAATGCTATTATGTCAGTGTTATAATTTTATTGCTTTAAGTGTATATTTTTGTGTACTTTAAATTTCACTTAAATCCTTCCACAAACTGCACTTCATTCCTTAAAGCTATTTTCTCTTCTCTTCTGTTTTATCTTTTTCTCATCTTTTTTTTCTTTTTTTTCTCTTCAGTTACTTAGTTACTTTGCGCATTCGCCAGCTCCATCTGTCGTCCGCCACATACAATAGGTAAGTCTATTTCTTGATTTTTCTTACTGTTAGGTGTATTTCTTAATATTAGGTATAGTTCTTGATTAATTGCAAAATATTAAGTTTATATTAGAATAATTGAAGAATTGATAGTGATTGCTCAATATTAGGTCTATTTCTTGATTAATTTCTCAATATTAGATACTTTTTTTTGATTTATTGATTAATTGCATAATATTAGTTAATTTGGGTCTAAACTCCAAATTTTTTGTATTCTATTGAGAATAATGACGTCTTGCAATACTTTCAAATTATGAAGTCGCGTAGAATGTTAGTAATTTGTAGTAGTAATGCTATTATGTCTGTGTTAAAATTTTATTGCTTTAAGTTTATATTTTTGTGTACTTTAAATTTTGCCCCTCCCCCCAACATTTATTGAATTTCTAGGTCTTCTATTGCCTTCCGCTAGTCAGAAGTGCGTTCTGACCACTGGACTAATTTTAAAAGTTCGACTCATAATATTTTTAACCAAAATAAACTATCTCCATTTTTCTTTTTTCCTTTATCTTCCTTGTGAATCATATATTTTATTCAAAACAAAAAAGAGTTCAAAAAGTCTAAACCAGATAGAATAACATTATAACAAAGGGAGCTGAATTACCCCGTCCCAAAGAAAAAAACTCGCTAAAGATTCCGGGCAAAGCATTTTAAAATGAAACTCTAGTAAGTTAAATAAGACATCGAGGTAGAAAGATAAATGACGAACGCTAGTGCGCCCTTGCGAACACGTCAACATGTGAAAGACGTAAATGAATGAATTTAGTTGCCTCCCAAATTAGAGTCCAGGCTAGTTTCTTTTTCAAAACACGATTAACATAATAAAATTTATGATATTAAAAAAAATTGTTTTAAATTATTGATTGGGATGGACTAGTGCAACATTTTTATTAAAATATAAACGTAAAATATATTAAAGATGATAGATATAGCTAGCGGTAAAGTCATAATTTTACCAAAAGATGATCAATATTAGAAGTGTCAAAAAAATAATTTAATAACCGTAATATTTTAATAGAAACACATACTTTACCTATTTGACGAAAGGGAACGAACTTTGTTTCGTTTCCGGGTAATGGAAGTCTTGAAATTTATCCATTGCCACTATTCATATTGGAATACAAAAGTTAATTTCATTTTATTAAAATAGGACTAAATTATAATTATGGCTAAATTCATTAGAGATTAATATTAGATTATTAAGTTAGGGCTAATAATTTATTATATTCCAGAATTTAAACAGGTTAATAATCATAATTAAATTGTATATTAACATAAAATAGATTAAAACAACCAATACCAAGAAGGCATCAAACAAAAAACATAGCAAATAAGAAACAACCAACAAATAAGTCATGTGAAGGTGTGAAACCGACAAGCCAAGAGAGAGAGACTGCAGTGTTGCCGCTTGAGGGCCGCAAGCCGCCTAGGCACCATACGATTTTTTAATTATTTTTTTGGGACTCAATCGACCACACGTCCCTATATTCCTCCACAATATAGATGGTGTACTTATATTGATTCCAAATAAAAATTTTGAAAGAGAGAATGATTATATTATTAAATTAATTGTGACTAAATTATTATAATGAATGGGCTTTATACTTGTAGCGTACAAGAAGTAAATAATTTAACTACTATTTAATAAAATAAAAAATAAATAAGATGGGAGCTATCTAATTAAAGAATGATGATTATTCAAGAATAATCTAAAAGATTTCACATTTAAGATGTGAATATAATTTATATATGTTAACAATTCCAACATGCTATTCCATAATTAGAGGGGGGGAAAACCACATTTAAATTATGAGTCCACGATTGTAATTTATAAGAAATGAATCACATATTATAAACAAGTTATGGTACTACTTAAAACACAATTCAACATATATATGCATGTTTTAATTTCTTTGAAGGAAAGCGCCAACAATGTCCTTCAATGGTGGCCCTACCTAGCTATAATATTTGTGGCAGTAGGTACGAAGTAGCTGTTATCCTCTCCTTTTTTTTTTTTTAACAAAATTATCCTCTCCTCACTGCCTTTATTTTCTTCACCTAAAAATTAATTAAATCCATCATAGAAACAAAGACATTTACCCTTTTCTTTCTCCTATATAAGATGATCTTGTTATGCACTAAGTTCCTCGATCACTACTATATATATGCTCCATCCACTCAATATTTAATTTGCGGTTTACTGAAACATATAGATCCATATATCGAAGATTTTAATTATATATATATATATATATGTCAAGTGTTAAAGAGCTAGTGGAAACAAGTTACCTCACTTCTATTCCATCCAAATATGTTTTGCCCACTGATCCCCATGACATCATTGTTTCAGAAGCAGAAGTAATACCCACCATTGATTTATCCTTGTTCACTTCTGGTACTCCAGATCAACGAACTAACGTCATCCAAGAGCTTGGTCGTGCGTGCCGCGAATGGGGATTCTTTTTGGTAAAACGTGAAACTTTAATTTCCTTTCATTTAATTTGCATGCATGAAATGAAGCTGTGTGGAATTAAAGCAACATATATATATATATATATTCCACGTACAACTTGTTACATAAAAATTAATTTTAGGCAGGTAATATTAATGTCTGTTTTAAAGGCATAAGGACCTACGCGTGTTTGCATAATTAATCCTATTTTTTTGTTTAGGCCATTTTCAATTGTCATTTTTATCTAAATAAATTTTTATATTAGAAAAGAAAAAATGGAAAAAAGTATTGTAATGGTTATTTATATAGTTATTTTTATATGAGGTGGAAGCTGAGTTATATAGGGAATTTCTATAAGGCCATCTCTAATGGTCATTTCTATCCAAACAAATTTTTATGTTAGAAAAGAGAAAAGGAAAAAAAGTGCTCCAATGGTCATTTCTATAACTATTTCTATATAAGGTGAGTCACATAGAAATTTTCAATGTAACATGGCACATCTTCATTAGATATAAACAACCCACTAATTCTCTCTCATTCTTAAATAAATGCCAAGTGAAATAGAAAAGTAAGACATAAATTGCACCATTGGAGAAATTTTATTTAAGACTTTTTTATCTATATAATTATATTGCCAAATGGATATAGAAATATATTAAAAGCACCATGACACATAGGATAGAAATGAATTTAGGGAAAATACCATTAGAGCTGAGATGGCCTAAACATTTCTACATGTAGAAATTGTGATAGAAATTTTCAATGTGACATGGTACATTCTCATTGGATATAAGAACCCATTAATTCTCTCTCATTAAATAAATGCCAAGTAAGATAGAAAAGTAAGATATAAATAGCATAATTGGAGAAACTTTATTTGAGACTTTTCTATCTATATAATTATATTGCCAAATAGATATAGAAATATTAAAAGTACCATGACACATAGAATAAAAATGAATTTGTAGAAAATACCATTGGAAATAGCTTTAATTGACAAATTTGATCTGTTATCAACCCCCAACTGAAATAGCACAAGAAGTTATTTGTTGTTTTCTACGAATTTGAGGAATTCCCTATCAATTTTTTTTTAAAAATAAAATATTCACACCTTTTACTTACTTTTTTTTAGTTATAATACCTTTTACCTGCGGTTCTCTGCTCGGAACCTCCTTATTATTTCAAAGTTAATTTGACAAAATATATATACACGAGATGAATGACAGAGTCCTAGGAGGGTGTTTTACTTATGAGTAATAAATGAGAGAGAAGAGGCGCATATTTTAGGGGCAGATAGGGAGATAAAGAATTTACTTTTGTAAAATCTAATAAGAGAGAAAAACGGTTATGAGAAGTGAGATGAGAGAAAAAGAGGGATGAGAGAGAAAATTAGTCATGTGTCGCAACCGTATTAGAAGAGTGTTAAATATATTAATTATTAGATATAACTAATTGTGGGTACTTAGATGAAATTAAATATAATCTGATTAAGTTGTACGTAGTTGGTCTTTTATTTATGTTCCAAATATAATTAAACTTGATTAGATTGGTCGACTCTTATCCACGTGCGTACATGCAGGTAACTAATCACAGTTTGCCAATGAAGGTGATGGATGAGATGCTTAAAGTTAGTAAAAGTTTTTTTGACTTAACGGAGGAGGAAAAGGGAAAGTACAGCGAGAATAAACTTTTTGATCCAATTAAATACGGCACTAGCTTTAATGCCTCCCTGGATAAATCACTCTATTGGAGGGATCATCTCAAAGTTTTTGTTCATCCTCACTTCAATGCTCCCCTTAAGCCCAATAACTTCAGGTACGTACGTACGTGCACGTATGTATAACTTCTTGATCATTAATCAAAATTTTATTATGAAAGAATATATGTATATACTTTTTCTTCTTTCTTTTTTTTTTAATGGAAACTAACTAAGCAAATTAAAATTTAGGGTGCGTGAAAGTGGTTTCTGAATACATATATAGATAAAAAAATTAAGCTAAAGTAGATTGTGTCATGGAAATAATGATCCGATCATCAATTAAGCAGTAAATATAAAACCTGGATGAAAAAAAGCGTTATCAAATACGTACGTCATAGTGTCACTTGTGGAGTTGCGTGGACTAAAGAAATTCTACAATGCTAACTTTTACCTACATCCCGTCCAATATACAAGTCATGTGAACTTTTTGACTTGCGCGCTTAATGTTTGCTTTGTGCTATTATGGATATTAAATTAGAGATCACATCCTTATTAGTTATTAATGTAATATTTTTCACATGGATTATTCTGGATATCAAAACTTAACTTCACATTTTATCTGTTTGGCATAAATAATACTCTTATTCAAAATATTATGAATTGATAATTTCATTTCTCTTTCAAGAAATAATCGATGCGCCAAATATTATAGTAGAAAATGATCTTGACTATATATTAATTAAATTAATTGAGTGTCTTCTTAAAAAAAGTAGAAAAATCGGATGGGACTCCCTTTTTGAGTAGGATATATATATATATATATATAGTAACTGCTAATTTAAGATTAGTTGAAATTAATTACAAAAATTTCGAGTCAAATTAATTAATATTTTTTAAGAGGCCGGCCTTGGGTTTAATTTTAGATAGATGATTGCAGAGAAATTTCAAAAGAGTTCTGCACAGAAGCACGAGAAGTGGCAAAAGAAGTGTTGAAAGCGATATCTATGAGCTTGGGATTGGAGGAAAACTACATACACAAGGCAATGGATCTTGATTTGGGCTCACAGCTTCTTGTTGTAAATATGTACCCACCCTGCCCACAACCAGAATCTGCAATGGGTTTGCCCCCTCACTCGGACCATGGCCTATTGACGCTACTCGTCCAGAATGGTCTTGATGGCCTTCAAGTTATGCACAATGGCAAATGGGTCCCCATCAACCCTCTACCTCAATCCCTCATTGTTAATATTGGAGATCACATGGAGGTATGTACGTAAGTACTTAAAAAAATTATCATATTCAATTCAGTGTGATAACTGATTAATCGAGGTGTGTAAAAACTGGTCCGAATACTTGTGAAGTAACTCGGAAAAAAAAAATCAGTTATATGTGAAATTGCAGTCTCTGACAGAATATATTTTAATTAGTCCAGTCTAACAAAAACAAATACAATTAATTCTAGTTATATATATCTGATAAATCGATCTATGGAAACAATGCGTCAATAACATAAATGAAATTAAGTTTTTTACCCACAATTTTGTATTCGAAAAGATATATTTTGAACATATAATCGAATTATTAAGATTGATATAAAATTGCATGAAACACATACATACATGTATGTGTGTGCGCAGATACTTAGCAATGGGATATACAAGAGTGTGATACATCGAGCAGTGGTGAACAAGGAAACAACGAGGATATCTCTTGGAACAGCGAACGGACCACCACTTGACAAAATTGTAAGGCCAGCACCGGAGCTGGTGGACGGAGAGAGCCGACCGTTGGGATACCGCGGGATCAAGTATGGAGACTACTTGGAGCTTCAGTATAGCCATCAACTAAACGCCAAATCCTGCTTGGATTTGATTCGCATTTGAATGAGTTCATTTTTATATATATTTAGAATTTAAGAATGGGTGAATTTTAGATAATGATTGATGGCTTTTGTTATTGTTATTTTTTTTTTATCTCATTTAATTTCTGTCTTAATTAATTTAATTGTGATAAAAGAAGAAGCATATTTACTTGCTTTTTATGGTACGTTTTGTTTGTTTTCTTCCCCCGCCTTTCGTAGCATAAAAATTAAATATACAACTATGTTTTGTTCTGTTTTATTTTAATAACCACTAACTTGAATACGTGAAAATAAAATGTATGAAAATCAAATAATGTGCCTCAATTTGGCAAAGCATTTTTAGGGGTATGATTATTAGCACTATAAATAAATATTCTAAATTTTCGAAAAGTACCTTAAATTTGTCAAACTAGTCACAAAATATTTATATAAATTTTCAGTAAAGTTAGTACTAGTATGTTAATAAATTATATATATTCTTGACAATTGAGCATTATTAAAATTGTGGCATGTAAGCGGCATATTATCATATTGGCGGTCCTTCCTCTGATGCCTCTAGCATATTCTTCTTTCATTTTATTATGTTTGTTGTGTTGTTCTCAACTTCTCATGCGTGTATCTTGAAAGAATTTTTAACAAATTTAAAAACATGCAAATCAAGTTCGCTAATTGAATTTCGAGAATAAATAAAATCGGATCGATTGTTTGCTCACTGTTGAATTTTTTAGACTAGGGTGAACATATATGAACAAGAATAAATTAAAACATATTTTACATAAAAAAAAATGGTATCACCTGTAAAAATTGTACAAAAACAAATGTAAAATATTAGTTGTTAGGAAGATTAAATTAGTAGTAATAGGAGTTGAGGAAAACTTGATACAATTATTCGAGACAGTTGACCGTTTCTTAGTATGACCTGTACACGCGGGAAATACAAATTTCTTTCTTCTGTTCTCTTTTCTTTTCCTTTTTGTCAACACACGCAAAATACGAATAGACAAGTGTCGACGGACCCGCACACTCTTTCAAGAAAAAAAAAGTAAGAAAAGAGAGGCTAAGAAAACAAAATAAATTAGAGAAAAATCCAATCCTCGCATTATCTTCGCAACTATAAATAAAAATACATACATTTTCTTATATCCTATCCTAATCTGACCCCATACCAATTAATCTCTTACTAATCCATGGCCCCTAAAAAGCAACTGAGACAACTCTTACACATTTTCAAAGACAAAGCCTCCTTAATCAGGGCTACCGTATCAACCAAACGCGCCACCTCCTCCATACGCGTAGCCGTCCTCCGCTGCACCACCCACTCCTCCTCCTCTCTACCACAGGACCACCGCATCGCCGCTGTCCTTACCCTGGGCAACGGGTCCCGCCCCACTGCATGCACATGCATTGAAACCATCATGGACCGCCTCCACAAAAGCCACAACGCCTACGTGGCACTCAAGTGCCTATTGACCCTCCACAACATCATCTCAAAAGGTTCCTTCATATTAAAAGACCAGGTTTCCTTTTACCCCTGCTCAGGTGGCCGCAATTTTTTGAATCTCTCGAGGTTTTTCGACAAATCCGATGCTGAAACATGGGAGTTCTCATCATGGGTCCGATGGTATGCTAGCGTTTTGGAATGTAATTTAACAACTTCCAGGATTATTGGGTCTTATTTTTCTTTTTCGTCTTCCAAAAAGATTGATATAGACAAAGTTGCGGAAAATTTGACGTTGTTGTTGAATTCTGATTTGTTGAGAGAGATTGATGCTTTGGTGAATTTCGTTGAAGATATTTGTAAAGCGCCGGAATCATTGCATTTCCAGAGGAATAATTTGGTGTACGAGGTTGTCAGAATGGTGAGTGAAGATTATCGTCTGACTCAGCACCACATAATGATTAGACTCGGTCAGTTGGCAGATAGGACGGATGGGTTGAGTCGCGATGAGTTGGGCGAGTTGACTCGGTGTTTCGAAAGGTTAGAGGAGTGCAGAGAGAGGTTGACTTTGTTGTTTGCCAATAGAAAAAGAAACGACGCGTTTTGGGAGTTGGTAAGTGAAACGAAGGGGGGTGTTTTGAGGAAGATTGAAGAGAGAGTAAGGGCAATGGTGAAACTCGAGATTGAGCCGACTCAGTTTGGAAAACGAGTTGTCGGACCGGGTCAGATGTTGATGTTGTTGCCATGTCCGGTAATTGCTTAAGCGTGGACCGGGTTCATCTAACTCTTTCAACGACGGCGATGGCGAGACTTTAATGGCCCATATTTGTATTTTGCATTGGAGCATCATTTTTTTTTTGTTGGTTATTCAATTTTGTTCATATTCACATCCCTTTGTCATGTACATTTACACCAACCTCGTGACATGTCTTCGAGCATTTTAATATATACTAGTTAACAACTCATGCGATGCACGAATGTTTGATAAATATGCTCGAATTAATATGTTGTGTTAATACTTTCACGAGGTTGTGATAAATATTAAAGCCAATTTATTGCCTAATTAATTATAAAAAAAGAAGGTGCATTAATACTTTCATTTCTCTCATTTTATATATATAAACTCAATAAATAGGTCAAACGGGGTAATTATGGAGCAAAGCTGGAAAAAAAACACCCAGTAAATTAATTACATTAATCACATATTAATTATGTATTAATGGAGGAATTTCCTCCATTTTACTTATATACTATAGAGATATATTATTATTATTATTAAAAAAATATAGATTATAAGGGCTATTAATATAACAATTAATAAGAGAGAGGGTATTAAGTGTTATTATTACGGTAATTATTATAGCAATTAATAAGAAAGACAGTATTACTTCTTCTGTAATACTATAATAGTATATGATAAGTAAGACTCTGAATGAGTAAGTTGTTTTAACACCAGTTATTAATTGCAAGTGCAGTATTGTAGTTAAAATTTTCTATTTCTTTGTGGCATTTACAGAAGCAAATGTAATTATGATGCAATGGAAACGAAGACCATATTATTATTTTATTATTTTTTATTTTTATTTTATTAATTAGGGTTAATAGTTTCTTTATTTATAGTCTTTTTTGAAATTTGAATTTGAATATTTGTTTTGGTAGGTTTTAAATATAATTAGATTATAATAATTCAATTTCTTTATGTGAAGGATTTTTTATTTAAGGTAGGTTTAGGATTTTAGATTATAAATAAGTACTTATTTCATATCATTGTAACAAACCAATTATGAATTAATAAAAATTATGTGGGAAATCTCTTGGTTCTCAGAAAATTCTATGAATTTTTGTTTTTTTCTTGTGAAATCAAGAGCCTAAAGTTGAAGACGGTGTTCTTCCTCCTTCCCCCAGCTCCCGTTCTACATCAGTTGGTATCAGAACTAGGTTCCAAATCTAAGATTCGCCCTATTGCTATGTCAACTTATGTTGCGGTTAGCAACCCTCTTATTGACGTTGATCGCAAGACCCATTTAGGCGTTCATCACCGATCACGAGGCGAGGCATTATCCCGTTACTCTTACAACTGTGGTCAACATGAGCAAACACCTGCATTACAAAAATATCAATGGCGTATTTTTAATAGCCAATTTAACAAACACGAGTTTGTAGATTGGTTATTAAAAATCGAAAGGTATTTCTATGATTTCAAGGTCTCAAAAGTTGAAGGTACTAAGTATATTTATGGTGCAGTTACTCGAAGTGTACAATTATGGTGGGACGAATTTCAATGTGATCATAAGAGATTTGGTGGTCTTCCAATCAATACGTGCGGATTAATGGTATTTCTCTTGATTGAGGAATACTATTCAAATGATTTTGAAGAAATAATGTTTTCCATTAACAAAATTTTTAATTGGGTTTATGATGATTTTGAGGAAGTCTATATTAAATCAAGTGAAAATTTTGTTAAAGTTGTGCCAAAGGAAAAGGAAAAAATAAAGTTTGTTGAAGTATTGAAATATTCCGTCTCACCACTTGTGCATGTTATTGTTCCACGTCAAGAAATGAATAATCTTCCAAAACTTGTTGAAAATCTTAGAAGTTGGAAGATTGTTGTATAAGAGGTTTGATGTTATTTGAAAATAATTATCATGAAAAAAAAATTGAAGAAAGTTTAAAAGACGTCGATTTTATTGGCGTCAACATGTTTATCACTCCTCTTGATTTTCAAGTATTGCAATATTTCATGGACAACAAGAAGAAAAATATTTTTTTGGGAAAGATTAGTTGTGAAGAAATTCATGATTCGATTGCCAAATTAACCAAATATCTGATCGGCTGGTATGGACGATAATAATTTTCATCACTAAACTCGAGGACGAGTTTTTTTGAAGAGTGGGTGAATGATGCAATGGAAATGAAGACCATATTATTATTTTATTTGTATTTTATTAATTAGGGTAAATAATTTCTCTATTTATAGTCTTTTTTTGAATTTTGAATTTTGAAATTTAAATTTGAATATTTGTTTTGGTAGGGTTTAAATATTATTAGATTATAATAACTCAATTTCCTTATGTGGAAGGATTTTTTATTTGAAGCAGATTTAGGATTTTAGATTTTTAATATTATAAATAATGCTTATTTCATATCATTCTAACAAACCAATTATGAATTAATAAAAATTATGTGAGAAATCTCTTTGTTCTTAGAAAATTCTTTGAATTTTCGTTTTGTTCTTGTGAACTCAAGAGCCTAAGGTTGAAGACGGTGTTCTTCTTCCTTCTCGCCCGTTCCCGTTCTACATCAAATTCTCAAGAAATTTGGATTTATAGATTTAATGTTTGAATCAAGAATTGTTCCCTCTACTATTTTCCATGTGGGAAAACTTGATTAATTTGAAGTAAAATGACATCGCATACAATGGATTGAGATACTTTTTGTATAATACCTATTGAAGACAATGTACATGGAAGGGTCAAATACCACAAGCGTTGAAATTTAATAATATAGGAGGCAACGTTTGTAAAATTTTAAAATAGTAAAAAGAAGAGCTAAAATAGATACATACTTAACATATTTCATCATAGATTATGTTAAAATTTAGTGTTTTGTAAAAAAACACAAAAGCCGAAGTGAGTCGGAAGATTCATGTACATTTTAATGAAAACAACTTTACACTTGGAGTAGTTTACAATCATTATAATAAGGATTTGTTTATGTTGTTTTTGTGTTTGTTTGTTTATGATCATAAATTCAATTCCTTCATCATCTCTTTCTTCCTTTCAATCGGTCCCTATTCTCCATGTGGTTAATTATTTTTTTTTAAAAAGACAAAAATAGAAAATGAGTTGAAGGTTCTGAAGTCGTACGTTAATCAAGTTTTTTTTTGGGGTGAGGGTGGGGTTACGCTTTCGTTTTAATTTGGTTTGTTTCCCCATTGATCTCCGCGTTGTGACTTTGCTTTTTAATTTTGTAACAACTGGAATAAACCAACTTTAATATATATATATAGAATTCCATTTCTGAAAAATCAGAGAAGCTTGTCATTTGAAAGGTCGGCTTTTAAAAGTCAGAGATGCTTATCATTGGAGATGGGTTAACTGTCAATCTGCCCAAATTAATAACAAAATTTTACAATGCAAGAACATCTAAAGTGCACTAGAGGAGAGGGGGTTATTTTAGTAATATACAATCTCTACTATTATTTTAAAGTCAAAGATTTGACCTATGGGGTAGGAGGAGTCATCTTTATTTGTAAGGTTAAATGAGAGATTTAAACTTTCTTTAATATTTTTTTTAAATGTGCATCGTAAATCTATAATTATATAATAGAATGGAGGTAGTAACACAATTAATGTAATTTTTAATAACTTTTATAAGTATTAATTAATATAATTTCTTCTCTTTAGATTTTTCGTACATTCTTGGCCTTTTGGTATTCTTTTCTCTTTATTATTATAATATTATTCATTAATAATGATAATGATAATTTATATATACATATATATATATATATACCTTCTGACTTTAATAATTTCACTATTTTGCTCTCAATTTGGTACACCAGCTCTTTGCGCTAATTCAGAAATCTTTTTTCCATACCGAATTGTATTTGTATTTTATATATTTAATTAGATTGTTGCATCGTTCTTATTTGTATTATTGTTTAACTTTATATATTTGTAGGCTTATCACTTTCTTCTCTATTCTTCAAGTAAACAATTTTACGTAATAAGATCTGTATTAGAATTATATTTTTTGCAATTAAATTATTTTTATTTACCTTTATATTTTCTTAAGTCTATCTCTTGCTTCTTTAATATTTGAGGTAGTATTAGATGTATAAAATAATTTTCTGAAATAGACTACAACACTATTTAAAATATTAATATATCCTATTAATTAAATCGTTAGCGCATCGCATGGGCTATACACTTATTAAGCATGAAACTCGTGAGATTAACATGTAGATCGTTATTTATATTAATTAAGGTCCCACAAATCTCACTGGCCCTAAAAGAACGTCAACTTGAAACATTATTGTTGAAATTGGGATGCCTTGAGGTAACCACTTTCGAACAAGGACGGTTGCTTTATTCGCCTGCAAATTCATAAATAAGAAGGAAAATGATATATATCAACTTACGTAACTGTATATGCGGACTACTTACACAATTAAAGATCAATGACAAAATGTTGTATCTCTAATTTATGCTAAAATTATACCTCTTTTTCCCAGTTGCATCGACTTGTTAATTATGATTGCTAATATTATCGTCTGCACAGCTGTTCCACCAAAAATCATCCCACCCCAAATACCCTAATATTTCCGGCACACAAGATTAGTATGAATCACTTAAGAATCAAGAGCAAAGAATGAAAGGAGAGGAAAAATACCTCAACACCCAAGGAAAAAAACCAACCCATAACAACTCCGAGTTGGAGACCATGCAACAACAATAGTAACAGCCCGAATTTATATATGCAACGCACGATTGCCATCCTGATCCAACGGCCACTCTAAAAATATATCCAATGAAATTACGTCCATAAATACTTTTACCTTTTTAAATTAAAAGTTCAATTTACTTGCTACTTAGTTTGGGACCCGGGCAATACAAAATTAAAGTTGGTAATTTACCTAATAGAACGGGTTGTATGCTGATTAAAAGAATTTTAAAAGCCAAAAGGTACGAGAGAGATTATCAACGGCTTGAAAGATGTCAACGAAAAGATGAGGGCAATTTTGTCATGAGAAATGAGTATAAGCACGAAAAAGAATAGGCCAATTATGGTGGATTGTGCCACATATACCACTGTTGCAAATTTTGCAGCCTTTCCATTTCCTGTGCCTAGCTCGTTGGCGACCCTTACTCTGTGATTTTGTCATATTCAATGAGTAAAAACTATTTTTGCGGTCTGAATACTAGAGGTATAAGACATGACAAAGTGAAGGGGCACAACTTAATATCAAATTTTTGGGAACGAATGTAATATCAGTAAGTAATTGTTTTAGCAGTTTTGATTAACAAAGAGTCACAATGCTTAAATTATGTCAGAATAATGCATTCTTTTTAAAGCATAATATATACTAAATTTTCGAAAGGTGTAATCAAGGGGTATGCCCCTATCAATTCTTGTATTTTGTTGTTTGTACTTATGATAATTAAAATTTACTTAGAAAAAAAACTAATTTTCTAAAGTACTCCCTCCGTTTCAAATTGTTAGTCATTTTTAAGAAATCTAACTTATTAAAGATCCAACATTATTATTGTACTTTTTGTTTAATTTATATTAACTGTCCTTTTTTATATTTTTTTTTATCTAAATTTTTTTCTTGAAAAGTGAAAATATAAAAAGATAAAATAAGTATGTATTTATCTTTTATAAAAAATAGACATTTATTTTAGTACATTTAAAAATGAAAAGAAGAACTTACAATTTGAAACAGAAAGAGCAATTTTTAGAATGTCAAGAGAAAAGTAAAAAATTAAAAAAATATATTGGCAGAAACTATTTACTTTTGACGCTAGCGTTTCTCTCTAATTTATTTTATGCAAAAAAAAGGGAAAATTTTGTTATATCTCTCCTGGAATGGGTGGGGGGGCTGATATGAGATCAGCAAATCTCGTATCATGATAGCCATTGAATCTCAGATCAGCTACCCCAAACCCTATCTCTCTCTTCATGACCTCACATAGCTAGAAGTGACAGGTTCCAACAAACAATAAAGACGCACCTAATTAATGTACGTCATAATAAGTTGGACCCAACCATGTTGACAAACTGACTTATTCTCCCCTTGAAATGATCCATCAAATGAAAATAATATTTAATACAATAATTATAATAACACATGTTATAATAACCTAGTTAAATTATAAGAAAAAAATGTTTTTTTAATCACATCACATGAGTTATTAATTTCCTGCAATTTAATTAAATTTGTGATAATATATGTCGTAATTAGTGCATTAAATATTTTCTCCTATAATTTTAATAATGAAAACTTTATTGTGATAATTTTGAGAACTAATATAATGCAACAGTCTCCTAACTAGTGATGGAAGCAAGATATCACCAGATAATAATACAACGTAATCAAGGATAATAAGTAAAAACAAAAATGGTCTAACCAGAAAAAGAGAAAAATGAAGAAAAGGTAATATGTGAAGTTCTGTGTGACGAGCTCTGCATTAATATCTATCATCATCTTTTGTAAATCACAAACATTTTGGTCAGAATAAGATTTTGTTATCACCAAACATTCAAATTGATTAATATCCTCATTCCCTTAGCGTTATAATATCATTTAATTTATCAACAATAAATTCAAAAGAGGAAGCAGAAAATCGTATTTAGTAGCGGCAAAAAATGCAAGAGGAATCATCATTTCTCATCCGCTAACAATCATGTTGCAAAGACTACACCCAAATTAAAGATTATGTTTACTACACACCAGATATAAAATGGTTTAGGTGAGACTCGAACCCCACACAGCCACTAGCTATCTTAATCATTTTAAATATGTGAGTCTTTTATGTCCCTATTCTCAAAAAAGTATTGAATATAAGTTTATGCCAATGACATGGTTAAATGGATTGAATGATTGCAGTTATATAACAAAATCAAAAGTCTATGTCACTTCAATTGCTCTACAAGGTATCTAACCCCATGCATGTAGAAAAATCTCAGCATTTGCTTTAAAAGCCCAACCATATTAAATCAATCATGCCACGTCTTCGTTATAAATGAGTCTTTTAAGAATTAACTATAGTTAACAAATGAGATGAAGAGAACTTCATACTAGATGGATAGCGAATCATAGCGAATCAACAGCTATTGTAGCATCCTTCAAGTAGCCATACCAAATGGACACCAAACAAGTGTGCTTGTTGTATGCAGTATACAAGCACATATGTTAAAAATTGGAAACAAACACCTACCAGAGCAAGACATCAAAGACCAAAGATAGTTTAAAGAACTCCCAAAGGCCAGATAAAGCTTGCATAGATAAATTGGTCCATGTTTGAGGGCACACACCGCAAATTGTGTAACTAAACAGCAAAGGCGGCCCAAGACTACTTGAGGCCCTGGGTAAAATGTGTTGAAATTGAGTAAAGTATTATTTATGATAAGTGACTTTTTGGTTTAATAACCTATTTCAACATCTACCATAAGTAACTAAGACGTACTTGATAAAAGAAATAATTAATGAAAGGTGGTGTATGCCATGCACTTGGTATGCAATTGGGCCCCCAACTATCTTGAGACACTAGGCAACTACCTAAATTGCCTATATAGTTAGGCCGGCTATGCCAAACAGCCCTCCAAACAAAAGCCACCAAGACACATCCAAGGTAACGGCCATCCTAAAAACACCTAGCTTGAACCCATAAACAAACACCCAACTTATCAAAACACAAAACCTAAACATGACCAATAAAACCCAAGCCACCAGTGGAGTCTTAAGCTGGCACTACAAGAACCTTTGTACCGGGATCAAAAACACAAAACTAAAGTATAATGGAATGAACCACAAAGCTACCATGCCCGATTGCTCAGCCACGTCATCGGGTTAACCCAGCTACTTTAGAACCGGAGATGTAAAAAAGTACAGTCACAAAAATAATCCAAGATCTTTGCAAGTATATTCCCAACATATGGTGCCTCTTTGCTCCAAAGCCTGCCCACATGGTTCACAAAATCAAAACAACATTTAGTAGTTTATCTATAAATTCATTAATGATATTAAAGTTAGGAACCGATAAAGTATTAAAATTTAATTTTCACACAAAAGATGGCTGAGAAAATATATGGGGATAACAATAAATGATCTCAATATTTTTTACCATACAGCTAGACTTAGTGGAGCCTGTGGTGGAGTTAGACTCAGAGAAGGCGGGGGTGGAGTCGCTACACCTAACGTACACCCGGGGTACCGTCAAGGTGGACTGGTGGAGACAAGTGGACCGGTGTTAATCCAAGGTGGAACCATGGTGGACTGGTTTGATCTAAGGTGAAGATTATTGAGAATGGTTGGCTCAAACTATTGATCCCACATGAAAAAATTATAAAACTCCATAGTAAAGATGTTTTTAAGTGAAAACACCACACCTGTGCCCCAAAGGTGTTTAAGTTAAGGATAATATCGTTACTATGTGCGCGGATCAGCGTGCTCGATTGGTACCCCAGGCCCGACCCATGTGCCGGTGCGCACAACAATTAGTATCAGAGCTCAATGGTGAATACATGTATTTGTGAAGCAGTACCGATAGTTAGATTCGGTATATTCAAAAAGAACTCGGTAAAGCCTAAGGTGAAAAGTCGCTACAAAAAGTGTCTTGGTAGCTGGACTTGGTGGAGCCTATGGTAGAGTTAGACTTGAAAAAACCGGCGATGGAGTCGCTACAGCCTACGTACACCCAGAATGCTGTCAAAGTGGTTGTGCAGGTTCCACAAGTAAAGTGAAATATGGTGTACTTTAAGATGTGCATTGACCAAAGATAGATGATCTTGTAGATGGACATTGTTGAGTGGTAATCTACATGGACAATTCAAAGGTGGATTCGAGGTGGACGCTGAGAATGATTGGCTCAAACCATTAATCCCACATAAAAAATTTATAGAACTCAATATGAGTATATGAGAGGGGGAGTCTCCATATAGTAACAAAGCGTTTTAAATGAAAACCCCATTCCTGTGCCTCCAAGATGTTGAAGTTGAGGACAGTATCGTTATTATGTGCGCGGACCGACGGGCCCGGTTGAGGGGCACAACAGTCTGTTGGTTTGTTGTGACGTTGAAGTTGGTCTTTGCTAGTGCAGTTTAATGTTAAATCTTATAACAAGGATCGGCTGAGTTGGTCTTCCATTTTCTATTGTCTAAATGTATTATAAGGAAATGGTATTTGTAAAAAGCTTTACACCACTCAGGACCACGTGAGATGCTGCTGAATCATTTTTTCTTGCTGAACATGGAAAAAAAGGAAAGTAAAAACAAAATTTAAGAGCAATACTACACTTACTTACAAATTTTACCACATATTTTTACCGGATGTATTAAATGGGCTTCACAAAACAAACAAATGTACATTTCATTTAATATACCTGATAAAAATAAGTGGTAAGATTTATAGGTAAAATAGCATTTTCTAAATTTTAATGGAGCTTGCCACAAATAGTTGTAATTAATATGCATATGATGATGTTTTGAAAGCAAGACAAAGTCTACGTGGATATTTAATGTTATTGGCACAAAAATAATCTGATCATTTTGTCATCCCTTTCTCCCTTTTTCTCAATTTAAGAGAATAACCTTCATTTTACAAGTCAACGTTTTAAAAATAAAAACATTCAAGATTATATTTGTCAGGATTGCAGGGCACCAAGGTCTCTTGAGGCCTAGGCACAAAGAGCAAGGGTCATGTGCGCCTCTTATCAAAGTAAGACGCATCACATACCAATAACTTATCGTATTTTTTTTGTCCTATATTTTAGTAAGAAAAAAAGGAAGGGAAGCGGTGTACAAAATTCCGGTCACAATTGTATTAATGTCATTTTTATGTATCAACTAAAAAACCAGTGTAATCAAGCTTTATTACAAAGTAGGTAGATGTAACTTGCGCCAAATTGAAAATATAAGAGGAATTAAACATAAAATGAAAATTAAGAAGAAGATGTTAAATCTGTGGACCAATAGCTAAATCTATTACGCATAATCCAAATGGCAACAAAAGTAAGAACCACGCACTAGAAAGATAGAAGATACCTCAAATGAAATTAGAATTTCAATATTGGCCGAAACCACCTTTGTCCACAACTTAGATATAAAAGATAAGTCGTCAATGCAAAAATGGAAAACGTTAGGCATGCTTAAATTTATAAAAAAAAATTGTATAAAATGATGCAACATCCTACCATCTAATGAATGAGACTCACATTTTAAATGTTTTCTCTTTCTCACTTCCTCTCTCACTGCATAATATTAGTTTGTATAAATATTTTGTACAAATTGTTAATATGTTTAGTATTACTTTGAGAAAAAAGGCCTAAAACATCGGCATCCAAAAGGGGGAAGATGTCCCAATTGGAGGTAGCCATGTGTCACGGAGCTTCCTTCAATGGCCCAAAAGAAGCCGCATGAGCAACGAGACTAGCTATTAGCGTAGCTAAGTTCACTAGAATATTATTTTCAACGAACAGCCAACATGCAATAACAGTAATTTAAAACAAACTAACAGAGCGTGAGTATAAATTGAAATTCCTTCATTACAATACACTTGATTATATGAAAAGCCATTACAACTTGAAAGAACATAAGAGCTTGAAATAGAGTGCTAGTCAACATGCCACGTCTTGCACCAACTTCGTAATTGCCAGTAAACATAAGTTGATGCTTCTTCTACCCCCCTCTTGCACCAACTTTCCAATTGCGCAATCTTGTCTTATTTTAAATCCTTTTCTTATTACTAGTAATGGATAGATCTGGATGGTTTGAAAAGAGAGAGCAAGAGCGGACAAGGCTTGAACTTGCTCCTTGTGTAAGTACTCACATTTTTAGCTAAGTTATAAAACGGATCTTCCTCTTTCACATTGTTCAGTTACGAAAAAAGTTATTTCACTTCGATCCAATTTCAATTCAAACAAAAAGTGAAAAATCGCCACAAGCTATATAGCAAACAGGCTCCCAGAAACTCATTAGTAAATAAAAGTAGGAGTGTTCACTGAATGAAGTAATCCTAAAAAATATTTTAAAACAGAAGTATGGAGTTAAATAAAAATAATGATATGCCAATTTCAAAGTGTAACTAGGAGTGTTAACTGAATGAAGGAATCCTAAAAAACACATCAAACATGATTATGGGATGAGTTGGTTGGGTTTTCTTGCTGATAGGTTGGTTCTGATTCAAAAATTGAAATTTTGATTTTCTTTTTCTGTTGTCTCTTGGTTTAAGCCACCAAACCAACACGACTCAACCTGAGAACGACCAATCCAAAGCATACAAAATCAAATTGAACCGAAACCCTTGCATATATATGATAATATATAATTGTAGATATGTAGATATTTGCTAATTAACATATTGTCCAGTAAAATAATAAATATTTGTTAAAGTACGTTCTATTCTTTTGTTTATAAGTGCATAGTGCATTTGGTAATAAAATATTTCAAAAAAAGAAAAGAAAAAAAGATCTTGGTTTATGTCCTAGTTGTTGGGATGATGTCCAGGTGATATATGTTAGAAACTTTATATGATACAAATTTAATTCTGTATTCTAAATTGATAATACTCAAAATTAATCGACACTAAAACCGAGTCCTGTGATATCCAGTCTCCTTAAAACAGTTACGCCGCCCCTCGGTAGTGCTTGGAGGCTGCCGGACGACGTCTGTTTCCCAGGATGAAACGGTACTTCAGTGTTACCTAAGCATCTCGGTACACTGAAGGAACTGAAGATGTTAGAATCTTACCACCGGAGAAGAAAACCTACAAGCTAGAACAAACGCGAAGGAGGTTCAACGAATCCAATGTACTCACGTAGGAGAACACGAATATATTAAGAACTTTCACATCCGAGTGCAAAGTCTTATTACAATTTTGCCCTCAAAATGGTAGAAAATGTGTTTTCTAATACCCATTTTCTAACAATATATTATTCAGTTCATAATTTCTTATTAACCATGAGACATATTTGAAGTGTCTCAGCTAGTGAGTTTCAAAAATAAAAATTCGCTCAAAAGTAAACATCTATAATGCCCAAGAGCTCTAGCTCAAGTGGGATCGGCTTTTACCTTCCACTTGAGAGGTTTTGGGTTCGCTCTCCTTCCCCCTCACTTGTAGTTGTAAGAAATAAGACTAGAGCTCCCTATAGAGAGACAGACAGAGACAGAGAGTATGCAAGTACACACAGGTGTCTTTGAATGGATATTTTAGGTGTTTTTTTCATAATAAAAAAAAATCAATAATGTTACGAGACATGATAATTTAGTGCATAAAGTGTTGAGAGAATACATACTCAAGTTGGTCCTTCAGCTGATTCCACTACTCTTCACCTTGTCCATATTCTGTCACGATTGAAGAGACGTCTGTATTATATATCTCAGCTAGCAAAAAGGTATGCACACAATTTTACTGATGTAAAAGCGGAGAGAGAGGGAGTATTGGGAAGCTGATATTTACCCAGTATCCTGACGGTCATGTCTTTTATTTCCGTATACTTCAAATGTGATGCTTAGGGAGAGAACCAGGTGAGATAGGGTACACAACGGCAACACCCAACAAGAAATACAAATACCCAAATTACAAATACTTGTTCATGAACAAACTAGAGACGGTTTCAATCAACTGGTATATATTTTTTGCATCAAAAAAGAAAGAAGATAAAGATGGAGAAACTTTCTCATATACATAATTACAGATATCTGTTCTTACGAACATTCTCAAATTGATGAATTTGCATCCCTCGAAAATGCATGATCATGGTTATACAATCTCTACTTTTCCAAAAAGTTGGAAATAAACACTACTAATTCCACAAGGCTTGTAACGTTACAAGATTCTTAATGGAAAATAACCCAGACTAATGAGGAGAATTGGGCTGAATCTTTTCCCTTTTCCTTCTCTAGAAAAAAGTGCTCAAGGAGAGACTTTTTAAAAAGACAAGATTCAACCAAAGATATGGACAATCCCTACTACAAAGGATATCACATATGGAACCACATGGGATATCTCTTTTGCTAATGTCATCTGACCCACAGTTTGCAGCTGGTAAGAAAAATTTCTCATGTTGATGAGATATGATACACTTTGTGGCCATCCAGAGTTTCGTCATTTTGTGTCTAGTGCTTGTTAATTCATAATTTGGAATTTCAACTTCAAGCAAACTAGTCAAATTTTGAACCAATATGACTCTAACTTGAGCAAAGTATCAGCGTATCAAATTGAAAAATGGATCTGTCTCTAGATTGAAGATCAAGTTAACTGCAAACATTTCTCTAAGGAGGGATCCATAGTCCAATCAGATTCTCCACATGCAGTAAGAACTGTAGCAAGGACATAGTTGTCCACCTCAATACCTTCTGCTTGCATTTGATACATTAGCTGCAAAGCTTCCCTGCAGTGTCCACTCCTTGCATAACCAATAATCATAGCCTTCCAAGAAACCAAATTCCTTTCAGGCATACTATCAAACACTTGAACTGCATCTGAAACATATCCACATTTAGCGTACATATTAATTAATGTGCTTCCCACAAAAACATTAGACAGGGCAGGTGTTTTCTGTATGGAGGAGTGGATCAATTTCCCTTGCTGAATATTTTCATGTTTGGCACATGCTTTCAGGGCCGATGAATAAGTGTGAGGATTTGGCTCCACACCTTCCCTTAACATTTCTTTCAAGAATTCAAGAGCTTCGAATTCGTGCCCTAGATGAGCACAACCCGAAATCATTGCAGTCCATGAAACTACATCCCTAAGGGGCATGTTTTCCAGTACCTTGCATGCAGTAGAGTACTCCCCACATTTACAATATAGCCATACTAGGGTGCTTCCTATGTGGATGTTGCTTTGAGTGATATTCTTTATTATTTGTGCATGCAATTCTTTTCCTGCCGGTAAAGCCCTAATCAGGCCACATGCCCTGAGGATGCTCACCATGGTCAACTTGTTGGCAGATATATTTCGTCTTTTCATCACACGGAAGAGATTTATGGCTTCTTCACCAAGACCATTCCAAGCATACCCCGATATAATAGAAGTCCATGTAACCATGCTCCTTGTCCTCATCCCATCAAACACCATTCTAGAATTTTTTATTTCACCACATTTAGCGTACATATCCACTAGGGAAGTCCATAAAAAAACATCATTCCTACATATCTTCTTAACTATGGCTGCATGCAGCTGTCTCCCAATTTGCAACCTCTTCTCCTCCCCACAAGCTTTCAATATGCTACATAGTGTAAACTCATTAGGGGCAAATCCATCAGATAACATTTCTAAGAAAATCATAAAAGCCACCTCACCCCACCCATTTTGCGAGCAAGCTGAGATCATTGTTGTCCAACTTACCACATCCAGCTCACGCATCCGGTCAAATATACAAAATGCGCCTTGTAAGTCGCCAAACTTCGCATAGAAATGTAAAACAGCACTATCTACAATCAAGTGACTACAATTCCTTTTTATAAGACAAGCATGAATTTGTTTGCCAAGCTCAAAATCAAATCTCCTACAACATAAATTCAAAAGACAAACAAATGTCTTTGAATTTGCCCGAATCCCCAAATCCACAAAGCCGATGTATAACCGCAAAGCTTCGTCATCTAACCCAAATTTTAAATACCCACTAAGAATAGCTGTCCATGAAACAACATTTTTACCCGACATTTTATCGAACACTTTTCGAGCATCGACTAAGCTCCCAAATTTCAAATAAGCACTGATCAAATTATTATTGACAAACGTCTCTGAGTTTCTGTCAATAGCAGCCTGACAATTTCTCAAATGTTTTACGACAACTGCATGTACTTTTCTAGCTTCTTTAACAGTAGAACAAGTTTGAAGACAGGAGGCAAGCAGAGTGGGATGGAACGTTTTATGGCCATCCTGTTCTTCACTGTCTTTTGTAGGAGCTTCATGTTTAGCTGCAGTATCAAACTGCTTAGTAAATGGCGTGTTCTCCTTCACATAATCATTTGGTACAAAAGTTCTATCACCAAAAACAGCTGCTGCAATATAGGACCGTTTGAGTCTTATTGTATTCAGTGGGAAGTGAGAACCTGCCATTAACCAGACATCAATTAAAAAGCTAGCCTCAAGAATCTCTCCGTCAATGAAGAAGATACATTTCATCAATCAGAACTGAGTGTGACCCCATGCCAAGCTTTAAAAGGAAATATAACAAATTAATGTATTGAATCGCTGAAATAAGGCAAGTGAAGTTGCTGAGCAACTAAAGAAGTGATGCCTGATAATAAACTGGTACAACATAAGTGATTCAAACTAAACTATTAAGTAATGATCAGCCAACGTCCTCTAACTTAAACTCTTCACTAGTTGTAATTTCTGGATCGTAGGTAGTAGTTACTATCATTAACAAACACCTAACTTAAAACGCATTTCATGTCTGCAATTTCAAACACTTAATTGCGTAGGCAAACAGCCCCCACCTTCCCTTAATTTGACAGTACCATTCAATTCGAACTCAAATTGAGAGGAACCTCCGGTACATGTTCATTTTAACAATCAAGAAAGTGTTTTTTTTTTCTTTTTTTGTTCTGATAAAACAGTTTAAATTATACTCCCTCCATCTCAAATTAAAGAAAGAGAGTACTGCATGAATATCATAGTGTCCCCTTCAAACACCAATGAAATGGAAAAGAAAGAACAAAGGAAATTGCGCATAATTATTCCTTATAAATTAGCATAATATATCGTAGGCATATATTACAAGTACAAATTGAACAAAGATAGTTTAGATTAAAAAGAAAAGGAAGAAGAAATCTTGAGATACCTTTGAAATTTCGTGGCAAAGCAGGCTTATTTGGAGTTGAATAGGTAAGGGGAAGGGGATATAGAGAATAATCTCTAGAAGTGGAAGCTACAGAGGCATAGGGTAGCTCCATTGATATGGAAATTAAGTGCGTAAAGGGAGAAGAGAAAAATAGGTGGTTTTGAGTATTTACGAGGATTGTGCTGATTTGTTGTTCGGGTTAGGGTTTTAGAGAGGAAGTAGCTGGCTGCTGATATAAGGAGGAATTTGAGTAAAGGATGGATGATTGGGGAGTCCAAGTGGAAGAAAAACCCTAAACCCTTGGGCAGAGATCGAGAGGGTGTGGAGTGAGTCAGGGGTTAAAGGGTGGAGGAGGAAGTTTGAGTAAACAGGGGAGAAAAGACACACAAGAAAAGAAAGGACAACGGTTAGTTATCAACTGACATTATTGTTATTCTTAGTACAAAATACAAATGGTAATGTTGATTTATATTCATTCTTCTTTCTATAAATTAAAAATAAGGGTTTATTGACTTAACTCCTTGCGCTAATAATTTTATTTGAGAAAATTTTTCAAATAAATTTTTATTAGATATAACCCTTTAAAACCTGAAGCCGTTAACTTTCCATCCATTTTTTATTTTTTTGGACCAAAATACCCCTCACCCATTTTAATACCTTAACCTCAACTCCAGCTTCAGTTACCATCCCCGACCTTAATCTCCATCTCCCGCCTCAATAGCCATCTTCGACCATCCCTAACCAATACCCCCTCGTTTGGAGAAGCCCCAAGAAGAAGCCCTGCCGGAGCTGCTACTGTCGGTGCCTCTGCTAAACCGTCGAACTTCTCCCCGTCCTCCTCATCCTCGCCGGAGTCGCGGCCAGGGTCCTCTACCTCGTTTTCTGTTCTGAATCGCCGGACTACACCATTGACGATCTCAAAATTTGAGGCATCAATCTGACTTCATCCTCGCCAATCTCAGCGCGGATTGACATCACGGTGAGAGCACTGTTTTTAGGGGTTTTTTATTTTGAGTTTCTCTCTCTAGAAATTTGGGGGATTTCTGTGTTAAAGGAGGAGGATTTCTTTGTTAAAGAGATAGAAAGGTCATTCAGTGATGGTCGGAGGTAGTGGCGCCAGCACCGGTGCGGGCCAGAGGGATGGTCAGAGATGGATATGTGTACATATATATACACATGTATATGTATGTATATAAATGATGATGAGAAGAAGAAGAAGAAGAAGAAGATGGGTGTTTTAGTTGGATGAAGAAAATGATGAAGATGCTTTGGGGATCTTGATTTGTTGTTAATTATAGATAATTATAAGAAGATGATAAAGATGAGATAGTGTTAATGAAATTAGGGATTTTGAGTTGAGATGAGAGAGAAAATTAGGGCTTGTGTACAAGGAAGAAGAAGAAGAAGATGAGATAAGGGCATTTTCGTCAAAAAACATTAAAAATAGACGGAAGTTGGACGGCATCAGAAAATAGGGGGTTATGTCTAATTAAAATTATTTTGGGGGGGTTTCTTAAATACCCCTATTAGCGTGAGGGGTTAAGTCAATAAACCCCTTAAAAAATAAAAATGTGAGATCGTCTATGGTTTAAGGGTTAAAGTACATTTTATCATATTTTACTACCTTGTTTTACTTTGATTATTTTACCCTTTTTTTTTAATAAAAATAGTATCACACTTTATGTTTTTGTTAAAATAATTAACGTCGCTTAAAATCGGTCAATGAATTCCTACGTGGCACGTTGGAATATTATTTTATTAATTAATAAAATAAAATTTGGGACTTATATGTATAAATTTATAGTTGAGGATATGTAATTGTAAGAAATAAAAGTAAGGGGATTTTGAGAATTGAAATATACTTAAAAGGAGGAGAGAGATCCCGAGAGACCTCACTCTCCCCCTTTTATTACACCATCGTCTCTTCTAGCTCCTTGCCCCGCTGTTTCTCTCTTTTTTTGTTTTCGCTGCTCATCATTTCATTCACTGACTGGTCGGTGACCACCCAGCGAGACACCGACCAAGCCACCGAGACACCACACCATGGAGACACCCCGCGTAGCTACAGGCGGACAGCTAGATAAAGGTTATATTTTTCTCAGATCTATTCCCTTTTCTTTTCCTTTTCCTTTTATAGCGAAAAATTCAAATATAATCTATGATATATATTATGAATGGATAGATGATATCAGTACATCTGTAGATTTGGGCAATTAGTTGGAACTTAATTTTATATTTTTCACAATTTTTTTTTGTGTAGGGCTGATTTTATACCTGATTTAGGTTTAATAGGGCTGATTTTTTTTTTCATTTTTTGTATAAAGCTAATTTTATAGGGTTGATTTTATATCTCTATATATACATAATTTTATATCTAATTTAGGTTTAATAGGGCTGATTTAGGTTTAATTGATTTAGTTAATTGTATATTAATTGTTTAATTGATTTAGCTTTCAATGTGCCCGTATTTATTGTTGGAAAGAGAGAGTTAATATAACTAAGGTTGTTTGTCGATTATTAGACTATTTAGTTAATTGTATATTAATTGTTTAATTGATTTAGGTTTAATTATTAGTTATTAATTTATTAAATTTTGAATTTATATGGCCGAGTTTAGAACGAAGAAGTATTATAGCAAAATAGGAACAAGTTCCTCCTACAGTCCTCAAAATATAGGTGCAAGTTCTACCATTCCAAACATGAATTCCGCTATTCCGAATATTGATTTCAATCCTACAAATGTTTCTTCTAACTTAGAGGTTCAATATGATTTCGCCTACAATTCAATATAATATTGTTAATTCTTTTGCAACGGAGATCATAGATACAATCATTAGAGATCAATTTTTTTCAATTATAGTTGACAAGGCTCGTGATATGTCTGTAAATTAGAAAATAGTCGTTGTTTTACGTTATGTTAATGATAAAGGGTTTGTCATGGAGCAATTTCTAGGTATAGTACATGTGAAAGATAATGCCACTTTGTCACTTAAAGTAGGTATTGAATTTCTTTTATCAAAGTATGGACTTAGTATATTAAGTTTATGTGGATAGGGATATGATGGAGCAAGTAATATGCGTGGAGAGTTTAATGGTCTAAAAAATTTGATATTAATGAAAAATCCTTCTGCTTATTATGTACATTGTTTCGCTCACCAACCTTAATTAATACTTGTAGCTGTTGCGCATGATCATCCAAAGATATGCATTTTTTTACGTTGTTAAAATTTTATCAAACATAGTTTGAACTTCATGTAAGCGTAAAGAGATTCTTCGAGAAAAACAGTTTGAAAAAATGATTGCAGGTATTTGTAGTGGGAAAATTTTGACAGACCATGGGTTGAATCAAGAATCAACATTAAAACAGGTTGGAGACTCTCGTTGGGGATCTCACTATGGTACTGTAATAAGTTTAATTGATTTGTTTTCATCAGTGATAGAAGTTCTTTTAATTGTTAAAAATGATGGATCAGACACAAGTCAACGAGTTTGATGGGATTAAATACTAATTTTATCATTGGCATACAAAGGTAATTCAACATTTTTACCTCCAGTAAAATACCATTTTTTACCTCCAGTAAAATACCATTTTTACCTATGTGACCTAAGCATACACATCATGTACATTCTAGAATACATGTGACCTAAGCATACACATCATATACATTACCAAATTTACCTTTATACCCTTCTACATTTACCTATAAATACCCCCTCATTCATTCATTCAAGACACACCAAAAACATCTCTTCCTTCTCTCCCAATATCCATCCCTCTTTCCTAAATACAAGCCAATTTTTGAGGGTCTTATACTCTCTCTTTTCATACCCCAAAAAAAATACCAATCCTTATACATTCTCTCTCCTACACAGTTTATTATTTATTCTGTTGAAATAGTTGTAATCCTAATTCTATACTTATAAATAGAATTAAGGAAATTATAGAAAGAAAGAGAGAGATTGGTAGCTTGTATTATCATCCGAATTGATTGCCTTTGAGCTAATACAAAGCAAGCACACACAAAAGGAGGACGTACTGCTGGACTAGCATAAGCGCTACCGGGGGAACCTACCTTAATAAAAAACGTCTCGCGTTCATCTTTATTTTTAATCAGTTTCTGCCGGTACTGTTCACAGTCACTGTTCACATATACGGTGGTACTGTTCACGGTCACTGTTCAGAGTCACTGTTCAGAGGTACTGTTCACATTTACTGTTCATAACCACTGTTCACATATACGGTGATACTGTTCACAATCACTGTTCACATATACGATGATACTGTTCACAATCACTATTCACAGTTACAATTCAATATTAAACCTCTAATTCACCATTATTCATTGATTGGTCGGTCGTCAATTATCTGTTCTAGATTTTGACACCATCAGTTTGGCGCCGTCTGTGGGAAAGACATTTCCTTAAAGTCACACGCTTCTCAAAAAGCCAAAAACCATACATTCACCATGTCCCAGTCAGGAGACACCAACCAAACAGACCCCCTGATAGCCTTAATGGCTCAACAAACTGCTCTGCAGGTCCGGATTGACAGATTGATGGCTCAAAGAGAATCTCATTCGTACAGTTCAAGAGATGGATCGCCTCCGACCCCTGTTTCTGCACCGGCTCCCCTATCCCCTATGCGAATCCCAGCCATTAAAAGGCTGAGAGAACGCCGCCGGAGGTATATGAGGAATCGAAGCAGGCCCAGTGGGTCTGATGCCGACCAATCCAGTTCTGAACAAGGAGATTCTTATGATGAGTTCTCTGTTACAGCTCCCCTACCATCTCCAAAAAGAAATCCACAAGTTAATGTTGTTCGAGAAAAACGCTCCGAAGGAGATGCTCAAAGACAAAGTGTGAGCAGAGGAGGTCGCCCCCTATTCCACCAGTTCTGGAGACCAATACCAGACCTCGAGGGTCTGTGTTCGATAGGATCTCGAACAAGAGCTCTGTTGAAGAAGTAGAGGAGAAGCTCAGATCAGAAATGAAAGCCCAGTTGGCCGAAATGATGAAAACTATAGGCCACGTTGGAGGGAGCTCGGCAGCAACTTTGGTAAGGAATTCTGAATCCCCATTTGCAACGCACATCCAGACATGTGCAGTCCCAAACAGATTCAAACTACCTGCTCTAGAGTCATATGATGGCTCAACCGATCCAGTGGACCATTGGCAGCAATTTAGAAATATAATAGGGCTCCAGAGTGTCCCAGATGGTATCATATGCAGGGCTTTTGTCACAACCCTCAAGGGGGCAGCTCGGATGTGGTGCAACAGCCTATCCCCAGGCTCGATTCAGAGCTCGAACGAGCTTGGTACGAAGTTCGTAACTCACTTCCTAGGGACTAGAAAGCAGTCTAAGCCTTCCACCCACCTCTTCACAATCAAACAAAGTTCAAACGAAGGCTTGAAAGAGTACGCTTGCCGGTTCAACCAGGAAAGCCTCATGATCGATGATCTCAATGAAGGTGTAGCCGTAGCTGCATTTATGAACGGAGTAAGCTCCCCCTACTGCTTAATGACCTTAGCTAGAATGGCTCCAAAGACCATGTCTGTGCTCCTGGACGAGGTCAACAAACAGATTGGGGTGGAAGAGACACTCCAAGGACGCAACATGTCAGGATTTTCTGCTCTATGGCCCCCTTCCAAGCGCCAGGGGGAACATAGCCCTTCTTCTAGTCAAGAGAGGGAGAACAAGAAGATCAAAAAGAATACCGAAAAGTTCAGATCTAGCGAGGACAGAGCTCACCGGAAGTTCACTCCCCTTACAGCTCCACTGAGCGAGGTCTATGCCCAATCAGAACCAGGAGAAGTACCTAAGCCTAGAAAGATGAGCACTCTAGAGAAGAAGAGGGACTCTACCCAGTACTGCCGGTATCACAAGGACCACGACCACGAGACTAATAATTGCTAGAAGCTCAAGGAAGAAATTAAAAAGCTTATTCAGCGAGGTCAGTTCCGACAGTACATATAAAAAAAAAGACCTCTAATAAAGGCAAAAGACCTCTAACACAGGCGAAAGACCTCTAACACAGGCAAAAGACCTCTAAAAAAGGCAAAAGACCTCTAACACGGGCGAAAGACCTCTAAAAAAGGCAAAAGACCTCTAACACAGGCGAAAGACCTCTAACAAAGGCAAAAGACCTCTAACACAGGCGAAAGACCTCTAACACAGGCAAAAGACCTCTAAAAAAGGCAAAAGACCTCTAACACGGGCGAAAGACCTCTAAAAAAGGCAAAAGACCTCTAACACAGGCGAAAGACCTCTCAAAGGCAAAAGACCTCTAACACAGACAAAAGACCTCTAACACAGGCGAAAGACCTCTAAAAAAGGCAAAAGACCTCTAACACAGGCGAAAGACCTCTAAAAAGGCAAAAGACCTCTAACACGGGCGAAAGACCTCTAAAAAAGGCAAAAGACCTCTAACACAGGCGAAAGACCTCTCAAAGGCAAAAGACCTCTAACACAGGCAAAAGACCTCTAAAAAAGGCAAAAGACCTCTAACACAGGCAAAAGACCTCTAAAAAAGGCAAAAGACCTTTAACACAGGCAAAAGACCTCTAAAAAGGCAACAGACCTCTAACACAGGCGAAAGACCTCTAA
This sequence comes from Lonicera japonica, assembly GCA_021464415.1. Taxonomy (NCBI): domain Eukaryota; kingdom Viridiplantae; phylum Streptophyta; class Magnoliopsida; order Dipsacales; family Caprifoliaceae; genus Lonicera; species Lonicera japonica. The sequence continues at coordinate 113,818 of JAKCWG010000263.1, forward strand.
AAAAGGCGAAAGACCTCTAACACAGGCGAAAGACCTCTAAAAAAGGCAAAAGACCTCTAAAAAAGGCAAAAGACCTCTAACACAGGCGAAAGACCTCTCAAAGGCGAAAGACCTAACACAGAAAAAAGACCTCTTGAAGGCATCAAATTGTCGACCTTGTTCACCTACGAAAGATTCGGGCTTAAGACATGACGAACTTCAGAGCTTAAAGCTACTACTAGCTCCCGGGTTGAAGGATATCCTCACCAATCAGCTCATCCGAGCTAAATGATAAGGATAGGGGGCAATTGATGGGATTAAATACTAATTTTATCATTGGCATACAAAGGTAATTCAACATTTTTACCTCCAGTAAAATACCATTTTTTACCTCCAGTAAAATACCATTTTTACCTATGTGACCTAAGCATACACATCATGTACATTCTAGAATACATGTGACCTAAGCATACACATCATATACATTACCAAATTTACCTTTATACCCTTCTACATTTACCTATAAATACCCCCTCATTCATTCATTCAAGACACACCAAAAACATCTCTTCCTTCTCTCCCAATATCCATCCCTCTTTCCTAAATACAAGCCAATTTTTGAGGGTCTTATACTCTCTCTTTTCATACCCCAAAAAAAATACCAATCCTTATACATTCTCTCTCCTACACAGTTTATTATTTATTCTGTTGAAATAGTTGTAATCCTAATTCTATACTTATAAATAGAATTAAGGAAATTATAGAAAGAAAGAGAGAGATTGGTAGCTTGTATTATCATCCGAATTGATTGCCTTTGAGCTAATACAAAGCAAGCACACACAAAAGGAGGACGTACTGCTGGACTAGCATAAGCGCTACCGGGGGAACCTACCTTAATAAAAAAACGTCTCGCGTTCATCTTTATTTTTAATCAGTTTCTGCCGGTACTGTTCACAGTCACTGTTCACATATACGGTGGTACTGTTCACGGTCACTGTTCAGAGTCACTGTTCAGAGGTACTGTTCACATTTACTGTTCATAACCACTGTTCACATATACGGTGATACTGTTCACAATCACTGTTCACATATACGATGATACTGTTCACAATCACTATTCACAGTTACAATTCAATATTAAACCTCTAATTCACCATTATTCATTGATTGGTCGGTCGTCAATTATCTGTTCTAGATTTTGACACCATCAGAGTTCAAGCAATTATTACACTAAACCATATTCAGTGTTTTGAATTCATATTTGTCTTACATTTAATGGAAATTGTGTTGGAAATTACAAATGAATTGTCTCAAGCTTTACAAAGGGATGATCAAGATATTGTTAATGCCATGCAGCTAGTAAAAGTAACAAAAAGCCGATTACAAAAAATGAGAGATGATGGGTGGGATTTATTACTAAGTCTAGTGTCTGATTTTTGTGTTAAGGAGGATATACTTGTTCTAGACATAAGGGATACTTTTGTACATCAAGGAAGATCACGACATAATTCTAAAACGAACACAAATTTATATTACTATCGCGTTGAATTGTTTTACACCGTTATAGATACATTACTTCTAGAGTTGAACAGTCGTTTTAATTGGGTGAATATGGAATTGTTATTGTGTATTTCTTCTCTTGATCTAAGCGATTCATTCGCTGCATTTGATAAGAGAAAATTGATCCGATTTGTCGAATTTTATCCATCCAATTTTTCAATAACGTAGTTAATTACGCTTGAACATCAACTTGGGAGTTATATTGTTGATATGCGCTCTGACGATCGAATTAATGAAATTACTGGAGTTAGTGATTTTTGTAGAACAATGATTCGGTTGAAGAAGTATTGTGTCTATCCATTGGTCTTTTGCTTATTAGTATTTTTAGTATTTTTATTAATGTAAGAATTTCATATTTATATTATTACTATTTTTACTTTTGAGTTTATTCAAATTGCGCACCCCCAACTGAAAATTCATGTCTACGCCATTGGGCATGTCTATTAATTTTCTCTCTCATCTCTCTTTATATTACTCTCTATATAGGTATATATGTATATATATATTTATACTAATTTTGTATACATCTTTCTCTATATGTCTATATAATGTGTGTGGAGTTTTTTTTTTTTTTTTTTTTGGGGGGGGGGGGGGGGGGGGGAGGGGGGACTTTGAGAGAGTTTTATGGTGGAAATGAGATGTTGAGGGTTTGATTCTTTTTCTATTTTTTTTTGGAAATGAAATGAGATGGTTGAAAGTTGTATGACGAAGAATAGTGGTCCTGATTCAGTTGGGGTTTAGGGAGAAGATGAATAGTGTTAATTTACTTTTATTTACTTTTAAAATATTTACTGAGTTGGAGGTGATGTGTTTGCTGAGTGTTTACATGAACTATTTATGTAGAACATATAAAAGCCAACAAACACAAATAATCACATCAAATTTTCACTCAGAGATATGAAACGGTGTAAGTTATCTAATAAAGGTAACGCTTGATAAAAAAATTGAAAACTGAAATTGAAAAAAATGTTTGTTTAGTTTTGAAAATTGTATATTAAAAAATGTTGTTTATTTAAATATAATACATATGAAAACATAATTTTTTTTAGTATAACAATTTTGCCCCCAAAAATTAAAAGTAAAGTTAAAAGGCTGCTGGATAGTATGATAATTTATTTAAATATAAAAGGGAAAAATATATATTTTACACTATTTAAAATTAAGTTTTCAGTTTTAATAAAAAAAATATAGTTTTAAGTGAAGAAAATTAAGTTGGCACTTACTTTAATTTTAATTTTTTGTTAACAAACAACTTTACAATCACTTAAATCTGAAAACATTAAGTATTCAAATTTAAGTAGTGTTATCAAACAGTACCTAAAATGGAACCAAAAAGAAAGTGTAAGGCTATTTTGACAAATAAATAAATAAATAAGTTGAATAACCAAAATAAATTCAAGTGAGAAGTATAATTTACTAAAAGATAGTTAACCCCAAGTTTAATGGAAAGGAAAACAATATGGTAAGCCTGGCCCAAGGGATTAGTGGACCAAGTCAGGTGGTTTGGGCTCTCAAATTGTAGAGTTTTTAAGAAACCCAAATAGCAGTGTTCACGTGTCTTAAACCGATCAGAATTATATGTTACACACTTATACCATAACACAACCTTCAGTTGATGGGTGAACCGTTAATAAATTCGGATGATTATTAGATTCACTTGTTTGACACAAATTAATAATAAATTGGCTATAAATTCGTCTTTAATGATTCAGGTGACTCATTAGACCGGTTTAAAACTTTTTCAGCAATCAGTAGAACTAAAGTTTATTAAAGGGTGTTCTTAAATGCACCCATGGAATTATTCTTCTCACCCAAATTAAGAATATCTGAAACTCACCCCATCAAATTTTCTCAAATACCGTAAACTCACCCCATTTATTTCTCAATTGCCAAACAAGACTTTCTTTCTCTCTCCATTAATATATCTCCCTAGTTTTGCATCCCTGTAGGTGCCAGCTAGACTCTAAACGGTCTTCGTAGGAGTAAAAATCTTCCAAACGAAAGGTGGATGCCAGATTATTCTTTGGCACTAGTAATTGCAATTTGGCAAACTCTTTACTCCAAACCACGACGGCTAATGAAACATCAATGCCGGATTTTCACCTCTAAACTCAATCTATGGTGCGTTGTAGAATGCATCATTTCATTTTACAATGAGTAAATTAATTTTATTAGATTAATTTGTAAAAGTTAATACAACTAAAAATAGGGTACACAAATAGGGACACACACACACACACATATATATTATATGCATGTATATAGTATACACTGTGAAAGTTTTAAAACTCAGGGTAATCATCGCTTGAAAAGCCATGGCTTCCAATTTTTTACACTGTGAAAGTTTTAAAACTCAGGGCAATCTTCGTTTAAAAAGCCATGGCTTCTAATTTTTGGCTGGATACACACACACACATATATATATATGTATATAACATACACTGTCAAAGTTTTAAAACTCAGGGCAATCCTTGTTTAAAAAGCCATGGCTTCCAATTTTTGGCTAGATACACAAATATATATATAGCACACACTGTCAAAGTTTCAAAGCTCAGGGCAATCCACGATTGAAAAGCCATGGCTTTCAATTTTTGGCTAGACTCAATTTCATCAATTACCCCATTTTTTTCATCCAAATTTACTTATCAAAAACAGAAAATTGTAGCATTATGAAAGTTTTAAAAGTGGAATTAATTTGAGAATGGTGATTTCATTGTTCAGGGTTCTTGAAAAAATAAAAAACGATGATTAATCTCAAGGAATTAGTGTTTGAGAGAAGTACAAAGAAGAGGGTGAATAGAGATAATTGAAAAATTAGATAAGGGATTGTTTGGTTAGTAAAATTTACGTTTATCTGTCAAATTTTAAAAATTAGCCGGGGTGAGAAGAATGATTTTGTGGGTGAGAACAAAATTACCCTTATTAAATTATGTTTAGGGTTTGTATTTATTTTAGATTAATTAATATTTATTGCGATTTTTTTTAGTAATTTTAGTTATTCATATAAGTTATTCTAGTGAAATTTTTTTAAAGATTTTTTGCATAAAATTTATGTGCATAATGGGTATTATCAAATCATATCTCCTCTATTATTTTTTAAGTTCATGTGAGACCTATCCCTACTACCATGTGGATTTGTGGTTTTATATTAGTGAGCCCAAAAACCTAATAAGCCAACCACCCATTGGGGCTCAAGCGTACGCGGTTCGGGCAGCTTGCTTGTTAGTCAGTGAGAGGGTCGGGTTGCTGTAATTGCATTATTTGTAGTGATTCGAGAGTTGTTATCTCTCTTGCCTCTTTGTATATGGATCCACCGTGGGAGATAGCTGCGATAATTGAAGATATTCGATCTTTGGTTTTGTCTTATAATTTTATCTTAATCCTTATCAATTCTGAGATCTAGCAATGGAGTGGCCGATTGGGTGGTTCGAGCGTTTAGCAAAGGGGTCTCCCTTTAGATTGGGTTTCTAATCCTCTCTCTTGTTAGGAGCCTGTGTTAGTTTCTCTTGTTGCTAGTTTTGTCAAAAGAAAAAAAGAAGGAACTAATAGGCCTAAATCATAAAATATGGTAACTCGATCATTGTATGCACATTTTCTAATTTCATTAGAGTTTTATGCACACAAAACACGTGTGCGATTCAATAATAATTAGTTTAAAGAAAAATAATAAAAAAACTATTATGTAGTATAGTATTTAGGGGTTAGAATACCCCAGCTAAGAGCGGGGGTTCAAATCTTGTTTCTTATGCTATATAATTTTTTTTTTAATGAAATCAAAAGCCACAAAGGTAAAATAGGAAAACCGTAAACCTTACACGACTTCGTAACTAATGAAATGCCTTTCAATTATATATATATATGTATGTATATATTTCTAAATAAAGACAAACATTTTTTATAGTTAAAATATCATTCACTCATCTTCTTCTTTTAACAAAAAAATAAATAAAAAGTATATCCTTTTAGCGAGACCATCGCCATTACTGCGGCCCATCGCCAAGGTTTCCAAGATGTCACCGAAGCTCCAACATGGGTTGGTGAGTGGACAATGAGGCATAATAACTACGAGGGCCAGAAAGAATGTCTGAGATTTTCCACCTTTCTTTTTCCAGCACACTTTTTACCTTTCTTTTAACTTAAACATGTTTAACTTTTCTTTATATATGTATTAGGGTATGTTGAAAACAAACAAAAGTTATCAATTCTAATATTAAAAATACAAATTATAGCAAAGGATTCTTGTAAATTATTAAAATTCGCTATAAGAACATCTCAAATGGAGATGCTAGCAAGCCTTTTAGGCCTCGTTTGATTCGGATATTAAAAAGTGGGATGAAATTATTAATACCACTTTTTTTATAATACCTTGTTTGATTCGCACAAATGTGCTGAGATTACTAATACCGGTACTAACTTAATACCACTTTTGTACTATAATTTAATACCAGGGGGGAGGTTGTATTGTTTATCCAGGATTAAGAAAAATGAACCATATATTTTCAAAATGCCACTACTACTACTATATTATTATTATTTTAATTTATTTAAAAAAATTAAAAAAAAATAATTATTTTTTATTTTGTTAGTCCAAAATATAATCCCGTATATGAGTTACAGAATCAAACATGGTATTAACATCAGCATGAGATATCCCAATATTAATACTGCATGAATCAAACAGGGTATTAGTATTAAATTAATACCAAGATTAACAATCCAGTACTATTAATACTATTATTATTAATCTCATTAATCCTAATACCTGAATCAAACGAGGCCTTAATGTCATAAGTTAACTAACACAAGAAATATTATCTCCAATAAAAATGTTAAGTGGCTAGCTAAAAGAAAAAACATTGTCAAATGATGTGACTACAGTTAATAAAGAGTTTAACTAGACATCGTGTCTTTATTAAATAAAATATAAGACCCATTGTTCACTTTTTAATTTTAGATCCATGCACTTAAATAATGTTACTTATCATCAATGAATGAATAATATTTACATCATAGAAATATAATAATTTGCGTTAATTAGTGAACAAAAATAATGCATAATAAATTATTAGGTAAAAAATTGATGATGTAATACTTCAATGAGTCGACGTCGTAAGCAAGTGCAACCTCCGGTCCCACCTGACAAATCCATCCCTTCCCTAATTTGTGTTGATTTTTTCATAGAGCGAATTGAAGGCAAATTTATCATGACATAATTTTGCCAGTGCTGTGCTTATGGAAGATTAGCTTAATCTGGAACTATCCATTTTCTGCACATGCATAACTGCCTTCTCCGCCTGCAATTTTGAAGAAAACTTTCACCAGTGAGACTATAAAATTTTAATATACAAAAAAGTTTACAAAATTAATCAAATTTTACCTCTTTTTCCCAATCGCACCATAATATTATCATGGTTAATACTGCAGTTTGCACCGCAGTGCCTCTCAAGCACCATCCCTTCCCAAATACCCTACATTTGATTTGGTCATTCACGTAGAATTGAATGTACGATAACTTTGTATATATGTTTGTTATTGGAAAATGAATTCGGTCAATTATTTAGAGTACGTGTGTAATAAAAGTAGTTTAATTAAACTTTGAACTAAGGAAACCTTAACTCGCATACCTCCACACCAAAGTGGAAGAACCAACCTAAAGCAACTCCAAAGGGGACACCAACAAGATAGTAGGTGCTTAAATTTATGTATGTGCGTGACAAGCGACTGCCAACCCGACCCAACCGCCACACCTGCAAAATCAACAACATATATTTCTTGCATGATTTAGATCAAATAACGGCTATAAAATCAAAGAGTTTGGACGATAAAATGTACGAGACTTTTATCAAATTCAGCTGATAGTACGGGTTGAACGCTATTCAGAAGAACGGTGACAGCCAAGAGGTATGAGAGCTTATCAACTGCTTTAAGGACCTCAGTGCTTGACGAGAAGATTAATGTGAGTTTTTCTTGAAATATTAGAATAAATATGCTAAAGAAAATGCCAATTATTGTGAACTGGAAAACGGACACGATTGTTGCAAATTTTGCTGCCTTTCCATTCCCTGCCCCTAGCTCATTGGCCACCCTTACTCTGTCGTAATTATCAAAATAAATTTAATTAAGTACCTAACAAAAAATTGTCGCAAAAATTTTAAATACTAAATGGACCAACAAATAATTTAATTGGAAGAAATGCAACACAGAATTTACTAAATTAAAAAAATTACCCTGTTGCAGCAAAGAAGGCTAGTGGAATCATCATTTCCCACCCATTTATGTTCACGCTGCCAAATCATATTACGGAACTAGAGACAGGTACCTGTTTCTCTAAAATCATAACTTGATTTTTAGCTCATCACACATGTTACATACCATACCGACAACGCGTCCACAGCTATTGTAGTATTATTCAAGTACCCAGCCATCAATATCAGTATTCTGTAGTACCAATTCTCTAAGCTGCATGCAAAACAAACAAAAACCAAACAATCAAATATAAAAGATAGTACGCGTGTAGTAAACACGTTAAGATTACCAGAGCATGACACCAGAGGCAGCAGAGAGTTTAAGGAAATCCCAAAGGCCAGAAAACGCTTGCATAGAGAAACCAGTCCATGTTTGAGGGCACCCACCCCAAACAGTGTACCACAACAACCCGAAAACAACAACCCACCAGGACAAGTCCAACGCAAATACTGTCCCAATCAAGCCGAGCTGAAAATGATACACAAAGAGCCAGCTAATGATGATGTGGAACACGAGAGCCGAGAGAGATACCCAAGCAATAACATGGGCCTTGAGCTGGCTCTGCAAGAACCGTTGTAGCGGGAACATAAACGCGAAGCTGAAGTGCTGTGGGATGAAATATAAAGTGACGAGGCCAGATTGCTCTGCCACATCATCGGGTTGTCCTAAGAGCTTGAGAATTGGGGTTGCAAAAAGGTAGATTGGTAACGAAAGGATGCAGCAGAGGTAGAGGACGATCCAAGATCTTTACATATATATGCCCAGCATGTGGTATTTTTTTGCCCCAAATGCTTGACCACATAGAGTCTTTAGTGCACTTGCCATTCCTAACTGCATGATTGATCACAAATTAAACCAAAAATACATGTAATTAAGAATTTTGATGTACGTATATAAGAAAAAGATAATGAAATTCACATACATGTAATTTACACACTCTTTTTATCTTTGTTCATATGTTAAGCCTTTTAAAATATGGCTATGTAGCATCAACATTATGTATAAATATTATAAAATGCAATGAAAATAATCTAAGAATAATATTACTAGAATATACGATTCTAACTTTCAATTATTGCTTATAATTAATTAGGGATGTTTTCAGTTTCGGTTGGGGTAGAAATTGGGATACCCCAAACCCTCCCCAAACTTATAGTTCGGTTCGGTTTCGGTTTTTATACCTATGGAACCTAAACCCTCCCCAAATTATTCAGTTTCGGTCCGGTTTGGTCTCATTAATTTTTGTTTGTACTGTTAAAACTTTAGTTAAAAATTGCACTAAAATAAAAAAAAAAAAAAAAAAAAAAAAAAAAAAGGACTAAAAGGGACTACAAAACTTTTGTTCTCTACTGTATATTAATCCTCTTAATTTAGAAGCTAATTAAATTGGCTTTCATTTTGAAAAGACTTCTATGATAATAATATAGATTCACTCAAAAGGCACTACAAAAGAAATATATAATGTATTTATTTTAATAATTACCTTAAGTAATTATTTATAAATGTAAATAATCCATAGGCTTGGATATTTATAACATAAATGTTGTAGGAAAGCTTCCATTTTTTTTCCAACGTATTGTAAGACAACTTAAGTAATTACATTAAATTAGCAAAATTATTATTTTTTTTAAAAGATTCGGTTTTTTTGGGTCAAATTCGAGTACCCCAAACCCCTAACCCATACTGACCCAAATCAATCGGTTTTAGTTTCGGTTTTGAATTTTTTTTCAGTTCAAAAAATTTCGGATCACAACAGATAGGTTCGATTCGGTCATTCGATTTTTGAATTTCTAAAAACACTCCTATATTTAGGAAATGTTTTTGATGGGGCAAAATTAAATGCAGTCATGAGGTCTCAATAATAAAATGACATGTGTTCATTTAACTCGTTTAGTAGTGGATGGTGTCTTGTAGTTATGATTTTCTGTTTTGACCCTAAAAAAGGTATTAATGTAGCTACAAAATAAATGAAACCCGGAGAATTCATGCACAAACAATTGGAGCAACACTGCAACAGTTGATCAATCATGAGCCGCATTACATCTCGGTCAAACATAAAGCTTTTTGTAGTTTCGGCTTATAATTATATTGATTTTTCATAAAATTATATTCCTAAGTATAACTACTTCTGCCCGCATAAATTAGCCAATAATTTGTGTAAATTTTTTGTTTTATTTTATTTTTAGGAAAAGGGATACATATAGTGCTAAAATGATGTCTCATCAGAAACATATACAGTGCAACAATGGGCCCATAAATTAAAAATTATATAAAATTGTTGGCCAAGAACTAAAATATAATTAATATATTTGGTCAATCAACTAACCTTATCAATTATGACAAACTTGTATGGTAGGTAAATATATTCTTTTTGTGTGTTGAAATAGTAGTGTGATAAAGGAATATACTTAGATCATTTAAAGTAGTGTAAAATTTTATTTTGTATAAAATATACAAAAAAATAAAGAGTTGTCTCCGGTAGTTTTTTTAACATATTTGGATATGTAGGATTTTTGTAAAAGTATAGCATAAAATAAAAATCTTATTTACACTGCTATGTCAGGTTTTTCTCTCTACAATCTTTTTCATAAAACTTTAAATTGTAATAATTTTTAATAAAATTTATATATTTGAGATCTACTCCTCAAGAGGAATAAAACAAGATCAATTGTGATTATAAAACAATCAACAAAAAATTATGAAAAATAATACCAAATGGTATTTAATATGTGTCGCTATCTTATTTGTCTTTTCAAATTTTTACACAAGATTTAGAAATGTATCATTGGAGCATTTTTTTTAAGACTTCACATTTTGTGTAAAAATTGATTGACACGTATGATTTACACCTTATTTTGTACACTACAATTGGACATACTCTTATCAGATATTCTTACTATATATTTTTAACGGCATGTATTTCATATCCTTTCACAAGATACTACCAAACAACAATCCATGTAATACACAGGGACGGAGCTATGATTTGACATTAAGGTGGGCAAAATTTTGCTTTGACGCATATTTGCATGGACTTTCCTTTAATATTTTAGCATTTTCAAATGAAATTTTCATTTAAGTAATAAAATACGTTTTTTAAAGTGTTAAAGTACTAAAATATAGTGTATTTCGCATTGTTAATATCAAAAAATTTATGATAATGTAAATTAAGGGCGGCAATGTAGAAACTTTTCCCTAAAGCCAGATACTGAGATAGACAAAAGTTTAAATTAGTACTTACTCAATTTATTTATTTATTTTTCTAAACCTTTAAGTAAATATAGACACATTTGAATAATTAATCCTATAAGTGGCTCCGCCACTAGTAATATATGCAGTAAAAATAAGTGGTAAAAATCATAAGTAAGAAAAATATTTTTTCATAATAATATATGGATATAGTAATTATTGTCTGATTGCAATTAAGAGAGAGGAAAAAAACTCTCCTCCACGTGGATACCCTCCTCACGAATGCCCAAATACATTATAATAATGTGTATGTAAAGAATTTAGTCAAATTTAAACCTATTTTACAACTATCTTATAAAACAACCATTAAATGATGCATGCGTAGAGTAAATTTATCGTATTTTCTTAAAGTGAATGTTCTAAGAGGGCATGAGGGAAAGTCAATTTGCTACAAATAATTAATTATTTGAAAATATAATGTCCAATAATGTGTTAGACAGAAATAAAATAAAAGTAAATAGTGTACAACATTACTCGTATATATTAGTACAGTAGTACTAGGATACATTTTATCCGCTCAAATCAAGAAATTTTTTTTATATGGGATCTCATACCAATGTTTATTTTATTAAAACTTGCGTATATATTATAATTTATTCTAGAAAATATAAAAAAATTGAAATTGATGGGGTTCACGGTGTACCACGTACAAATGTTGTCCTAAAAAAGTTTAACACAAAAATGTAGTGTTAATTTGATACGATTTTTGGAAGACTATCTATTAATTACATGGATGACGAGGTTTGATGCGCAAATGTTTGTCACATTGGTGTATTCCTAAAAGAGTACGATAGTAAATCTACAAGATACACTATATAAGTAAATGAATTTGTCGGGACTGATTTCTTTTCTTTTTATTTTAAGATCACTTATAACCGTTTACAAATAACACGACACTAGCATTTAACGAAACACTAAGTAAGTGAATTTGTTGGGACAAATTTCTTTTCTTTCTATTTTAAGATCACTTATAACCGTTATACAAATAACACGTCATTATACTATTGTCTCTAGAAATAAATGTTCTAAAAAACTGATGAGAGAGAGCAATAATAGGAAGTAGTAGTAGTAGTAGTATTTGTTTGTACCAGAAAACCGAAAACGAAGCCAACAACGACGGTGTTGGTGATGGAAATGGAAGCGAGTTCCAAATCACGAGGTGTCCGGCAAAGGACTGGCCGGTGACAACGTTCATGGTGTAGGCCGCCACTCTACCGAATATGGAGGGCCCCACCACTCCCCAAAGCTTCTTCGTCTCTATCCACACCCTTTTCTTCAATTCCAAATCCTCTTCTTCTTCTTCATTCTCATTAGTATTATTATTATTATCATTAGAATGTTTAATTAGCAATGGCTGGCTCACTTCTTCATCCATCGCTCTTTTATTCTAAACTTTCTCTCTCTATCCTTCGAAAAATACCGTTCCACATATCTAAAACCGCTTCCTTATATATATATATAGAGAGAGAGAGAGAGAAAATAGGGATGAAATATATGGTTTGCTTGTAGATGAGGAGGAAATCAGAAAATATATCATCCATTTGAACTTAGGGAAAATAGGTTGAGAGACCTTCTTTCATAATTTTATACAATAAGAGGACATCATACATTAGCTTAATGAATAAAGGATTTTTTAACATTATTGTTTTATTGTAAGGACAATTTTAGCTTTTAGGTTAGTTGTAAGTATTTAGTCTTTTATAAATTAAATTATTTAAGAATTTTAAAATGACTAAACTACATTTCCCTCTTTCAACTCATAATCCCGCAGAAACAGTGAGCAGCGAGAGAGGCGACGAAATTCGAAGGAAAGGCTACGTATTTCGACTGGAAGAGAGAAAAAATTACACTACGATTCAAGAGATGAATGCTATCATCTTAGATTGACGGAAAGCATCTTAGATTGACGGGATTAACAAAGGAAAGGAGAAGAAATTTCTTAGTTCCATGGATGTTGAAGCACTATCTAGGTATAGCTTTTTTTTATTCATGTTTTTAGCTATGATTTTGCTTCGTTTTGGTTTGTTGTAGCTTATATTTAGAGGATTTGATGAAATATTATTCAATCAATCCATGTATATTTAGATTATGGAGGATTTGATGAATGCTCTGTTTTTCTGCTTTTTTCCTCCTAACTACAGAAAAACTGCAAAACTTATTTTGCAGTTTTTTAGTTTTGATTATATATTTAGATTATAGAGAGCTATCACATTTTTCGCTTATATTTGTGCAAAAGCTATAGAAATATTACTTCATTTTGGTTGTTTTAGCTTATATTTGGAAGATTTGATCTAATAATGAGTGATTGTTCATGTTTTTAAGGTAGTTTTAGCATCCTTGTTATGCTCTGTTTTTCGTTTTTCTCCTTTGTGCAGAAAAAACTGCAAAACTAATTTTGCAGTTTTTCAGTTTTTGATCTAAGTTTTTTTAAGTGCATTATTTCTACATTTGATTCTTATATTGTAGGTTTTGGTTAATTTAAATGTGTAATTTCATATGTGAACGAATGAACATACATGTTTGTTATGTAATGTATTGCTTCTAAGTTTTTATGTCTCATTTTTTAGGGTTCTTGATATCACAATAAGAAGACGTGCACTGTATCGATTGTTTAGATATTACTATGGCATAGTATAATTACATTTAGCGAATATTTGGAATTTTGAAATTCTTGGTATAATTGAGAATTTTTTCGAATTCTTTTAGTTTTGATTTTAAAAGAACGTAATTTTGATTTTGATATATGAATGGTGATGTTTTTCTATTTTTGTGGAATAAACAATATCAAGATGTTTGCTATTCTTTGCAAGTTGTTTATTTGAATGCGAAAGACTTTGATTATCTATGCTAAATTGCACTCGGATTTAGTGCAAAAGGGTTTTTGCAGTCAAATATTTCTGGTAAATTGCACGCGCATTTAGTACAAAATCGTTTTTGCAGTGAAATGTTTCTAAAGATTGCACGCGCATTTAGTGCAAAATCAATTTTGCAGTGAAATGTTTCTAAAGATTGCACGCGCATTTAGTGCAAAATCGATTTTGCAGTGAAATGTTTCTAAAGATTATATGTGCATTTAGTGCAAAAACAATTTTGCACTAAATCGCGTGAGTAGAACTGGATTGCAAATCTTGGAGGTTGATGGCACAACTCGTAATTAACCAAAAAGAAATGGTTTTTTCTTAACTTTAGTAAGACACTTGTCACTTTTATATTAATTGTCCTTAATTATAATAGTAATGTAAGGTGTCCTTTTATTGATTTTAATTTTGTAGGATGCCCTTTAAACCCATTGCCCCTTGAACTTATTGGTTACTGTAGGTCGGAAAATACCCTAGAGGGGGGGTGAATAGGGTTTTTAAAAAACTAAATGCGGAATTAAAACGTTTTTAAAATATTTAAGCAAAGCAACTTAGCTAAGCAACAATATCAAGATAATAATAAATTTCAAGTAATCAATCTTAAGAAAAGCAAATAAACAATCTCAAAATACAAGCAATAATATAGCAATAAAAAGAGAGCTTGAGTTTAGAAAGATTGAACCGATCGAAGTCAAAGATTTTTTGTCCACACGGTTCGGCTTGTTCCCCTACTCCGCGCTCGGTTAGTTCCCCGAGAATTTCCACTATAACCGATCTCCTTCCGGGTGAAGATCAAACCTCTACAAGAGTATTATTCTCACACACTCTTACAAGTATTGAAACACCCTCAATACTCTCACAAGAAATCCCTCTTACTATTTTATGAGATACACCTCTCACAATTATGATTCAAATGAGTTTTGGTGACAAATACCAATGTACAATATCTCTCTTGTATATGAAAAAATACAAATGAAGCTCACACTAAGAGATATCAAAATTGATCAAAGTATATAGCTCAAAAATGAAAGATTGATCAAAATGTGTTTTTGAATCTTTGTATATTTGAATATATGAATAATAGAGTATTAGAATGATTCAAGGTGTGTTAAAACATGTCTAAGACATCATATTTATAGCTTGCAAAACCATATGGCCGTTGGGGATGATTAAGAAAGGTTTTGGCTCCAAGGTACACATTTTCAAACTTTCCAACAGCTAGTTTTGACAAAAAATTCAAATTTTTTTTCTTAATTTCACCCCAATAGACCGTTGGATCATGCTCAAATATTAGTCAAAATTTCCAGGAGATGTTGTCTAACTACTGTAAAAATTTCAAAATGATCGGAGTTTGGGAAGGCCTCCATTTTACCGTTAGATCAAAACTGGACAAAAATTGAGCGAATTTTAAATGTAAAATAAAAATATTTTTGCAATTTAACAATTTAGTTCCAAATAAAATTCTAATGATTTTTGAACCTCAAAGATATGTTTCTAAGATACCTATTTTTATTAGAGCTTAAAATATGATCATTTAAAATTAATATGAATTTAATTTAAAAATTCGGTTTTTGTAAAATGATGTTTTTCAAATAAATTCAATTTCAAGCTAGTTTGAATCAATCTTTAAAAGATGTAAGAATATGTTTGAGCTATAGGGATTTGATTAATAAAGTATCTTTACATAAAATCTAAGCACTCACTCAATTTAATGATAATTCGAGTCTTCGTGATGCTTGATTTTCTTGTGCGTATCTTTACTTGTTTGATATTCTTGATCCTTTCTTGGTTTTGTATAGCACATGTATATCACTTGAGTTCATTTCTTGTGAGTAGAGGTGTTTGTAAAGCTTGTGTGAGATTTTGATGGCTTCGGTTTGAAGTTACACTTGGTCGGAAGATATATCGGTTAAAATGGCTATCATCATTGGAACAACCGAGTTAAATAACACTATATTAACTTATTGTAATTATCAAAATAAAATTAATTGACTTTAAGGTCAACATTCACCCTCCTCCATTCACCCTCCTCCAAATGGAATAAATTAGCTTACTCGCAACAAATAATTATACAAAAAGAAAATACAAATATGACTAGCTAATGACTTAGTGGTAACCTACAATTTTAACGTGCTTAATTAGAAAATTTTGAATCATGTGAGATGCACCGTATAATTTCATGATTTTTATATAGAGAGATGTAAAATACATTGAAAAATGCATTAAGAAAAATGCACGATGTGAATAAACAGGGGCGGACTCATAAATTTCTTTTAAGTGTGGCCCTTGAACAAATAAGTACAATAAGAGAAATTCTTAAAATTATATACAAGAATTGTTTAAAAAAATTAGAAAAAGAGATTATAAGAATGAGATGCAAGACCACTGATGAAAAGAAAATGCTTTTCTTACTTACAAATCTTAATTACCACATATTCTTACTAGGTGCATTAAATGTGTTGTATTTGTTGGTCGGATTTCAACCCTAGAGGGGGGGTGAATAGGGTTTTCGAAACTAAATGCGGAATTTAAAAATCTTTTCGAAAATGTTTAAGTAAAACAATTTACTAAACAAATTTATTAAGGAATGTAAGCAAATAAATAATTAAGCACAAGAGCAAATAAATAAGCAATCTCAAACAATTTAAACAATCAATAATAAAGAGATTGAGTTAGAAAGATTGAACCGATTTGAAGTCCAAGGCTTTTTGTCCACACGGTTTTGGTTTACCAAACCATAGTCCGCGCTCGGTTAGTTCCCCGAGAATTTCCACTAAAATCAATCTCCTTCCGGGTGAAGATCAAACCTCTACAAGTGTTGTCTCACACACTCTCACAAGTATTGCTACACCACAATACTCTCACAAGATACCCTCTTGCTAACCTTGTGAAATTTACCTTTCACAAAAAACTAAACAAGAATTTACCTTCTTGTTTTTCCTATGAGATTTACCTCTCACAATTGAATACAAAATTGTTTGGTGATTCACACCAATTTACAATAACTCTCAAGTGTTTAAAAGAATACAATTGAAGCTCACACTAGAGTTACTTGATTGATCAAGATTTATAGCTCAATAAGAATGATTGATCAAAAACAATTTCTTGAATCTTTGAATAATGAATATAGATGAAGTATGAAGTGTATAAATGATTCAAGGTGTTTAGAATGAGTCTTGGAAGTCATATTTATAGTCCCAAAAGTGATATAGCCGTTTGTGGTGGAGATATAAATTAATGGGGCAAAAATCCACTTTTAAAAGGTTCCAACGGCTATTTTTGGCCATGTAGTCGACTCCCTAGTGACCCATGTAGTCGACTACATGGTGTAGTCGACTACCCCATTAACCATGTAGTCGACTACATGCTTCTGGAGTAAGATTGCTGCAGACAACAAATTTCTCGATTTGTTTTGATCATAACTCATTATCCAGCCGTTGGATCTTGATGAAATTTTGGATATAAGTACTATAATGTGTTATCTAACTACTGTCCAAATTTCATAATGATCGGAGTCCGGAAAGGCCTCCAACTAACCGTTAGATCAAAACTGCGCAAAAACGGAGCGAGTCTAGAAAGGGAAAAATAAACATTTTTGCAATATGATTCCAAAATTGATTCTAATGCTTGGGATAGGTTCCAAATAAGTTTCTAAGACTCCCAAATATGTTTTTGTAACAAAATTCATTCATATGAATTTATAGTGAATTTATTTCAAAACCGGTTTTTACAATAATGGTGTTTTGAAATGATTTTGATTCAAACTTGGTTTTGATCAATCTAATAATGATGCAAGTTTATGTTTGAGCTATATAATCAATCAATTAAGAAACTTTACATTAATCCTAAGCAAACACTCAATTACCGTATAGGTGAGTCTTCGAATGCTTCGATTTGTTTCTTCAAATTGATTCTTCTCTTGAAGCTTTTCCCTTGAAGCTTTTGCATATGATTCTTGATCTTTGTGCTTCATGGATTTGCATTGCTAGCTTGTGAGTGATGAGATTGATCTTCTTGTCTTGTCCAATGCTTGTAGAAGAATGATCTTGATTCGGGTAGATCAGTTTTAGTGGAATGCTTCGTTGACTTGATCGGATATTGATTGAATGATCATTGTCAAACTTCCTTTGAGCAATCATGCTATTCTTGATTTTCCAAATAAGAAATCTATAATCTTATATCAAGAACATATTAAATTACACATGATTGATTTATTGTTATTATCAAAATAAGATTAAGACCTTCAAGGTCAACAGTATTCTTGTTGTATCTTGTGAAGGTACAACCCATGTAATGCATCTAGTAAAAATATGTATTAAGATTTATAAATAAGTGTAGCATTACTCTTAGTGAAAAATATAAACTTAGGGATATAGGCGAAGGTCAAAAAAAATGAAAAAAGATAAAAGATAAAGATGTAATAGACTTGGGGTGTTTGGGGGAGGGGGGGCTTGTTCACAAACACTTTGTAAAAAGTTTGACTCAAAATACTACTCAACAACCCACTTAATAATCACAAACACTTCCTATCTTAACTAATTTAGTTGGCAGTTATAAATATTGGCCAGAGCTATTGACACACCCTAATACCCTTTCTAACACACCTTCTAAAAAAATGCAATTGTTTTACTAATGCCACACACTACCTTTTTCTTAAACCCCCTATCATCAACAATTAATAACCATTAATTAATTAATTACTCTCATCATTTTTACTTAATCAGTTTTATTACACCTACTTCATTTATACTTAACACCCAACTCCCCCACAATGAAATTCCCATTTGTAATTGTACATGCCTTGCGTAACCGAGGTGGTTTGAAGATGCCAAGAATGTTTGTTCAGTTTATAAAGGTGGGACATTATACAACGTACTCGGTTGGATTACAGCCGATCAAGGACTAGATTTAGCTAGACTCGGCACATCTTCACCGAGTCTTCTCTTATCACACTTAGTTATTTTAGGTCAAGCAACATAGCGTCATACTCGGTGGACTACGGCCGAACAACAATTGATTTTGAAAAAAATAATTTGTTGGACTTGGCTTATCTACACCAAATCCTTTACTATTTAATCGGTTGCGTTAAGGCGAATTCTTAGGGAATGGTTACAGAGGTTTAGTTGTGGATTCTTGAAGCAGGGAGAAAGAATTTTAGTTTAATCCGAAGCAATGGAAAAATCTGCACTAATGGCGTGTGAAGGAGAGAAAAGACAGGAAGAAAAGAAATGGAGGAAAAAGAAGTGCAGGTCTAATTTGAGCTATCAGATGGTGTTTTTTTTGTTTAGTTTTTTCTTTTAAGATTATTAATGATCATTAATAATAATAATAATAATAATAATGGGGACTTATTCGTAGTTTTAGACTACGCAACAAGGGGAGAAGAGACACACTCTAAACAAAATAACAAAGACAATAGAAATTAACACATGAACCTAAGATTCCAAGAAGACCAATAATAATGTAAAAAAGGAGGGGCATTACTTAAACATAAATAGGACTAGTAACGGACTTACTCTGACTTACATAAATAAGTGTGAAAATATGTTTGACAAGGATCAAACATAAACCAGTACCAAGAAAGATAAGAACACCAAGGATAATATAAAATAAGATAGGCATCTTATAAAATACGAAAGACTCTCATGGAGAGATTACAAACTTTCTCACACTAGCACACTTACAAAATAGAAAACTCGATGATCAAACAAACTAATGCTAGCTCCTTTTATAAGCGAAGGGCTTAGCTACAATCCAAATAAAGGAGGACCAGCTGTCCAAAAGATAAAGAGATAAGATTCTCTTTTATAAAGTAAAAGCTTACAATATTCGCACGCCAAAAGCAAAAGTAAATAAAGAAAAGTATAGCAAAAGATGCTTCACAAGCAGATGTCGGGGCAGTGGAGGAATGCGTCATGCATGACGTCAGTGAGCACTTAATCTGTCTCATTCCCGTCATCATCCCAATCCCAATTATTTCCGCCATACAGAGGAGAATAGGGACTGTAAGGACCATCATCATCATCTGGACTAGTAGCAACAAGCTCGTCAAGTTCATTGGCAAAAGCCATTAGATTAGGATCATCTGGTTCTTCGTCGCTGCTATTATCACTGATTCCAACAAAAGCTTCAGAATCTGAACTTAAATCACCATAGTCCCAGCGGTGAGTAGAGGCGTAAGAGTACAAGTGTTCAAACAGGAGAACAACGTTATCATTCTCGAAAGAACTTTGCCACGGATCATGAGAAAATTTAACAAAATCTGGAACAGAATCATAATCAACCTTATTTAAATCACATATGTTCTTTAGAAAAGTAACATAGTCAAGATCGTAAGGTTCTTTGATAGATTTTGATAAATTGCGGGTAAACCAGGCTTCAGTGGTGGCGTTAGAGCCATCTGGAAGGGGAGTCCTGAGAGGTTTGTGAAAATGGATTAAACAGTAAGTATGGTAGTGAGTTTGCAAGGCTTCTTTCCATTGGTCAACTGTTTTAAACCATTTCAAAAAGGTAATAAAATTATATGAACTAGGAAGTCCATATAGTTCTTGGTGAGCGGTCTGGATCTCAGGCTCTGAAGTGGCAATCTGGATATACAAAAGCAGGTCAGCTGCTTTGAAGATAAAACCAATATGGTAGACCTGAGTAAGGTACCATAAAAAGACAATAGCAATCTTGGGGACACGGTAACAATAATGGATATGTAAAAGAGAACAAAATGGGTAATCAGGATGAAGGCGAAGTCCTCTGAAACAAAGACCATGCTTTTCAAGCAATATGCACAGATACTTGAAAATTTGTTCTTTTCCACGGGAACAAAGAGTGCGATTGAGAACTTTGTCTTGAAGCTCGTAAGGAAGATAAGGAATAGCTTTCAACGGATCAATGTTTGGATCAATTTCAGAAAACTGGAAAGGAGGAGGGAAAGGAGAGGGATTTGAGGAACTGGCCATATCTGAGAGAGAGACTTGGGCTAAAGTATAGACGGTAGGAAGAGTTGATGAATTTCTGAGAAGGAACTTGTTGAATTTATAGGGTTTGCAAAAGGGTTCCTTTCAAAAGGGGCGATGTGGGATACAAAGCTTAACTCGGAAGGTTTGCTTAGCTGAGGAGGTTTTCTTGAGAAGAAATCAGCTATAACATTATTTTTGCCTTTAAGATGTTTAACTTCATAATCCCATTGGGAAAACCATTCTGCCCAACGAAGTAATTGAGAGTTAGGAATTTGCTTATTTTTAAATTGGATCATCGCAGGAAAAGATGACATGTCCATCTCTATTTTGAAATGATATCCAATTAAGTGAAACTGAACTTCTCAATTCCTCTTCTGACTGCAAGGATCTCTTTGAAGGTGCTATGATAGTGAATCTCATCTTGCTTAAATCGTCCTGACTTGTATCCACACGGAATTCTAACACCATTCTTTTCTTCAAGGAGAATTGCTGCCCAAAATTCGTTACTTGCATCAGTCTGAAGGATGCGCTGACCATCAGCGGGAATTTTCAATCTGGGGAGTTGAGTTGTAAGGGCTTTCAACTTCTGGACTGCTTCAGCTTGGGCTTTTGACCATGGAGGTGGAGACTTCTTGAGAAGAGCTGACAGAGGAGCGTGTAGGTTACAACCTTTGGGATAAACGGAGACATGTAATTAACCAAACCAAGAAATTGCTGAATTTGAGTTTTGGTGGTTAATTTGTCAGGGAACTTCTGTAAATCCTTTGAGATATGCTCTTGGAGTTGAATCTTGCTATCTTTGATTTGCATGCCTAAGAAATCAATCTCAGGAGTTCCAATTATCATTTTTCTTTCTGATAACATGATTCCATGGGTGAGAACAATATGATGAAAATGGTGAAGCAACTGCAAATGTTCAGCTTCAGAGGAGCTAAACAGGAGGATATCGTCAATGAATATTAAAGCGTTGGCTGCAATTGGTTCGAAAATTGACATCATCGTTTTCTGGAAAATGGAAGGGGCATTCTTGAGTCCAAAGGGCATAACAGTCCACTGGTAATAGAAACCAGGGATACAGAAGGCGGTTTTCGGGCGATCATCTGGGCGAATGCCGAGTTGCCAAAATCCGGCTTTGAGATCAAACTTGGAGAAGATGTTGGCATTGGAGAGGTGACTGAATAGCGAATGCTTCTGAGGTAAGGGAAATTTATCACTGGCCAAAAAATAGTTCAACGGTTGGTAATTGATTACCAATCGCATTTTTCCTCGGATCTGCTCAGAACGTTTATTGACATAAAAGGCTTCGCAAGCCCATGGAGACGTGGTGTCCTCAATCAATTGTTGCTGTTTGAGGGATTGTAATTCTTTTAAGGCAAGAGCTTGGTGTTCTGGATTCATTCCAGAATGAGAGGCTCTGGTAGGGTTTACATCCTCATTTAGCTTGAATGGAAGAGTGACAAAAAACTTGCTGTTTCTCCATAATGGGTTCTGACATTTGGTGAGGAATTCGGTATGATTTTCAGCACATGACATGGTGATTATTTTCTGGCGAATGTCATTTATTGAGAGACTGGGGTCAAGTGGAGGTGAAGAAGCTGCCTGGTAGAAATCAAGAACTGCTTGCATATCATGCCAGGGAAGAAAAAATTTCTTGTAGCG
Source organism: Lonicera japonica (assembly GCA_021464415.1). Lineage (NCBI taxonomy): Eukaryota > Viridiplantae > Streptophyta > Magnoliopsida > Dipsacales > Caprifoliaceae > Lonicera > Lonicera japonica. The sequence continues at coordinate 136,322 of JAKCWG010000263.1, forward strand.
TAAACCACTGTCCTGGAGTTGTACTGGCAGTTTCTTAATAAAATCCCATCCTAACATGATCGCATCCATTGGAACAGGGCTTCCGTAAACAATATGTTTGAGGCGTAAGCCTGGAAGAATTTGGATGAGGATTGGCTTAGAGACCATGGTACCATACATAATTTCACCATTAGCACATCGGAATGCTATGCGACAAGGCTTCCAAAAAGTGGATGGAAGTAGGGATGGATTTACAAGAGTGCGGGAGGCACCTGTATCAAAGAGAGCAAGAACTTTGATAGGTTTTGAATATGCTTCTGTAAAAAGTTTTACATATGCATGGGGAGTTTGAGCCACAAATAGTTCTTCTTCTTGATTTGAACAGGTCAGTTGCTGTAAGTGAAATGCTTCATCACTTGGGAGAGAGGATACTACGCTTTCATTTTCACTAGCAGGTTCACTTTCTGCTTCTGATTGCTCAGAATCAGTATAAGCGATCTTCATCAAGCTTTCAGGAGATGCTTCATCTTGGGCAGATAGGACTGATTCAACATCGGATTCTGCAATATCCGGAGCAAGCTTGTGCAGAAGTGCCATGAACTGGGCCTTCTTTTCACCATTCGGACAATTCTTCGCATAATGGCCTGGCTTCTTGCAAATGAAACATTTATCTGTCTTCTTTCCTCGGAATGTCCTTTTCTTGACAAATTTAAAGTGTTTGAACTTCTTCTTCTTCTTCTTGTAGGGTCTGACAAAGTCATTTGAAGAATAATTGGAGGAGCGAGAAGACTTTCTAAACTTCTTTTTCTTTGCATGGCGCTTATGCTGGGAACAATCACAACCTTCTTTATTCTTGCACTTAATTTTCCAGTGATCTTTGTTGCAGGCCTTGGAGAGCATTTTGCTTGTTTTCTCCATTTGATCCATAAGCGTCTTCTGGTTACAAATCCTTTCAACAGAATCTGTAAGGAGCTCATAGATTCTTCCCAAAGAGAGAGTTTTCAGATCAAGCTTTTGAATTTTTAACAGCTTCTCTGCTTCTGAGACAAGGGCATCTGGGAAGGACTGGAAAAAGATTTGTTTAAGGTTGGGATCATCAATTCCACCAAGAATGTAGAATCGTTTTGACATTCGATCATAATGGCGTTCAAGATCAGCTTCTTGAAGTGAACAACACTTCATTCCCATAAATTCTGCACGTGCGATATCACCAAATTTGGACGGAGTTCCAACAAACTCATTGTAAATGGTACCGAGGAAAACATCAATAGAGGTAACTTGCTGTAACTGAAGTTGCTTATATTCTTGGAGGGATTCGTACCAATCATACAAACGTCCAGATAAGCGTGCCAGAAAACGCTTAAATACAGACCGTAAATCATAAAGCTTATTATCTGCAATAATCCAAGCTTTAAATTGGAAGAAACGGTCACGCCAAAACTTTGGTTTAATATCATCAATGGTAAATCGAAGATGGTTCTCTTGGTGATGGTTTGCGGGAATAGTATTGGGTGCAGGAGCAGGATTTGGTTGAGGATTTTCTGGTGGGTCTTCAACCATTGGCTCATTGGTTTCATTGGTAGGTTGGGTTCCTGAGGCTTGAACGGCATACAACTGTTCAAAAGAACCAAACAAATCATCTGACTCAGTTTTAACAGGAGTATGATCAGGTAAGGTAAGAGCTCTTAGGAAAGAGGCTATTTGGTTTGTTGGCTGACTTTCGTGGATTTCCATAGCAAACATATCCATAGGCTTGGTGGAAGCACCTTGGATAATATCAGTAGCATCTGATGGGTGGCGGTAAGCTTCTGGATTAGTAACTGGAGAGGTTTTGGTTGCTTGAATAGCTGGTGTGGAAGATGGAGGGCGAGAAGTTTGGAGGGGTGTTGGTTCGTTAAGAACAATGCCACGGGCTTCTCTGGCAGTAGGAGAGGGTTTGGACCATTCAATTTCAGAGGGATGCTTTGCTTGGAAAGGGTAGTTTGACTTACGAGGTTGGAACACCGGTTTAGGGGTTGGTTTAGGCTTTGGAGGAGAATTGGACCATGGGGGTAATCTCCTCTTGGGTGGTTCATCCCAAAGATTGAGGGAAGTAGAACGAGGGTTGGCTAAAGAATATTCGGCCGGATTAAAAGTGGATTGGACGGGCGGATCAGTTGGATAAAAGATTGAAACATCCGGGATGTCACGAGTGTTTGGAAACAAGGACTTGGGCCTTTCTTGAGAGTAAGCATAATTAATTGCTTCACTCCGCTCAATAGATTCAAGCTGAGCTAAAAGGGCTCGTTTCTCTGCTTCCTTTCTCGGAAGAAGTTTGAAGTGGCAGCAAAATCATTAACCGTGGTGGCAACATACGTCATTTGGTCATGCAAGTTCCTGATTCTCATTTTAATATCAGCAATCATTTCAGGGATAGTGGAAAGAGAAGAAATCTTCTTATTCATCTGCTGTGTTTGCTGGGCACTAATTTGAGAGAGGACCTTGTTCTGTGCCAATGCATTTTCTGCTTGCCAATTTAATGCTGCTTCAGCCGCTGTAATCTTTTTCACCTGTCCATCGGAACCAATGGAAGTAGGATCCGGAATTTTCCAACGATGACTCACATGGGTTGTGAGGTTATCAAAATCTTCTGCTGGGGGAAAATTTGGTTCTGGGGAATTTGGTTCTTGAGCCATATAAAACATGGGAGTGGTTCAGGCTGTATCTGTTTAGGCGGAGAGTAACAGGAGGGTGCTTGGCGGTATGGACGGCCAAGAGCTTTTAAGGCTTTCTGGGTGTATGGGGAAAGACGTTGAAGAGGTGGTTGTGGTGGAGATGGGTTTTGTGGAGGCGGTGGAGGCTTGCACTCTGGGACTTCTGGAGGAGGTATAGGTTTAGGCCTATCTCCATAAGTGACATAATAGTTAAATTTGCCACTTGGTTCTCCAAGAAGATCAACTGTAGGGTCACCTGCTTGGTAACGCTCTTCTAGAAGTTCTTGAGAATTTAAGGCTTTGCCAGCCTTCTTCTTTCTGTACAACCTCAATTCTGCAGGTTCTAACTCTGCCTCAAACGCTAACTCTTCACAATCATCACAACAACAGTCATCACATGGGATGTGCACCTTTGGTTTGGAGAATTGATACACAGGTTTGCCATGTCGGTTAAACGACCAGATTGGCAAAGAACCATTTTCAAGGACTGGATCTGTGGGTATCCTGCGTATTTCTTGCACCATCATGAGTTCAGTTTGAAAAGGGTTTCGCTCAGGAGAAACTGGGATATTTTTCTTACTGAATCTCATTTCGATTTGTTTATCAGCTCTGCGAGTATATGTTGGGTCAGTCTGCTGAAAAGACTCTGTATTGGCTTCTGCCTGGAGCTTTTCATAAGAAGTAATCCACACTTCCGTAATAGATTTACAAGTTCATCACGAGTGAGCTGACGTGGAACATAACTGGCGGTGTGAGCTCGATCTGAATCAATAGTGAGCATGAGGGCTTCTGATGTAGAGGATCCGGGAATACAGAGATCATACGAATGATTCTGCACACGGTAGACCATTTGCTGGTGGATGGTTGCTGCTGCAGTACCTGGGATCATGGAGACACCAGAGATCTGAACCTGGATCTTTAAAGCAGAGCAAACATACGGGTCACTGAGAGGGACATTGAAATTAGGATACAATGTAAAAAACACTGTTCCGGCATTCAACGTGGCTTGAACATTGCCTAGGATTGCTTGCTGATAATTTGTCAACCTGGAATCAACAAGAGCAATACGGGCAACTGCCTGGAGACCTTTGCGTCCATGAAAAGTAACAGCAAAACGGATTGCTCCGAAATGCATGTGGGTATAACCTTGGGATAAGGCTAACTGAGAAATATCTGTGGAAATTGGGACAGTGAAGAACTGTTCTTCATGTCCTGACTTGACGAACAAAGAATCAAAAGGAGTACACTGAACAAACTCACGAACTGGAAGTTTTGATTTGTCAGAGATCACTAACTGTTTGACTCTTTTGGTGAAGGACTCAGAAGAGGGCTTCTGAAATACATGATAGGGATTTGTGATAGCTAATTTAGTTTCGGGGATTTTTGTGTCTGGGATATGGGTGATTTCATACAAAGACTCAATTTTATCACTACGAGAACTATTAGACCTAAAAGACTCAGAAGGACTTATAGACTTAGAAGAAGAAGCAGACATGGACTTGGATTTGGAAAACATTTTAATTTAGATAGGCAACTAATGATTTTAAGAGGTAGATTTATGCCTATCCGTGAGTAGTTCTTCAAGGCAAACTTATGATTTTTGAATTTTGGTAATAAACTAATTTTTTTATAACAGCTGATTAAAATACTTTGGTATAAGAAAACAAATTTTACTAAGTGATATTTATACTATGATTAGTATGAAAATTCTGAGGAATGATAAGTATGCTCTACAGCTGCCATTTATCTTCTTCTTCTGATTTTAGTATGCTCTGTGACTACCATCTTGTATGGATCTCTCACATCAGAACACTCAGAATAAGTAGTTTGGATCTCCTGTATCAGAAAGCGTTCGTTCTAATTTTCTGAACACATGTATAAATCTTTTGTTTACACAAAAGGTTATACTCACATATATGGACAGGTGTTTGAGCG
>JAKCWG010000278.1:0-204141 GCA_021464415.1 Lonicera japonica
GGCAATCTTGTTTCCTGCCAATTGTAACTCATTAGTGGAGATTCCAAATTTACCCACTAACTTTTTTTTAGTGGCGAACTGATCTTCCCCACGAAATACCACTTATCGTGGCGATTTTTTTATTTCGCTACAAATTCCAAAATTTATTTGGCGCCAACTCACTTTTTTTTCCCCGCCACACTTTTAGTGGCAACATTAGTGGGAACAAGACTTTCGCTACTAATAATGTACACAATAACCAACTTTTAGTGAGAATCGTTGAATTTGCTGCAAAAAGTGTTTTTTAGTGGGAAAAATTTACTCTCCCACTAAAAATTTGCCACTAATTGTCATTTTTCCTGTAGTGTAATAAGACTGGCAAGATAGAGTGTGCAACCCGATCTGGTAGGTAGTCCAACAGATATAACATTTCTGAGTCAGAGGATAACTCAATTAACTATTTCTACAAGTGAAATCAAAGAAGCAGTGTGAACAAAGCATAGGACAGTTGTAATGCCGAAGTAATGTCTAAGTTTACCCTTAACTTATAGTAATTTACTTTGTGTACAAACCCTAATGTAAACCTTATCTTTATAAATAGGAAAGGATAATCCCCAAGTGAGGGATCTGATTTTTATTTTCCTCATGGTAAAAGCTCTATCTTCCTTATTATAATCATTTCATATACGCTTTGAGCTAAAATAATACTCACACACAATCAACGGAGAACATACTGCCGGATTAGTAGCCAAACTAACTAGAGGAACATTCTTATAAACAAATCTCTCTCTGACAATGATTGTTAGTGCTCTAGTTGTGTTTTTGGATCACTTTGGCAGTGCAACTTTTATTTTTGACCGAGTTTATCTTCTATTTTAAGTCCATCAACTTTTTGGCACCCACAAAAAGTACGTGGATAAAAAAATATCAAAGAAGATTAAGAAAATATGTGTATGTTTAAAATTATAATGGGCCTTGTGGGTTAAATGTGTTTAACCTGTCAATTCCAAAATCCATTTTGAAAAGATTTACGAGGCATCACAAAAGAAGCAAATGCAACCTACACTTACTCTATAAATAAATTAAAAAATAAAATAAATAAAACACACACTAATAATATATATATATATATATATATATATATATTCTTTTAAATTAACAATTCGTTAATTTAACTGTTTAATGAAATATTTTTTTAAAATATAATATCCATGTCAAAAATAATATTTATTAGTCTTTACTTTAAAAAAATCAATGGAAACAATATTGAAATCACAAACTAAAAACTAAAAATATAAAACGAAAAAAATATTGAATAAACAAAGTAAAAATACCTCGTCAAAAGGTTGAATTAATAAAGAAATTATGGATCGATATCAACAAAAATTATTAAGCTTAAAATTGCCATAAACATGTACTACAGATTCATTCAACACCCATCTTTTTTGATTTTTTTTGGGTTCAAAACGAGGCGCATTGTTGAATGCAAACATGTCCACTCGACCACTTTCAAGACGATTTCTAAACTCAAGTCACAAAAAGTATGTGGATAAAAAAAATCAAAAAAGATTGAGAAAATATGTGTATGTTTAAAATAATAATGGGCCATGACACTGGGCCTTGTGCGTTAAATGTGTTCAACCTATCAACTCCAAAATCCATTTTGAAAAGATTTCTGAGGCATCACAAAAGAAGCAAATGCAACCTACACTTACTCTATAAATAAATTAAAAAATAAAATAAATAAAACACACACTAATAATATATATTCTTTTAAATTAACAATTCATTAATTTAACTGTTTAATGAAATATTTTTTTAAAATATAATATCCATGTCAGAAATAATATTTATTAGTGTTTACTTTAAAAAATCAATGGAAACAATATTGAAATCAAAAACTAAAAACTAAAAATATAAAACGAAAAAAATATTGAATAAACAAAGTAAAAATACTTCGTCAAAAGGTTGAATTAATAAAGAAATTATGGATCTATATCAACAAAAATTATTAAGCTTAAAATTGCCATAAACATGTACTACAGATTCATTCAACACCCATCTTTTTTGATATTTTTTTGGGTTCAAAACGAGGCGCATTGTTGAATGCATACAAGTCCACTCGACCACTTTCAAGGCGATTTCTAAGCTCAAGTTTGAAAGGGATGTTAGAATATAGATGTTAACATATATAATTAATACCTTATTATCTACACTTTCTTAATGTTGAAATTTAATCACTTAAGTCATCATGTCAAATCATCAAGATCTAAATTAAAAACAATTAAACCGAGTACCTGGATCCATGATAAACAAATGTGGAATACGAGGATTGATCACAGTAACAGCACGGATCGAGCGAGTACGTAGTCTTCCTCAACCAAATCGCCTTAATATCTTAATGGGACTTTTAGTTCTCTTTCAGATGGGGAGAAGGGAGCCGTATTTTGATTTGGTGTATTAGGGACCATAACCCTAATATTTACTTTATATACAGTCTAGTTAGGGTTCCCATAAAACCCTAACAAGTCCATATAAGGTATCTACACATTTGGCCCACATTTATTTGAGTAGTCTATGGGCTTAACTAAAAATTAATTAGACCATAAAAAATTAATTTAAATAGCAAATATAATTGAAATTTTATAATATGTTGCCCACATAAATTAGAAAATATAATTTTTTTGACAATCTCCCACTTGGGGCTACATATTATTCTTGAAACAATTATATTACAGAATTCTTTAAACGCATATCCGTATGCTATTTATCCTTAGACTTCTATTTAGACAATCTGGTCAATCTCATGTACTAGTAATGAAATCACCGCAGCTTTTATCACATTAAAGACGTGACTAAACTACGATTATCACCATACTAATACACTTAATAACATAGATCAAATGTGGATGAGTAGCATGGAAATTACATGCAATGTGATCTTAGACATGTCTATTTTCAAGTGGTCCAACTTTAGTCTTTAATGAGATCAATCCAAAGTCCTTAATGGAATAGGAACATTGCAAACAACAAAGGAAACATCAATCATCAACTTTATTATGCAGAAAACTTAAACAACTCAATGTTTAAAAAGAAAAATACATAAAACAAAAAAGAAACCCCCAATAAGCGAAGTTATTGTCTGAAACAACTCCCATGCGAGCAGTGTGCTCATGAAAGACTTTAAGGGGGTAAGCCCTTGGTTAATGGATCTGCTAGCATATAAGCTGTCCCTATATGTTCTATAGAAATCTGTTTGTCCTGAACTCTCTCCTTAACAACTAGAAACTTGATGTCGATGAATTTAGATTTCGTCGAGCTACTGATGTTGTTGGAGTAAAGTACCGAAGAGTTATTGTCACAATAAATTTTCAATGGCCTTTCAATGCCATCTACTACATGTAGTCCAGTGACAAAGTTTTGCAACCATATTACGTGGTTGGATGCCTCATAACAAGTTATGAACTCCGCTGCCATGGTTGAAGAAGCTATGAGAGTCTACTTAGTAGACTTCCATGAGACAGCTCCTCCAGCCAACATAAAGATGTAGCCTGATATGGAGCGCCTGCTATCCTGGCATCCCAAAAAATCGGAGTCAAAAAACCCAACGATCTCCAAACTATCTAATCTCCGATAAGTGAGCATGTAATCTTGTGTTCTCCTCAAATAACATATCACGCGTTTAGCTGCCATCCAATGTTGCATGCCTGGATCACTCAAGTATCGGCCAAGAACTCCCACTATAAATGTTATGTCGGGACGAGTACAAACTTGAGCATACAAAGGCTCCCTATTGCCGACGCGTAAGGAATCTTTTGCATTTTTTTCCTTTCAATGTCATTTTTAGGCACTGATTGAGACTAAATTTGTCTCCTTTAGCCACGGGCGTATTTCTTGGTATACTATCTTTCATGCCGAATCTACTCAAAACTTTATTGATATAGCTCTCTTTTGATAACCTAAGGATACTTTGGGAACGGTCTCTTAGTATTTGGATACCTAATACAAAAGAGGCATCACCAAGATTTTTTATTTCAAATCTCTTTGTCAAAAATTTCTTGGTTTCGACTTATCATACTAAGAAGATGTTTTTACTCCCACTAAACTTGTGATATACACAATTATCAACGACATTCGCCTCAAAACCATATGAGGTGATGACTTGATGAAACTTGTGATACCATTGACGGGAAGCCTGTTTGAGACCATAGATGAATTTCTTCAATTTACAGACCATAGACTTTAGATTTCCTGATTCAAAGTTTTCTAGCTGTACCATATAAATCGTCTCATCAATGTTTCCATTTAGAAACGCACTCTTGACATCCACTTGATGTAACTCTAGATCAAAATGAGCCATCAATGCCATTATAGTCCTAAAAGAGTCTTTCAATGATATTGGAGAAAAAGTCTCTTTGTAGTCTATGCCTTCCTCTAAGTAAAGCCTTTGGTGACTAGGCAAGCTTTATATCTCTCAATGTTACCCTTTGAATCCTTTTTGATTTTAAATATCCATTTACAACCAATGGATTTTGTGCCTTCAGGTAACTAGACGAGATCCCAAACATCATTGTCTGTCATAGACTTCATCTCTTCCTTTATGGCATCGATCCACTTTTGAGAGTTAAAACTGCGCATTACGTGACAGAGATTAATTATATCATCCTTTGTCAAACCCACGGCATCCTCATGTTCTTGGAGAAAGACGATATAATCATCTGGAATCGCACTTCTCCTCTCCCTATTGGATTTCCTCAATGGCACTTCTTGAGGTTGTTGAGTTTGTTCTATAGATTGTGTTTGAGGAAGAATCGTATTGTTGTCTTAGTCTGGAACAATGTCAGGGATGGGAGCCTGAGCCTAATCATTGTTCTCTAGTGCCGAAACTGTGTCATGAACAGCAATAGGTATGGAGACCTGATCACCATCAATAACAGATTATTCATCAAAGACAACATTCCTTTTGTATCCTTCCTCCTCAAACTCAACATCCTTAAGGAATCTCGCATTTCCTGTTTCAAAGAACGATCTTGATATGGGATCATAAAACTTGTAGCCCCGAGAACGTTCAGGGTCACCAACGAAATAGCAACTAACCGTTCTTAAGTCCAATTTTCTTTCATGTGGTCGATAAAGCTGTGCTTCAGCTGGACAACCCCAAGTGTGCAAATGCCTAATGCTAGGTTTCTTGCCTATCCAAAACTAGTATGGGATTTTGGCAATTGCTTTGCTTGGTACCCTGTTAAGGATGTATAATATGGTCTTTAGAGCTTCTCCCCAAAGTTACTCTGGTAAGGTAGAATGACTAATCATATTCCTCACCATATCTTTAAGAGTTCGGTTTCGTCGTTCTACAACACCATTCATACTGGGTTGGCCCGGCATGGCGTATTGTGAAACAATTCCACATTCATTGAGTAAAAGAGCAAAGAGCCCTGGACGTTGTTCTCCTAATCCATCACTTCTCCCGTAATATTCACCACCACTGTCTGATCTGACAGCTTTAATTTTCTTTCCAAGTTGAAGTTCAACTTCAGCCTTAAAAGACTTGAAAACATCTAGTAATTAAAACTTCTCATGAATAAAATATAGGTACCCATAATGAGAGTAGTCTTCTATGAACGTAATAAAATATTGTTGACCATTCCATGCTGCCATAGGGAATGGACCACAAATATCTTTATGTATTAGTTCTAAGACATCTCCAGTTCTCTCGGCACCCAATTTTCTATCGTTTGTTCGTTTCCTCTTGATGCACTCTATACATACTTGAAAGTCTGTTAAATCTAGGGGTTTAAGAATTCCATTAGACATAAGCCTCTAAATTCTCTGTTTAGAGATATGACCTAAACGCTTATGCCATAAAGTGACAGAATTCTCTTTTAATTTTCGCTTTGTACCACGTGAACTTGTTTGCAATATTTCATTATAGGAATTAACCACATTAAGCATATATAGATTATCAATTAAAAAACCATAACCAATAAAATTTGAATTTTGATAGAGACTAATTTTATTATTTCCAGATGAACAAAAAAACCTGACTTGTCCAAACAAGAAATGCAAAATAAAATACGTCTAAAAGACAGTGCAACAAATGTCTCAAACAAATCAAAATAAAATCCAGTTTTTAAATGTAATCTAAAAGTTCCTATAGCTTGCACTGCAACTTTATTGCCATCGCCCACAAAGATGAATCTTTCAGCATCACTTGGTGGCCAGCTCCTCAGGCAACCCTGTATAGTTATACTTACGTGAGTAGTGGCACCAAAATCCACCCACCAAGTATTATTTGGTACATAAGCTAAATAAACTTCAAAACAAACCAAAGTTAGAAACATACCCTTCTTTACACGCCAAGCGGCGTACTTGGAACATGCATTCTTAAAATGCCCCCCCTTCTTGCAAAAGTAGCAGGGTTTTCCCTCATCCTGCTTCTTTTGTTTCTTCTATTGAGAAGATCCTTCCGCAGCAACCACAGCTCTCTTTTTTTTTCTTATTTTGAGCAGTTGAGGCCAAGTGAGCACTTTCAGTCTTATCTTGTTGCTGCCTTTCTTCTTCTTGCACACAGTGAGATATTAGCTCTTTGAGGGACCATTTGTCCTTCTGAGTATTATAACTCACTTTGAATTGAGTAAAGTGTGTAGGAAGAGAGATCAAAACTAAATGCACGAGTAAATCATCATATAACTCTAACTTTAGTGCCTTTAGTTTTGACGTAAGATTAGACATCTCCATGATCTACTCCTTTACGTTCCCTTTGCCATAATATTTCATTGAGACGAGTTTAGCCAAAAGGTTGTTCGTCTCTAACTTTTCATTTTTGGCAAAGTATTGTTCAATTTCCTTTAGGAACTTCTTGGCACTTGTTGATGCCCAATAAATAACGCGCTTCGATAAAGCCCAAGTGCAGGCTCGTCAAGTAGTAATATAGTCTCGGAAGTCCGAGTGTCGAACCACAGGGATAAGTGAAAAGGAATGGAATGGATTTCGGATTAAGTGGTTTTCAGATTTTGTGTGAGTTGGATTTGTTGTAGAACAACGTAAATGTAAAACAGTTGTGAAAATTAATAAGAAAGCACTAAGGTAGGTGGAGGTTAGTTACGATTAAAGAGACGGTGATCACTAGCTCATACAAAGATTACAACACAAGATTTCTCGAAATATGGGGAATGTTGGTGTATCTCTCAATAGCAAAGGGTGCGACGCAAGGCGACTCATTCCCGAGTTGAAGCTATATTGAGAAAGAGACAAACGACATTCCACCAAAGACGGGGTTATCATTCCTACCTCTTAGCTACGGGTGTGAAGCAAGGCAACCCATTCCCGATGAAGCTAATCCGAGATAGATATGACAAACTCATCATTAAACGATTTAACATAAAGCAAGTGTAGTTATCTCATGATTTAAAGAATGAAAATTATAAAGTGAATCCTAACAATGAAACGGAATAAAGTTTATGGGATAAATTAGTCAACTCATCGTTTATCACATATGGTAGAAAATAAAGAGTCTAAGTATCACACAAAGTGTAAGAAGCACTCAATATATCAATAAATGAATCAAAGATAAGCTAAACAAATTTAAAATCCATCTATGGAGTTTTGAGAACTATTCATAATTTCTATGAAGAGGGAAAAACTCCATGGATGGGGGAAAAAGACTACAAGCTTTCTAGAACCATATGAATATGTTGTACGCTCATTAACAACCAAGAACTAAATATACAAGGCATATAAAGTCTTAACTTAATATGAAAATACCTAGAAAGCTTGAAATAATGGAAGATACGATGAAGAAGAAGAAGATTCACAAATATTTATCAAACTTTAGATATGGATTGAGCCATTAATCACCAAAAATCATATCACAATTAACCTCCGTAACCTTAGTAATAGACTACTCCATAATAGATGCAAGAACAAATATCATAGAAGAAGAAATCATTCTTACAAATTAAGCACTTACAATGGAGAAATGAAGAACAATCAACAAGTGAGCTCTCCCCTCTCTCTAGAACTCTACGTGTGTTACAAACTAGATAATATCCTTCCTATGTAAAAGAAATAATATATATATTAAAAGGTAGAAAAATATCTAACTAAATATCTAAAATAGCTTGAACCACTAAAATAGCCCATTTTGGGTGTGAAATGGCCAAGTTGCCAGGGCCATGATCGATCATGGCCAACCCATGATCGATCATGGGGTCTTCTGCCTGAATGCCAGTTTATACCATGATCGATCATGGTATACCCATGATCGATCATGCTTTTGGGAAATTCCTCAGATCAGCATTTTGCGAGCTTTTCACTAGCGCTTGATCAATCATTCGAAGGCCATTGCATCCTATGCCTATAAACACATAGAAACACAACAAAAGCACACCTAGCGGGACGATGTTAGATACAAAACTCGCCAAGACACTAATCTCGAGATAAGTGGATAATTAGGCATAATTAAAGCAACAAACGCGTCATGCGACTCTGGGAAAGAGCTTATGCATGACAATATTATGCGTTTATCAACTCCCCTCAACTTATCTCTTGCTAGTCCCTTAGCAAGACAAAAATATATACTTACAAAAATTAATATGCTATACAAAAAGTTTTTAACTTCTAAGTTCCCAAAGAAGACGAGTTGCATCTCGTGAAGGTTTTCAGAAATGATACCTACAAACATAAGGAGTTTGATCATGATGAATGATGAGAATGAAGATTCAAGTTTCAATTTGCAAAGCAAAAGGCATTACTATCAATTTTCCAGAACGATGGACTTTTGAATGATTGTCTAATTCGCCTATCTCCTTTAGAACACAATCCCATATTCTCCAATGCTCACATACTAGACTTCGATTCAAGCAATTCAATATAAACACAAAGAGTCATAGTCATTTGAGAAGGAAGAGAGAACTTTTTCAAAAACAAAAGCTCCGAGATTTATCAATTCTAAACACTTTCTTTATCTTTTCTTGGAAATTTTTGCTAAATTAGATCAGGGAGGTTTTCATCTCTATGAGGGGCAGCGGTCTCACTTATGAAATTTCTCATTACTGCTCATTCATTGGAGCTTAAAGGAAGCTATTCACCCTTTCCCATATGGTAACCTTTACCCATCCGTAATATTAGACAAAGAGACTTAAGATATAGTCAAGTGAAGCTTTAAGTCAATATTAGGATAAAAGTCATCCAAGTTATCAAAGTGCTATGCTTTTGCCCTCTCATTGGAGGATCTTTTCGAAAGAGCTTCCATCATTTTTGGACAAAAATTCCTCTTCTCTCAATGAAAATAAATCTAAGTGTTATTACCGAATTGGAAACAACCAAAGCAATCTAGCATGTGGAGCAAGAGAATATAACGGGATATGAGACTAAGTGGAGCAAGGCAATTTAGATTATCATTCAAATTCCTATCTAGATCAAAGATTTCAAGCCAAAAGCTAATGAAACAATAATCTACATCGAACAAAATATCAATCAATCATCAATTTTCAAACTTCTAAAAAAAAATTGAACAAATCTCTTCTACTCATGGGAATGACTGATAGCAAGCCAAACAAAATAAACACAAAATAAACGTACCCCCCTCAACTTGAAACACACATTGTCCTCAATGTAAAGAGAACAATAACAACGCACGGAAGGGCTACAATGGCTTTGCTCTCTATGAGGCAAAAATAAGAGATAAACAAAAACTATTCACAAAACGGGTTAGAATTAGAATTCGAAAACAAAAACCATAACATTCAACTAATAAAACCAAGTTCTAAAGTTAACATCATGTCAGGAATCTAATACAACCCAAAAGGAATAAAATAAAACTAAGCATAAATATAACTACTTAAAGAGTTTTCAGGCTATCTCATCATCATCACATCTCAGGTGGTGGGGGTGGTGGAAAACGACCATACAACGCCTCGAACTGCTGGCGTATGAACTCCTGCTGGGTCGCCATCTGAGCTGCAACTCGTGCCTCGACCTGGGCTGCAATATCTGCCTCCAAACGGTCCTGACGCAATACCATAATCTCTACCCTCTCGTTGACGCTAGCAAACCCGGTCTGCATCAAAGCAGTCATCTGCTCAAACTGCTCTCTAATGAACTCCCTATTGTCATCCATAGGCCCAGAGCTTGCCCTTCTTCTACGCCTTGACTGACCCGGAACATCCGCTCCTGCTTCCTCTGCCCCTTCTTCTTCGCTATCACCCTGTTGTGGTGCGGCTGTGGAAGAACTCGGCCTGTTCCTCAGTTGACCAGTGGCTCGAGTTTGGGTGGACCTATTCAGCGGTGCCCTAGGCATTTTCTTCACATCGTCGGCTCTCTCAATTACCCCCGCTCGCAAACAGACCTTAGTGATCAAAGACCCAAATTTGATTGTTTCATTGTGGGCAACCAAATCGATGATTCGCGCTATTCGCCCAATGATATGACGCAACAAGCATGAAAGAGATATGTCCTAGGACTATTCATAGATTATGATTTGTACTTGGATATCTTATGCTTATTTTTATTAATAAAGTTTATTTATTTTACTTTATAATCTCTTGTAAATAATATTTATTAATACTAGTTCATCAAGTACGTGACTAGATTGTGGGATGCTAGTAATGTAATAATAATATTGTTTAGATGTCCCTAATCATGTATCAATAACCTAGGATCACATTGATATAATGATTAGAGTATGGGTCAGCTGATGACTATGTTCCACAAGTCATGGATATGGAGATATCAAGCTGAACATACTGATACTTGTTAGGGAACAAAGTATTGGACTGACCCGCTTTGGGGACACTGCGAGGAGTGTTACATAATGTCATCAGTGATGTTCCCCATTTGTGATATCGTATTATCCTCAGACCTGAGATCGCCATGGTTACCAACATAGGGATTAGCATGTCAGGCATTATCAAACGTTGCTCTTGACCGAGTAATTATAAAGATGATGACCGAGCATACTATGAACTATGTAGAGGTATGTGGTTGATCAAGATGCGATTTGTCACTCTCATATATTGAGAGAGATATCGTTGGGCCCCTTGATAAGTGTAATTAATATTTGCATGGCCATGCACAAATGAGATGTCATTTGTTTTAGATTAATTATACTTAGAGATCAAGAAATAAAGATTGAACTATACAAGAATGACACTTGCCTAGTCTTGTGTTCAATCTAGATATCGATTGACAAAAGGAGTTAATGTGTGAAATATCAATTTAAGGTTGTGTCGTTTTTGACCTTTATACCCTTTGGATAATAGTAATGTTTTACTAGAAACCGCTTACTGTTCGTATAATAAAACGGGTTTTAATTGTACGGCCAAAGAGTGTAAAACCTACAGGGTCGCACACCAAAACGAGTTGGAT
The DNA here is from genome assembly GCA_021464415.1 of Lonicera japonica. Lineage (NCBI taxonomy): Eukaryota > Viridiplantae > Streptophyta > Magnoliopsida > Dipsacales > Caprifoliaceae > Lonicera > Lonicera japonica. The sequence goes on from JAKCWG010000278.1 coordinate 11,347, forward strand.
CAAAACGAATTAAAACGGGCCAAGTTGGACTTGGGCCCAGTTCGTTTGTTGCTTAGGGTTCTCACTAGGGTTCCCTTATAAAAGGGAACCTTTGTTCTTCTTGGCCGTTAACGAAATTGAGAGAGGCAAGAAAATTCGAAATAGCAGAGAGAACCCTAGAGGGCGCTAGTACACCAAGCAAGATCTCATCTCGTTCGTGTGTGCATACCGTAGAGGCGTCGTGTTTTCTACGCTAAGGACGACAACAACAGAAGGATCAGATCCATCCTGTTCGTTTCATTGACATCAAATCTCGATTAAGGTATGTCATCTGTCGATTTTATTGAACTGCATAGATCATAGGATTCAATGATTAGTGCGTAAATTAGTGTATGCGATGCATGATTACTGCCCTAATTTACTAACAGTGGTATCAGAGCGAGGTTATTGCTGTTCTTTAATTTCGATCATGATTATAATCGTTTTATAACTTGAAGATCTGTTCTCGTTTAAAAATTTTCGATTAATTTCATATTCGGATTTTAGTATCATGCTAGGTTTTAGTAATATCGATTAATGGGTTAATCGTTTTCTGTAGCATGTTTCTGTTTTCGTTAATCAGTTTACGTATACGATATGTCCCTTTATAATCTGATTAATAGAGATCTGATATGTCAAAAACGTGATTATTGTATGACTGTTATCGACATGTTCATGATTCTGTTAAGTCGTTTTTGATTAGGGTTCATCATATGCTGTTGTGATTTTAATTCCGCAATTATCATGTTTAGCGTTTTTCAGAATCGTTCGTTTAGGGTTTACGCAATCTGATAGACTTGATGAGATCACGGCTATCGGGTTCGTTCATGTTGATTTGATTAACGAGATAGGGCAGATTAATGTGATTAGTCTAGACGAATCTGTCTGATAAGATCAGACACGTTTCTGGAGGAAATAATTTGAAATCGTTCAAATTTTCCACGGTGGCAGAAGTATGATTCTCTTGCAGGTCATACACCGAGCCCGCTGACCGGTCAGCGGGACCGCCGCCGGGGTGTCCACCCCCCGGACCCCGGTTGGGGCGCTGCCCCAAACCCCGCGGGGGCGCTGCCCCTCGACCCCGTTGGGGCGCTGCCCCAAACCCCGCGGGGGCGTTGCCCCTCGACCCCTAATTGTTTATTTAATAATTGATTAAATTTATGTTTCCTTTTATAAGTATGCAATGTGTTGTGTTATGGGATAATACTAACTTGCAGGGTTATTATTTATAGTGATATAGTATGGCCAAACTAAATACGGCCTGCGTGTCGTCTTGTTTTTATTGTAATATATAAATACGGCCTGCGTGTCGTTTTTTTTTGTTTTGCAATGTTATTTCAATTACTAGTTTCAATTACTAGTCTCTTGTATTAGGATGTACAATTGATTGTATAATTACCTCGCATAGAAGATGGAGGATCCCTCATCACAAGAGAAGATAGCCAAGAACTTTGGAATGTCCAAAGCTACAAAGGATGGGAGAGCATAGTTAATTAGTAGCTTTATTTCTCTGGCCATACTATATCACATATTTTTGGTTGATGCATGTTTAAATATTCTGTTGTATTATTGTGAGACTGCATATTCATGTCCCTAGAACAAATGAAATTATCTGTGCCTTTCCAATACTGATAACTATTAATTTTATGATTATTTTAGAAGACGCCTGCCAAAACGGGGTTATCTTAAATCATCATAAATTAATAGTATGGAAGTCGGACATCCATAAATCAGAAAAGTGTTGGTTTGATTTCACGGGCCATCAAAACGGTTTTGGGCCTTGAGGCAAAGTGTTGAGAAGCCGAAACATAAGATGTAAAACTCAACAAACCAAGAATTACATAGGATGTAATTAACAAATGTTGCTTACCTAATTAACAAAGTTTAAGTGAAAAGCCAAAGCTTTCTTAATACCTTGTGTAATATGGATCTTGGACCTACTATGTCCTATTGGGACAATAGTGTGTAAGACATAGTAGGAATTTTTTATAAATAAGCATATTAAATGTTTGCATATGTTATTTTGCTGTAGATAGATGACGAACCATAACACAACCGCTTTTTCGTTGCGATCTGTCCTTGAGAAGGAAAAACTAAATACAACCAACTTCCTAGACTGGTTTAGGAATCTGAGAATTGTTCTCAAACAGGAGAGGAAAGATTATGTCCTCGAAAATGCTATTCCTGAAGAACCAGCAGCTAATGCTCCTCGTGCACAGAAAGATGCATATCAGAAGCATCTGAATGATGATTTAGATGTTTCATGTCTCATGCTTGCTAGCATGAATGCTGATCTGCAGAAGCAGTTTGAAAACATGAATGCATTCGACATGGTTAAGGAACTAAAGAGTTTGTTTCAGGAACAAGCTCGAGTCGAACGCTTCGAGACTACTAAGTCTTTGTTTTCTTGCAAGCTTCCTGAGGGAGGCTCAGTTAGTCCTCATGTACTCAAAATGATTGGGTACATTGATCACCTAGAAAGGTTGGGGACAACTATTAGCCAAGAGTTGGCCACTGATGTCATTCTCCAGTCGCTGCCTGAGTCATATGATGGTTTCATTATGAACTTCAATATGCACAGCTTGGAGAAGACATTAACTGAGATGCATGGGATGCTGAAAACAGCTGAGCAGAATATTGTTAAGAAAGGTAAGAATAATGTTCTGATGGTTCAAAAGGGAAAGGGTTTCAAGAAGGGTGGAAATGGCAAAGGAAAGTCCAATGCCAAAGGCAAAGGTAAAGCTCCAGTTAAGAACTGGAAGAACAAGAAGCAAGATTCTGAGCCCAAGCCTAATCCACAAGCTGAAATGATATGTTTTCACTGCAATGAAAAGGGTCATTGGAAGAGAAACTGCAAGAAATACCTTGACGACAAAAAGAAGGGACTAGCCCCTTCGTCTTCAGGTACTTACGTTATAGAAGTAAATGTTACTTCAACTTCTTCTACTTCTTGGGTATTAGATACTGGTAGTGCATCTCACATTTGTGCAAATGTACAGGGACTCAAAAGGAGTAGGAAGCTGGCTAAAGGAGAAGTGGACCTACGCGTTGGAAATCGAGCAAAAGTTGCCGCTCTAGCTGTAGGAACATTTGAGATTCTTTTGCCTTCAGGATTAATTTTAGAATTAAATAATTGTTACTATGTGCCTGCTTTTAGCAGAAACATTATTTCTATTTCTTTGTTAGACGAAGAAGGTTTTGAATTCAATTTTAAGGACAAACGTTGTTCATTTTCTTTGAATAATATGCAATATGGTATTGGACAATTATTGGATGGTCTTTATATTCTAAATCTTGAAATACCTGTTTATAACGTAAATAACAAGAGAATCAAGTCTGATGATTCGAATCCTACTTATTTATGGCATTGTCGTTTAGGCCATATAAATGAGAAACACATGTTGAAGCTCCATAAAGATGGTCTTCTAAATTCATTTGATTTTCAGTCTTTTGAACGATGTGAATCTTGTTTACTGGGAAAGATGACCAAGAGCCCTTTCAATGGAAACAATGATAGGGCAAGTGATCTTTTGGCCCTCATTCATACTGATGTATGTGGACCACTAAACACAACTGCCAGAGGAGGATATCAGTACTTCATCACATTTACTGATGATTTCAGTAGATATGGTTATGTTTACTTGATAAAACATAAATCGGAATCTTTTGAAAAGTTCAAAGAATTTCAAAATGAGGTACAAAATCAACTTGGCAAGACTATTAAAGCTCTTCGATCAGATCGAGGAGGAGAATACTTAAGCCAAGAATTCATTGATCATCTTAAGAGTTGTGGAATTGTTTCACAACTTACTCCACCAGGAACACCACAATGGAATGGTGTATCTGAAAGGAGAAACCGAACACTGTTAGACATGGTTCGATCAATGATGAGTCAGACATCTCTTCCAATATCATTTTGGGGATATGCTCTTGAAACCGCAGCGTTCACACTAAATAGATCTCCATCTAAGGCTGTAGAAAAGACACCTTACGAGTTATGGACTGGAAAGGTTCCAAGTCTGTCTTTTCTAAAGATTTGGGGTTGTGACGTTTTCGTCAGACGACTAATCACAACTAAATTGGAACCCAAATCTGATAAATGCTTCTTCGTAGGATATCCTAAGGAAACAAAAGGATATTATTTTTATAATCCAACTGAGAACAAAGTGTTTGTAGCTCGGAATGGAGTTTTCTTAGAAAGAGAGTTTCTTTCCAAAGAAAACAGTGGGAGCACTATACATCTAGAAGAAATTCGAGATGATAGTAATCTTAATGAAGAGCCTCAACAAAGTATGCAAATAGTTGCAGAAACTCCTGAAGAAGTTACAGTCTTACGAAGGTCAAGTAGGCCACGTCGCGAACCTGAGAGATTATCACTTTTCGTCTCAGATGAGCAAGACATAGTGTTGTTAGACAACAATGAGCCCTCGACTTTCAAAGAAGCAATGGAGAGCTCTAGTTCTGAGAAATGGCTAGAAGCCATGAAATCCGAAATGAAATCCATGGATGACAATCAAGTATGGGACTTGGTTGACATGCCAAATGGCTGTAGAGCCATGGGTTGCAAATGGGTTTTCAAAATCAAGATTGATAAAGATGGCAAGATCGATGTCTATAAAGCTCGATTGGTTGCAAAAGGATATCGACAAATCCATGGTATTGACTATGATGAATCCTTTTCGCCAGTTGCCATGTTTAAATCAATCCGGATCCTTTTAAGCATTGCCGCATATTATGACTATGAAATATGGCAAATGGATGTCAAAACTGCTTTCCTTAATGGATACCTAGAAGAGGATGTGTACATGACACAACCTGAAGGTTTTGTCGATCCAAGAAATGCTAACAAGGTATGCAAGCTTAAGAGATCCATATATGGTCTTAAGCAAGCATCTCGGAGCTGGAATCTTCGTTTCGATGAAACTATCAAAAAGTTTGATTTTAGAAAGAACGAAGAAGAACCTTGTGTATACAAGAAAACTAGTGGGAGCGCGATAGTCTTTCTGGTATTGTATGTAGATGACATACTACTCATTGGGAATGATATTCCTATGCTTGAGTCTGTCAAGACCTGGCTTGGAAAATGTTTCTCAATGAAAGATTTGGGCGAGGCAGCCTACATATTAGGGATCAAGATCTATAGAGATAGATCAAGAAAACTAATAGGACTGAGTCAAAGTAATTACCTTGACAAAGTTTTACGTAGGTTCAACATGCAAGACTCTAAAAGAGGGTTCTTGCCAATGACACATGGCACAACACTAAGCAAGACTCAGTGTCCTCAGACACAAGATGAGCGAGATCGCATGAGTAGAATCCCGTATGCTTCGGCTATAGGTTCTATCATGTACGCTATGTTGTGTACTCGTCCCGATGTAGCATGCGCATTGAGCGTGACTAGCAGATACCAGTCAGATCCAGGTGAGAGTCACTGGACCGCTGTCAAGAATATCCTCAAGTACTTAAGAAGAACTAGGGATATATTCTTGATTTATGGTGGGGAAGAAGAGTTGGTTGTAAATGGGTACACGGATTCTGGTTTTCAATCAGATAAGGATGATTTCAGATCACAATCCGGTTTTGTGTTTTGTCTCAATGGTGGAGCTGTGAGTTGGAAGAGTTCTAAGCAAGCCACAGTTGCTGATTCTACAACAGAAGCTGAATATGTTGCTGCTTCAGAAGCAGCAAAGGAAGCAGTATGGGTAAAGAAGTTTATCACTGAACTTGGTGTCATTCCTAGTAGCACCAATCCAGTGGATTTGTATTGTGACAACAATGGAGCTATTGCTCAGGCTAAAGAGCCAAGGTCGCACCAAAAATCCAAACATATTCAGAGACGTTATCACCTCATTCGTGAGTTTATCAGTAATGGTGATGTGAAGATATGCAAGGTTCCCACAGACGAGAATGTAGCTGATCCTTTGACTAAGCCACTTTCTCAAACTAAACATGATCGTCATTTTAGTGCATTAGGCATTCGTTTTATGAATGAATGGTCCTAGTACAAGTGGGAGACTGAAAGAGATATGTCCTAGGACTATTCATAGATTATGATTTGTACTTGGATATCTTATGCTTATTTTTATTAATAAAGTTTATTTATTTTACTTTATAATCTCTTGTAAATAATATTTATTAATACTAGTTCATCAAGTACGTGACTAGATTGTGGGATGCTAGTAATGTAATAATAATATTGTTTAGATGTCCCTAATCATGTATCAATAACCTAGGATCACATTGATATAATGATTAGAGTATGGGTCAGCTGATGACTATGTTCCACAAGTCATGGATATGGAGATATCAAGCTGAACATACTGATACTTGTTAGGGAACAAAGTATTGGACTGACCCGCTTTGGGGACACTGCGAGGAGTGTTACATAATGTCATCAGTGATGTTCCCCATTTGTGATATCGTATTATCCTCAGACCTGAGATCGCCATGGTTACCAACATAGGGATTAGCATGTCAGGCATTATCAAACGTTGCTCTTGACCGAATAATTATAAAGATGATGACCGAGCATACTATGAACTATGTAGAGGTATGTGGTTGATCAAGATGGGATTTGTCACTCTCATATATTGAGAGAGATATCGTTGGGCCCCTTGATAAGTGTAATTAATATTTGCATGGCCATGCACAAATGAGATGTCATTTGTTTTGGATTAATTATACTTAGAGATCAAGAAATAAAGATTGAACTATACAAGAATGACACTTGCCTAGTCTTGTGTTCAATCTAGATATCGATTGACAAAAGGAGTTAATGTGTGAAATATCAATTTAAGGTTGTGTCGTTTTTGACCTTTATACCCTTTGGATAATAGTAATGTTTTACTAGAAACCGCTTACTGTTCGTATAATAAAACGGGTTTTAATTGTACGGCCAAAGAGTGTAAAACCTACAGGGTCGCACACCAAAACGAGTTGGATCAAAACGAATTAAAACGGGCCAAGTTGGACTTGGGCCCAGTTCGTTTGTTGCTTAGGGTTCTCACTAGGGTTCCCTTATAAAAGGGAACCTTTGTTCTTCTTGGCCGTTAACGAAATTGAGAGAGGCAAGAAAATTCGAAATAGCAGAGAGAACCCTAGAGGGCGCTAGTACACCAAGCAAGATCTCATCTCGTTCGTGTGTGCATACCGTAGAGGCGTCGTGTTTTCTACGCTAAGGACGACAACAACAGAAGGATCAGATCCATCCTGTTCGTTTCATTGACATCAAATCTCGATTAAGGTATGTCATCTGTCGATTTTATTGAACTGCATAGATCATAGGATTCAATGATTAGTGCGTAAATTAGTGTATGCGATGCATGATTACTGCCCTAATTTACTAACAAAGCAGCAGCGCTTGTTCGTTGCTATGGCGTATAGTACATAAGCCTAAGACGGGTAAAGGTGCTGGGTATGGGAAGTTGGGTCCAAAGCGTTGGCAATTACCAGCCAAAGAGTTCTAAATCCCTCACGTATGTGGCTCCTATCGAATTGGTTCCCAATCCATTCTCTGGGTTCACCGGCTAGAAATGTGGCTAGATCGTTAGGCCTCGGCTCTAAATAGTTGGTAGTGTCCGAATAGGGGAGGTCATGAGCATTAGGTGGCAAAGCTGAGATTCCCGTAATCTCAGTCAAAACTTCGAGGTTAAACGGAACCGTTCTGCCTCGAACATGAGCGACATATGTATATGGTGTATCGGGAACTTGAATCAAACTTGCAATAAATTCACGACAAATGGTGAGATTACATTGAGTACCTGGTTGACGCAAGTAGTTAATCCACCCCGGATATTGCTCAAACGTTGCTCGTTGGGGGAAATCGTCCAGCGTACCGATGAAGACCGGCCTCTCTATCACTACCGTCCTCGTCTTGAAGGCGTAGTTCCACCACTCAAATTCTTGACGGCTCCGAAATCCGCGATAGCCGCCTCTCGCGGCTTCAATGGTAAGCGGCTTAGTGGGAGGGTTGGAGGAAGACATAATGGAGGAATGCTATGCTTTAGAGGAGGTGGAGAGGAGGAATTTGAAGCTTTGAGTTGCTAGGGCTCGAAAATGGTGATGAGAAAGGGAAAAAGGGGATTTTTGAGATGGGTTTGATGATTGAGGTTTGAAATTGGAAGATTTGAGGGTTGATTCTAGGTGGGGGAGGTTGGTAATGGTGTTTGGGGAAGGTTTGGGATCAAAGGGGGGAAAGGGGCTAGGGTTTGGAAGAGATTTGGGAGAAGGGAAAGTGCAAAATGGGGGTTTTAGAAACGGCGCCCCTGTTTTATTACGGGACCATGATCGATCATGGTATACCCATGATCGATCATGGGTCATTCTGCCCAGTTGATCTTTTGTACAATGATCGATCATGGGATTTCCATGATCGATCATGCTGCCTTCTGACCAAATGCTCCATCTTCCATGATCGATCATGGAATTACATGATCGATCATGCTCTATGCTGCCTGAGAAAATTTTCACCCATGATCGATCATGGGTAGGGCATGATCGATCATGGACCAATCTGCCAGCCAAAAATTTTCTTTGCTTTCTTTGATCTAAAACACCTTATTTCTCCCCTCAACTAGGTCCGTTCAGACTTAATGACACCCGATTCTTCGATGACAATTCCTGAAACTCAAAAACACTAACAAAAACAAACATTATTTACAAAATCGACCCATGCCTTTAGGCATAAGTCGGGTCTTCGAGAGGGGTGGACTCCTCTCGAACTGGGAATTCCAAAAACGGCTTAAGACGTTGTCCATTCACCTTGAAAATGTAGCCGGTTTTGGGATCCTCAACATTCACAGCCCCAAAAGGAAATACTTGACGGACAACATAGGGGCCGGTCCAACGAGACTTTAACTTCCCGGGGAAGAGATGCAACCGAGTGTCATAAACAAGAACTTTGTGCCCAAGTTTGAATTCTTTCCTCAAAATGGATTTATCATGAAAGATTTTGGCACGCTCCTTGCTTATTTTTGCATTATCATAAGCATCTCTTCTTAACTCCTCAATTTCATTAATTTGCAACTTACGGTCAAGCCCGGCTTTTGTCAAATCGCACTTAACCATCTTAATTGCCCAGTATGATTTGTGTTCCAACTCTACTGGCAAATGACATGGTTTTCCGTACACTATACGATAGGGAGACATATCTAGAGTTGTTTTGTACGCAGTACGGTAAGCCCAAAGTGCATCGGTCAGTCTTAACGACCAATCCTTGCGGTTCGGGTTTACCGTTTTCTCTAGAATCTGTTTGATCTCCCTATTTGCCAACTCGGCTTGACCATTAGTTTGAGGATGATAAGCGAGCGAAACTTTGTGGTTTACACCATACTTTTGCATTAATGATTGAAATGGTCTGTTGCAAAAGTGAGTACCGCCATCGCTTATTATTGCCTTGGGAGTACCAAAACGTGCAAGAATGTGTTCTTTCAGAAATCGGATCACCACTTTGTGATCATTTTTCTTGCACGCTTGGGCTTCTACCCATTTTGAAACGTAATCTACGGCAACTAAAATGTAAAGATTACCGTAGGATGATGGGAAAGGTCCCATGAAGTCGATGCCCCAGCAATCGAAGATTTCAATCATCAAGATGGGATTTAGTGGCATCATGTTCCTTTTAGAGATCCCTCCAAGCATTTGGCATCTTTGGCATGCCTTGCAAAAGCGTTGTGCATCCTTAAACAGCGACGGCCAGTACAATCCGCTTTGCAAAATCTTAGCGGTTGTCTTCTTTGCTGAAAAGTGTCCTCCGCAAGCTTCGGAATGGCAGAAGGACAGAACTCTCTCCACTTCTTCGTCTGGGATGCACCGTCGGATGATCTGATCCGCACAATATTTAAATAAGTACGGTTCATCCCAGTAAAATCGACCCACTTCGCTCAAGAACCTTTTTCTGTCTTGCGCAACCCATGACTTCGGTATCTTGTCGGTCACCAGATAATTCACGATGTCTGCATACCATGGGAGTGTTGAGATTGCTAACAATTGCTCATCCGGAAACGAGTCTTGGATCGGGCTTTCTTCGGTGTTGTTCGTGAAAGTGAGTCGAGATAGATGATCGGCTACCACGTTCTCGACTCCCTTTTTATCCTTGATGCTTAAATGAAATTCTTGCAACAAGAGTATCCATCTAAGAAGTCGCGGCTTGGCATCCTTCTTTGTGAACAGGTACTTCAATGCCGCGTGATCCGTGAAGACAACGATGGGCGATCCTATCAAGTAGGATCGAAACTTGTCCAAGGCGAAGACAATTGCCAGGAGCTCTTTCTCTGTCGTGGTGTAATTCATTTGCGCATCATTCAAAGTCCTACTTGCATAGTAAATTACACCCGGTTTCTTGTCTTTCCGTTGACCAAGAACCGCTCCAACTGCATAATCGCTCGCATCACACATGAGCTCGAAAGGTAAGCTCCAATCCGGTGTCTGCATAATCGGCGCAGTGGTGAGCATATGCTTTAGAGAGACAAAAGCTTCTTCGCACTTGGCATCCCATTCAAATGGTGCATCTTTGAGGAGTAAATTACACATTGGCTTGGAGATGGAACTGAAGTTCTTGATGAACCTCCTATAAAACCCGGCATGTCCCAGAAATGATCGGACATCTTTTACATTCTTGGGTGTAGGAAGTTTAGAAATCAGTTCGATCTTTGCTTTGTCTACTTCAATTCCTTCCGATGAAATGATGTGCCCCAATACGATTCCCTTGGTGACCATAAAATGGCACTTCTCCCAATTCAATATCAATTGTTTTTCCACGCATCTTTCCAGGACCTGTTCCAGGTTAGCTAAGCAATTGTCGAATGACTTACCATAGACGGTAAAGTCATCCATAAAAACTTCCAAAGTCCTTTCCACCATATCGCTAAAAATACTTAGCATACACCGTTGGAAAGTGGCCGGTGCATTACATAGACCAAAGGGCATTCTTCGATAAGCGAAGGTGCCAAAAGGACATGTAAAGGTGGTTTTTTCTTGATCATCTAGGTCAATCTCAATTTGATTGTACCCGGAAAAACCATCGAGGAAAGAGTAATATTCATGGCCCGCTACCCTCTCTAGAGTTTGATCCAAAAAGGGGAGGGGGAAATGATCTTTACGAGTTGCCTCATTGAGTTTACGGTAGTCAATACACATTCGCCACCCGATGGTGACTCTTTGCGGAATCAACTCGTTTGATTCGTTCTTGACTACTGTAAGACCTGATTTTTTCGGTACCACTTGAGTTGGACTAACCCATTTACTATCCGAGATTGGATAGATGATCTTTGCATCCAACAATTTCAACACCTCGTTCCTAACCACTTCTTGCATGTTAGGATTCAACCGGCGTTGAAATTGTCTCGATGTTTTTGCCCCATCCTCAAAGTGAATTTTATGTGTACAAATCAAAGGGCTTATGCCTTGAAGGTCGGCTAGAGTCCACCCAAAAGCTTTTTTGTATTTACCAAGCAAATGAACTAACCTTCCTTCTTGGTCATCCGAAAGCTCGGATGAGATGATAACAGGGAAAGTATCTGAAGCTCCCAAGAAGGCATACTTCAAATTGCTCGGCAATAGCTTGAGATCCATTTTTCCATCAAGCTTTTTGGTGGAAGATTGTGTGTTTTCTTCTTTCTCCGAGAATTCAACCTATTTGTCAGACAAAGAAAACACTTGCATACAATCCTCGGGTTCATCGGAAGTGGTTAGATAACCTTCCGTTGACTCCAATTCAAAATTTGCCACAAAGTGGTCTTGGATACATGACTCTATCATGTTCACGTGTTCATTTTCCTCATTATCATCGTCATCTCTTTGATTGCTCAAAGAGAACACGTTTAGCTCTAGAGTCATGTTGCCAAATGTTAACTTCACGATTCCATTCTTGCAATTTATTATGGCATTAGAAGTAGCAAGAAATGGTCGTCCGAGAATGACCGGAATCTCATTGGCGGGATTTGACACAGATTGCATGTCGAGGATGATGAAATCAACCGGAAAATAAAATTTGTCGACTTGGACAAGCACATCCTCGACTATCCCTCTTGGGATCTTAACGGATCGATCCGCTAATTGAATAGTAACCCTCGTGGGTTTCAACTCACCCAACCCCAATTGTTGATATACCGAGTATGGGAGCACATTCACACTTGCTCCCAAATCTAACAATGCATTCTTGATCCTACAATTTCCTATGATACACGAAATTGTGGGACAACCGGGGTCTTTGAACTTGGGGGCTCTCGTGCCTTGCATGAGGGAGCTCACTTGCTCCGCCATAAAGGCCTTTTTCTTGACATTCAACCTTCGTTTTGTAGTACATAAGTCCTTGAGGAACTTAGCGTACGAAGGTATTTGCTTGACCGCGTCAAGCAATGGAATGTTGATTTTCACTTGCCTAAAGACATCCAAGATCTCGGTGTTAGATGTGGATGGTTGGTTTAATCTCTCCGGAAATGGGACTTTGATCCCATTTTTGATCTTTTCAAGATCCTCCTTCCCTCGTCTCTCTTCCTCTCTTCTCTTTTCGTCACTCACAACTTGTTCAACCTCCGACTCCTCAACACTTGTAGATTTAACTATGTCCGCCACCTTGGGGGTTTTAGGAACAATAGTCTTGTCTACCTCCTTCCCACTTCTCAGGATCGTGATAGATTTGAGTTCTTTTATCTTGGTGCTAGACTCTCCTCCCTCCATAACTTGAACTTGCCCTCTAGGATTAACTAAAGGTTGAGAGGGGAATTTTCCCTTCTCTTGAGTAGCTAGGGCGGTGGTGAGTTTAGACATTTGAGTTTTTAACTCACCTACATCACGATCCGTTTTGTCCACAAATGACCTTAACAAAGCTTCCAAGTTTTGGTTGGGGTTTTGATTTTGAGGTGGAACAAAAGAGTTTTGAGGTTGTTGTTGCCTTTGGTTCTGATGATATTGGTTGTGGTTCTGACTTTGATTTCCTCCCCAACTGAAATTGGGGTGATTCTTCCATCCCTCATTGTACCTTTGAGAGTAAGGATCATTTTGGTTACGATTTTGGTTGCTATTTTGGTTGTACTGGTGCAAAACATTGACTTGGGCGGGATCTTTGAGGACTTCCCGAAAAGCGGGAATGGTAGGACAATCCTCGGTAGTGTGTCCTGAATTTTCGCAAATGACACACAACTGACTCGAGGATACTACATTGACCTCCTTAAGCTTACTTGCTTCCATTGCCTCTACCTTCTTAGACAATTGGAATAACCTTGCCCCCATGTCATCCTCATTGGACACTTGGTACAACCCACCCCTTCCTAGAGTTTTGGCTTTGGGTTCCTCGGAATAGGTGTTCCAATTTTGAGCACCTTCCGCTAATTCATCAAAATACAATAAAGCCTCCTCGGGATTCTTACTCAAGAATTGACCATTACACATGGTCTCAACAAACGTACGCATCTCAGGGGTGAGAGATTCATAGAAAAAACTAACAAGGCTCCACGTTTCGTGACCATGGTGAGGGCATGCATTTAAAAGGTCCTTGTATCTATCCCAACATTTATAAAAGCTTTCATATTCTTTTGGTGAAAAATTTGATATCGCCCTTCTTAAAGCATTGGTTCTATGAACGGGGAAGAATTTTTTTAGAAATTCCGCTTGAAGCTCTTGCCAAGACCGAATTGATTGCGGTCTTTGAGCATTTAACCAAATTTTTCCTTTGTCTTTTAGGGAGAAAGGAAAGAGCTTTAAACGCATGACATCCTCATTAATATTTGCCTCACGAAATGTGGAGCAGACTTCTTCAAAGTCTTTCAAGTGCAAGTATGGGTTTTCCGACTCCATACCATGAAAAGAAGGGATATGTTGAAGCATACCCGGTTTGAAAGAGAACGCTCCGGCTTGGCCAGCAGGAAGCACGATGCATGAGTTTGAAGTTGCCCGAGGCGGTTGAAGGTAGTCTCTCATGGTCCTAACAGGAGGAACATTGTTGGCCCCTTCCCCTTCATTATCGCTCTCGTGATCCTCGTTTCTACCTTGGTTTGCCATTCTTGGAGATGTGGGAGGGCTAATTCGAATGTCCACAAACAGTCGCCCTTGCATGAGCTTGGACAACGATTCGAATCGCTCCTCGGGAATTCTACAAAATCAAACAAAAATAAGGGAGAAAAATAAATTAATTAAATGGGGAGAAATACTTACAGAAGGGTTTTGTACAAAACCCGAAATTCGCCTTTTTGCCTTTTCCCCGGCAACGGCGCCAAAAACTTGATGCCCAATAAATAACGCGCTTCGATAAAGCCCAAGTGCAGGCTCGTCAAGTAGTAATATAGTCTCGGAAGTCCGAGTGTCGAACCACAGGGATAAGTGAAAAGGAATGGAATGGATTTCGGATTAAGTGGTTTTCAGATTTTGTGTGAGTTGGATTTGTTGTAGAACAACGTAAATGTAAAACAGTTGTGAAAATTAATAAGAAAGCACTAAGGTAGGTGGAGGTTAGTTACGATTAAAGAGACGGTGATCACTAGCTCATACAAAGATTACAACACAAGATTTCTCGAAATATGGGGAATGTTGGTGTATCTCTCAATAGCAAAGGGTGCGACGCAAGGCGACTCATTCCCGAGTTGAAGCTATATTGAGAAAGAGATAAACGACATTCCACCAAAGACGGGGTTATCATTCCTACCTCTTAGCTACGGGTGTGAAGCAAGGCAACCCATTCCCGATGAAGCTAATCCGAGATAGATATGACAAACTCATCATTAAACGATTTAACATAAAGCAAGTGTAGTAATCTCATGATTTAAAGAATGAAAATTATAAAGTGAATCCTAACAATGAAACGGAATAAAGTTTATGGGATAAATTAGTCAACTCATCGTTTATCACATATGGTAGAAAATAAAGAGTCTAAGTATCACACAAAGTGTAAGAAGCACTCAATATATCAATAAATGAATCAAAGATAAGCTAAACAAATTTAAAATCCATCTATGGAGTTTTGAGAACTATTCATAATTTCTATGAAGAGGGAAAAACTCCATGGATGGGGAAAAAGACTACAAGCTTTCTAGAACCATATGAATATGTTGTACGCTCATTAACAACCAAGAACTAAATATACAAGGCATATAAAGTCTTAACTTAATATGAAAATACCTAGAAAGCTTGAAATAATGGAAGATATGATGAAGAAGAAGAAGATTCACAAATATTTATCAAACTTTAGATATGGATTGAGCCATTAATCACCAAAAATCATATCACAATCAACCTCCGTAACCTTAGTAATAGACTACTCCATAATAGATGCAAGAACAAATATCATAGAAGAAGAAATCATTCTTACAAATTAAGCACTTACAATGGAGAAATGAAGAACAATCAACAAGTGAGCTCTCCCCTCTCTCTAGAACTCTAAGTGTGTTACAAACTAGATAATATCCTTCCTATGTAAAAGAAATAATATATATATATTAAAAGGTAGAAAAATATCTAACTAAATATCTAAAATAGCTTGAACCACTAAAATAGCCCATTTTGGGTGTGAAATGGCCAAGTTGCCAGGGCCATGATCGATCATGGCCAACCCATGATCGATCATGGGGTCTTCTGCCTGAATGCCAGTTTATACCATGATCGATCATGGTATACCCATGATCGATCATGCTTCTGGGAAATTCCTCAGATCAGCATTTTGCGAGCTTTTCACTAGCGCTTGATCAATCATTCGAAGGCCATTGCATCCTATGCCTATAAACACATAGAAACACAACAAAAGCACACCTAGCGGGACGATGTTAGATACAAAACTCGCCAAGACACTAATCTCGAGATAAGTGGATAATTAGGCATAATTAAAGCAACAAACGCGTCATGCGACTCTGGGAAAGAGCTTATGCATGACAATATTATGCGTTTATCACTTGTGTCCTCAGAAATAGAGTCCCGAAACACTTCTGAAATGGAACGCTTCATTATCATCAAACACATTCGGTTAGATCGATCCCACTTTTTTATTTTAACCTCATTAGGGTTTTTCGGAGTAGAGGTGGGTTGATCCTCCCGAAGTGCTTGATCCAAATCCATACAACCGAGAACAATTTTTGCGGTTTCTTTTCATATTTTAAAATTCGTCTTGTTCAACATTGGAATATTACTGACTTGGGTAGAAACATTCGTGACAGTAGCAACAGAGATTGTATATAGAACAAAAAAAACAAGCAAATATACAGACATGTCAAAAGATAATAAAAAACCTAGACATGAATGATAAGCTAATTATGGGACCCATCTTGAGATACCTGACACAACATTAATTTTTGGTCTTTGGACAGAGAAATTAACTGTAATAAGTACTCTCATCACAAGAATCAAATGTTGGTAATAATTTATGTCAAACAATAAGCCTTTCTTTGGACTGACTTATTGCTCACATAAAAAACTTGATAATTACCACACATTTATTCTTGCATGTGTGTTTATTATTCTGCCAAATAATAACCTTCATTTGGGCTGATTATTAAATGTATAAATAATAATCACACAAATATCAATAAAATCAAATAATATTCATTATTTAGCCAAACAATAACATTCCTTTGGACCGATTATTAATTACATAAATAATAAATATCATTATCTTAAAAAAATAATTCTTTTACAAATAAAGAATATAAATGTCCTACACAATAAAATCCTTTAATAAACTTACTGTCTAGATTCATACAACAAAACTATTAATTAATATATATACATTCAACAAAATTACTGTCAAAGTAAACTCATATACATATAGGGGGCTACTATTGACACACACCATTTAACTCTCTAACACTCCATATCTAAAAAACACATTGCAATTAACATTCATCTAAAAAACACTCCACTCTCTCTCTCATCTTTAATCTTCTTTTTTCACAAATCAACACATTGCCATTAAGAATTTTTTAGAAGTTCTGGTTGGAATTAAGCATTCCATTCTCTCTACAATTCAAAAAAAAAATCACACCGCTCACCCCACAAATCTCATCTTCAATCTTCTTTTTCTAACTTTTTCTTTGACAATCTAGTCGTTGCACTCTTTTTTTCTTGAACTTTTTTGTTATTGGTTAAAAAAAATTCCATCGGTGCACACACCACGTCAAAAGAAAATTCTTCCATGGATGAAGGTTTACTCGGTTCCTAGGAACTGAGTGTTGTTCATCATACTCAGCCGAAAGGAACCGAGTAAAATACATCACTCAGTCCCAAGGAACCGAGTGGAATTGGAAAAATGACCCAAAGCCTAACTCGGTTCCTTAGGACCGAGTAAGTTGTACTTTACTTGGCTCCTTAGGACCGAGTAAGCTGTACTCTACTCGGTTCCTTTCGGCCGAGTATGATGAATAACACTCGGTTCTTAGGGACCGAGTAAACATTCTTCATGTTTTGTTTATGTTTTTTAATTTTTTTTGCATTTGTTTATATCCAATGATTTACAAATGAAAGGAAAAGTAAAGGAACAACAATAATATAAGTATCCTACTTCTTTTGGAGATGGATGATGATTTGGATGGTGGTGGTAGCAACAATGGTGGAGGTAGTGGCGGCAATGATGGTGGTGATGATGAAGAATAAGAAGAAAAAGAGGCGGCAACGGTGGTGGTGGTGATGATGATGATGATGATGAAGAAGTTTAAGGGAGTGTTTAATGTTTTAATCATTAATTAAAAATAAAAAAAGTGTTGTGTGTCAATAAAATAATCAACCTTTTTTTAAGGGAGTGTTACAGAGTAAAATAGTGTGTGTCAACAGGAACACCTTACATATATTCAAAGCAATCATCTGGTCAATTCAATATTTATAAGTAAATTAAACAAACCAAAGAAAAAGAAATAAAAGGACACTAGCAGGAACCGCATATATATATATATATATATATATGTGTGTGTGTGTGTGTGTGACCCTTAGCTTCAAATATATTATATATATCTATATTATAAAATATCAAGTTTGACTAAATTTATTTTCAAAAAGTATAAAAATATAATGGTTAAAAATATACATGTTATGGTGTGCATTAACTCTACACCCTTGGATGAGTTTTATACACACATCAAGATATCACATTAAAGTTAAAACACTCACACCAATAATATACACAATAAATTCTCACACACCAATATTTTTTTCTATATTAAAAATGTCATAACTTAAAATAAAAAATTTTAAATTTAATAAAAATTTAATATTTAAAATCTACTAATCAAGATCAATTAAACAAGATCCATCATCACTATAGAATTATGTTAAAAAAAATAAAAACTTATTGAGTAACATTTAACACCAATAATATATACAAAGTAAACTCTCACACACTAATAATTTTTTTCATAACTGAAAATAAAAAATTCAAAATTTAATATTTAATATTTAAACTCTACTAATCAAGAAATTTAATAAAAAATTAATATTTAAATATACTAATCAAGACCAGTTAAACAAGATTCATCTTAAATTAAAATTTTGAATATTTAATATTTAAAATAATTTTTTTCATAACTGAAAATAAAAAATTCAGAATTTAATATTTAATATTTAAACTCTACTAATCAAGAAATTTAATAAAAATTTAATATTTAAATATACTAACCAAGACAAGTTAAACAAAATTCATCTTAAATTAAAATTTTGAATATTTAATATTTAAAATATACTAATCAAAAAATTTAATAAAAAATTAATATTTAAATCTACTAATCAAGATCAATTAAATAAGATCCATCATGACTACAAAATTATGAATTTAATATTTAAATCTACTAATCAAGATTAAATAAATAAGATCCATCATGAATATAAAATTACGTAAAAAAAATAACAAAAATTATTGAGTAACATTTAACACCAATAATATACACACAATAAACTCACACACCAATCATTTTTTATACATTAAAAATGTCATAACTTAAAATAAAAAATTCAAAATTTAATATTTAAAATGTACTAATCAAGATCAATTAAACGAGATCCATCGTGACTATAGAATTATGTAAAAAAATTAATAAAAATTATTGAGTAACATTTAAGGACGTACTTTATGTGTTCTTGCATTATTGGTCATCTTAATATGTCATTTTTAGGAGTATTCATAATATATTAGTTAAAATTTTGAACTATTTTCAAATCATACCAATAGACGTGATTGAATTATTTTCACATATAATATTGAGTTTAGTTTGTTAAAAATTTATTTTGCCAAGATCAAAATATATGATTAAAAGATTCTTTAAAAATTAAAAACAAGTCAGTCCAATCTGGTCTACTTTTAGTTTTTGTGAAATAAAGATATATTGAACATAAGTTTGTCGACTTAGATTCATTACACGTTACTCCTTTTTAAATAAAACCACATCCCTCAAGCTAATCAACCCCCACCCCCTCTATATATGTGACCCTTAGCTTCAAATAATATATATATAATAAAACCACATCCCTCAAGCTAATCGACCCCCCCCCCCCATGTGGATGGTGGTGGTAGCGACAATGGTGGCGGCGGCGGCAATGATGGTGGTGATGAAGAAGAAGAAGAAGAAGAAGAAGAAGAAGAAGAAGAAGAAGAGGTGGCAATGGTGATGATGATGATGATGATGATGAAGAAGAAGAAGAAGAAGTTTAAAGGAGTGTTTAATTTTTTAATCATTAATTAAAAATAAAAAAAGTGGTGTGTATCAATAAAATAATCAACCTTTTTTTTAAGAGAATATTACATAGTAAAATAATATGTGTCAACAGCAACACCTTACATATATTTAAAGCGATCATCTGGTCAATTCAATCTTTATAAGTAAAGTAAACAAACCGAAGAAAAAGAAATAAAAAGACAGTAGCAGGAACCGCATATATATATATATATATATATGTGACCCTTAGCTTCAAATAATATATATATAATAAAACCACATCCCTCAAACTAATCGAACCCCCCCCCCTATATATGTGACCCTTAGCTTCAAATAATATATATATATATAATAAAACCACATCCCTCAAGCTAATCGAACCACCCCCCTATATATGTGACCCTTAGCTTCAAATTATATATATATATAATAAAACAACATCCCTCAAGCTAATTGAACCACACCCCACCCGCCCCACCTTTCCCTTTTTTTTTATGAGTGAACTGCAATTACATCAAATTGGTGATGTCTGCTGTCAAAACAAATTGATGAAGCTTTTTTTTTTTTTTTTTTTTTTTAAACCAAAGCTATCAAATCTTTAATCTTTAAATTTATATACAAAAGGATGTTGATGTGATTGCACCCCACTCACTTTAATTACAAACGATTTATATAAAAAGTCCTATATGAATGTGTATACATAAAACAACCTTGTATATATATTAAACAAGAAAACATCACACTGCCGAAAAATCACATCACATATCTAAGGCAAAACATATATATATATATTAGGGTATATCTGTGCCATCTGGCACGATGAAATAATAGAATAAAAAAGAGTAATGGGCTTGAAATTTAAATAGACAAATATCATTAGTTTATTTCGACAAATATCAACAGAAAATGTAAAAATAATCCAACAATGTATGAATTTTTAAATGTTACTCAATAATTTTTCTTGATTTTTTTTACAAAATTTTATAGTCATGGTTGATCTTGTTTAATTGATATTAATTAGTAGGTTTTAAAAATTAATTTTTTATTAAATTTTGAATTTTTTATTTTTTATTTTAAATTATATCATTTTTAGTATAGACAAAATTATTAATTTGTGAAAGTTTATTGTGTATATTATTGATGTGAGTGTTTTAACTTTGATGTGACATCTTGATGTGTGTATAAAACTCATCCAATGGTGTAGAACTAATGCACACCATAATATATGTGTTTTAACTACTAAATCCTTATACTTTTTAAGTCAAATTTGATATTTTATAATATAGATATATATATATATTAATCCATGTATGTACGTATATGCCAGATGATTAAAAACAAGAATATATATATACATATGCAACAAAAGAGTCAAATCGAAACAATCCTTACCACATATATATATACTTACTAAACATACATATGTGAATATATAAACCACAGGTAAAATAATAAATCCTTATCATTTATATTATAAGACACTTTTTTCTTTATTTAAAATATAATTTTATAATATTTTTCTATAATATAAATCAAGGTAATTGATGTGACCATTGTCCTATGTGGAAAGTAAGGTTTTTTTTTTCACTCATCCAACATCTTTTTACTTTTTTTGTTCATTCTTTTCAAACATCAATTATTATCTCTATTTAAATATTTAGGACTTTTTCTTACTTACTTTTTTCATTTCAAAAAAAAATAAAAAATTGAATGAAAACGTATTTAATTCAAAACTTTGAACATTCTTTTCAAACATCAATTATTATCTCTATTTAAATATTTAGGACTTTTTCTTACTTACTTTTTTCATTTCAAAAAAAAATAAAAAATTGAATGAAAACGTATTTAATTCAAAACTTTGAAAAAATAACATATTAATGTCCATTAATAGTAAATCCTATTCATTAGCTTGGAACAACAAAATAATGTATGTTACACTAACAATCACCTCTCAACAGAATTCACAATAATTAATTTAAAATTAACACAATCAATAAATCATATTCATATTACAATGTCGACGCCAAGAGGTTTGGCTATGAGTCAAGTGAAGTAAATTTGTTTTTTTTCACTCATCCAACATCTTTTTACTTTTTTTTTTGTTTATTCTCTTCAAACTTCAATTATTATCTCTATTTAAATATTTAGGACTTGGGAAATGAAACCTCCAACTTTTTCTTACTTACTTTTTTCATTTCAAAAAAAAATGAATCAAAACGTATTTAATTAAAAAAATTGAAAACTTTTAATTGAAAACTTTGAAAAAATAACATATTAATGTCCACCAATAGTAAACTTTATTCATTAGCTTGGAACAACAAATAATATATATTACATTCACAATCACCTCTCAACAGAATTCACAATAATTAATTTAAAATTAACACAAATAAAAAAATCATATTCGTATTACAATGTCGACGCCCCGAGGTTTGGCTATGGGTCAAGTGAATAATATAAAGTAAATTAGATTTATTATGGGTTAAGTGTACTTTAGAACATTGTACTTTACACTAAATTTCATTTTGATCATTACCCATAATCATCGCACTTTTTTGTGTTTCACTTTAATCATAGCAATTCACGCCGTTAATAATTTGTTGATGGAATCCTACATGGCTTTTCCAACTAATATTCTCCATTTATATTTTTCACGTAAACTTCTATCTCAACACTCTAACTCAACAATTAACTAATATGTTAAGGCAAATTCTATTTTCTGAACGAGATTATACATGCAATGTAGTGAACTTTTAACTAATATGTTAAAGCAAATTCTATTTTCTGAAAGAGATTATACATGCAATGTAGTGAACTTTTGTGTTGTGATTCAACACAAGTAGATCACAATTTGCTACTCATTTTTTTACTACAATCAAACTTTATCACTGTATATATATATATATTTCTTTTTATGGTAGATTCAAATCTTTATTTGTCAAACCAAGTGCAAACAACATAGTTATCTGGTAAATAGAATCAATAAGTATATCATTTCCCTAAAGTATATTAAAGAAAAAAAAAATCATCTCAAATTCAAAATTCAATTTTCTATTTGGTCATATATTTATGATTACAAAAGTTAAATATTGGCTCTTAACTTGGATTATACAATACACTTACTGGGTGATCATTTTGCTGAGTCGCTATATAACAGAGTAATATTGATACTGGATGATCTTTTATAAGTAATTTCAGGTTTGCTATTGTTGAATGGACCCTTAATATTTTGGTTTTTTAGTTTCCTAAAATTTTGAGTGTCTTTTTTTGGCATTTAAAGGTTTAGTAATTGATAAATTGTCACTTTGCATTACACAAAATCAAACTTAAATATTGCTTTCCACATAATGTTAAAATGAAATTAATTATTAGTGTTACAATATAGTGCTTAATGACGGTGCATTAATCGATCACCCCACTTTTTACGTTTGACATTTTTTTTTGAAGAAACATTATACATTTTATTTTTTAATTACACACAATATCTTTTATCATCTATTTTTTTTCTTTCTTTTAATAATGCCAGGTGGCACGAGCTATCTTATAATGTTAAATGAAAATTAATTATCATTGTTAATTGCTACAATAGAGTGCTTAATGATGGCACATCTATCGATCACCATGTTTTTTTACTTTATACATTGTTTCGCTCTCTAGAATATGGTAAACCAAGGTATGCATGTGCCGATTTGGTTATAGATATAGAAATGGACTGGTCTCATGTCAGTTCTTAATAAATACGGGTTATTTTTGCCTTTACCCGAACATGACCCAATAAAATATTTTGTGATTTTTTTCAAATTTGTATATGATGTGATTTTTTTCAAATTTGTATATGATTTGATTTGTTATCGGGTAAGACACAACCCAATAGTTCCCGTTAAGTAGACAAAAACAAATATGTAAAAACTTTAACTTGATTTATTTCATGTTATTGTTTAACGTGTAATTACGAAAATTCTAATTGATTACATCACAAAACAAAAAGTGGAGCCTTAAATCGAGAAATTCTCATAAATAGTTTGGTAAACTTAAATTTTTGAAATAACATTGTAAGAATTAATGTTGATGTACATTTATTTTAGAAACATTATTTGTGATGATTTCTTATTTTCAACAATTTCTTATCTTCTGTAATAGTAATGAGGGTAAGTGAAAAATTATGTATGATAATTTTCAATGCACAGTTGATTAACATCAATATGTCAAATACAGTATAAAATAAAACATAAGCAAACGACTAAATATTATAAAACAAGTTAAATAAAATTTAAATGTACAAAAAAAAATATTATTTTTTCGTGCCATCGGCACGGGCATACCCTAGTTTATTTACAAATCACAAAAAGAAATATGAACCCTTATATGTGTTTTTAGGATATCAAATCACCCAATCAAATCATATTTTTTTACTTTATTTTTTTCCACCTTAATTTAATGATAAAAAAATACAATTTGAATTTCAAATTTCAAAATTTTTCCCTCTCACAATTTTTTTTATAAATACTTTCTCTCTCTCTCCCTCACAAAAAAATACTCTCTTTCATTAAGACTTCGCATCTTCTACTTTTTTTTATTGCTTACCCTTTTGAAAAATATACTCTTTTGTTTTATTTTTTGAAGAATGTATCTATCTATCTTATTCCATATATATATATATATATATATTATGTATGCATGTTAGTTTTATTCTTCTTTAATTACTATTGTCCACCAATTTTTATTCTAATATAATTTTGGGCTATTATTCATATATGTTTAAAATTTTTCTTCTTCAATACTCTCTCTCTCTCTCTCTCTCTCTCTTCATGTATGTATGTTTTAGTTTTTTATTATAATAATAGTTTTGGGGAGTTTGGGTTCAAAAGTATGAAATTTTGGTTAAAAAAAACTGAAAAAACCCAGAAAAAATCCAACCGTGAGTGCACATGTAATATTTTGAATGTTAATGTTAACATGAGGAAAAAAAATTGAAAAACTTGAAAAAAAAAAAACCCAACCGCAAGTGCACTGTTGATGTTAACATTAATATTTTGAATGTTAAATATATATATGGGTTTTAATGAGATGGAATTTGACTTCACATATAGACGTTATAAATTTTTTTTTTAAAACTTGGGTTTAATGTTAAATTAAATATAGATGTAGAAAATTAAAATGCAGTGAATAGTGTAAATAAAAACTTGGAATCTGAAATTTGAAACTAAATAAAAACTTATCAAATCTGGGTTAAAAAAATCCAAAAATAATCCACCTGTGAGTATGTATGTTTTAATTTTTTTTATTCTAATATAGTTTTGCGTTCAAAAATCTGAAATTTGGGTTCAAAAAAACTAATTTGGGTTCAAAATGAATATTAAATATATATATATATATATATGGGTTTTAATGTTAACATGATGAAAAAAAAAACTTGAAAAAAACCTTTTCATATTTAGATTAATAATAATAAAGAAATAAAAAACTTTATAATGACATGGAATTTGATTTTACACATAGATGTTATAAAAAAAATTGAAAAAATCCAACCGTAAGTGCATTTTATTTAATTTGTGTTCAAAATTAATGTTAAATATATATGAGTTTTAGTTTAAAATATAAAAAAATATATATATTACTTATTTAATGTTCCAACCTAATTCTTCTTTTAGTTTAAAATTATAAAAAGATATTTGTTTTTATTTAATCTTTTACAAAGTTAAATAGTTTATTTTATTTTATTTAAAAAATATATATATTACTTTTGTAAACCAATGTTATTATATATGTGGTGAATGAATATGGATGGAAAATGGCCCACCCCTTCCTTCTCTGAAAATGTTTAATCTTTTACAATGACATTAAAATATATAAAATGCCATTGTAATAATAATGGGATATATTAATTTTTGTATATATTAGTGAATAATTAATGATGATACATTAACTCAACACGACCTTAATGAAGTGGTGAAACGGGGACAAATTCGAGTTTTTCAATTAAAAATCTCCTCAATCTGGTCGGATCCAATATATCTTTTGGTATCTCGAGTTAGACTTTAGCAAACTCCTCCCCCCCTGTGCTTAACCGTTAAATAGGTTGCGTATACAGTTTTCTAAATATATGTTTCGAATTGCATGCTATTTAAATATTAATACTTTTTACTCAATTTCGCTATTTTTAATTGTTTATTTGTTTACGTCACCGTGCCGTCCGGCACGGGCAATACCTAGTTATTAAATATAATAACAAAATTTTAAAAATTCTTCCTTCGTTATTTTTCTATTTTACCTTATTAGATAGTTCCTATCTTATTTCTCTCTTACGTACGTAATGCCTATATAAAAAGATTCTTATTTAATGTAAAGAATAACTATCAATATAATATCATATTAATTATGAAATTCTACACATACATGTATATATACACATTACCCGTTTTTCTGTTCTTTTTATTTTATTTTTCTTTCTGGTTATTTAAACAGACATAATATAAATTCATCATATTTAATTAGGTTCCGTTTATTTTTCAACAGACTTGGGAGGCTTAAG
Source organism: Lonicera japonica (assembly GCA_021464415.1). Taxonomy (NCBI): domain Eukaryota; kingdom Viridiplantae; phylum Streptophyta; class Magnoliopsida; order Dipsacales; family Caprifoliaceae; genus Lonicera; species Lonicera japonica. The sequence continues at coordinate 37,516 of JAKCWG010000278.1, forward strand.
TCTAATTTCAAAACAATAACGTACTTAAGTCTAATTTTAAAAATTACTATAATACATAAATCTAAATGACCACAAATAATTTGTTAATGACAGAATCTGTAAATTAAAGGAAATCAATTGGTACATAAGTTTTCCATACTATCATTCATTCATTCATAATCATAGATATTTCATGTACTCAACGATGATTAAGGGGATTTGGACGATTGTTCTAAATTTGATTTGCATGAGCTTTTCGGTTTAAAAATTGTGTGACCTTTAATATCATAAATAAAATGTACAATCCCTCTTTATTTGGGCTATTGCATTTTACTAAATAGCTAGCTCCCAAAATAACTCAATAATAGAAGAGTGAGTTTTCACCCCACACTTATTTATGGTTTTGGATTAAATAATTTAGTAGATATTTTGAATTGACATTGAAATTTTTTGTATTAAATTTTCATGGAAATATATGTATAGCTTGATATCTATCGAGTTACATGACACATATGCAATATATATAAATATAAAATATGAAACCAAATTTACCGTATATTAGACTAACTAGCATAAGTGACCCATGTACTATTAACATATATCTAATTCAAACTAAAAAATAAAAAAATGATGTTAAGTGGTCTAGTGGATGATCAGCATATTACTTTACCAATTGTCTAAGGTTCTAATAATGGGGAAAATAAAGCAGAAAAAAAATTAGGTACAATTAAACATTCTCTAAAAAAGGAGAATTTAATTAGAAAGGGAAAAAAATAGTTATTATTAAACCCATCTTCTTTTATTTATAAAATAATAAAAAAGAAATAAAAATTAGAAAAGGTTAGTTAAGGCGACCAGAAAAGTGATGGAGCTGTAAAAATAGAGGTACTATTATAATTATCAAAAAAACAGGGTGTTTTTAAATACACCTACCTAATCCGTCTTCTCACCCCACAAAAGTCAATATTACCTCAATTTTAACCTAAAAAATAGCGTAAGATTCTTTCTTCTCACCCCAGTTTCTGTACTTGAAAAAATTGCCACTAATTTATCTTCTCGCCCATTTAAATTTTTCAACATTAAAAAGGTCCATGCTTTCCAACAAGTAATTCTATAACTCTAGTTCCAAAATATTTTAATAAATGATTTATTTTTATAAAAACTATTTTATTTTTTCAATTCATTAGATACAATCGTATAGGAGACAGTAATATTACGAAGATTGAAATTTTATTATTAGCTAGTGGAAATGGTCGGGGTAACTATCTTGTGTTAACTAATTAATTTTTACGTTGATCAGGTGTTTCATTTTAAACAGTTGATCGCCTAAAAGTCTAAAACTATTGTTATTGCCAATTTTATTTTTCAAATTACACTTTACTGTCTTTGAAATTGTCACTTATGGGGCTTGACTCTATCTCTAATTAGGAATTTTGTGAGGTCAGTAATAAATTTTGTGGATGTGCAATAAAAAATAAATTTATTATTTGATTTATAAAAAGGAGGTGGTCTGTCGTTGGTGTGTATAAAAATGATGGGGTAGGTTGAATGTTTTCGATAAAAAATATTTTTATGGATTTATATAAGATTTTCATGTTTTAGTTTTAGCGACGACAAAATTAATATCCCAATAGTGCATTCAGTAAACTCACCACACCATTGGGGTGAATTGAAAGTTTTTTAAAAGGGTCCTTTAGTTCTCACTCCTATATCTTTCCATTTTGTTGTATAAACTCCAAGCACTTTTAAAAATTAGTGATTGATACATGTGCAATTAAATAAACTGCCAGGTCACAAATGTAAAAAATAGAGATGACCTCGTTACCCCTATTTAATACATTAATTCTCAGTTTTAAAATACCTAAAATCAGCTTGTAATTTGAAAAGATAAAGGATGATTAAATATAGCATTAAATCAACTAATAAATAGGCATGTCATCAGGATTAATAACTCAATAAAGACAATTTAATCAAAATTTTAACTCTACCTTAAATGTCATAAATTATATATTTACAAAAAAGTTGGTCTAATGTTTATTTTCATATAAAATCACGGAATCTAGTTAAACAACACATGTGTAACAATAGACATTGTTAGATTAACAGTGTTAATTAACATAAACAGTTGCAATATAATAGTGACGGACTTTGGACTTCGGGGAAGAGAGACAGAAAACGAAATTTAAGTCGATTGCACTCACCGATTTCTGGTGTGCAATCACTATTAATCAAAATGTCGACTTGATTAATGATGAGTGGCTATATGGCTATGATTTCCACAATACACATCTATGCTTCTATAATGTTTGGGCATTTGACTCATATATTTGTATAAGCCCAGAAAACAAAACCCAATAGCTCTCGGTATGGAAGATGATGAACTTCCATAATTCTCCCGTTGAATATTGAACCAAAGAGGAAGACTAATAACACAGAGCATAAGAAGGGAAAACGTGCGTAAAAGATTTGTGCTAATAATAAACAAAGGGATTGGATCAAAGACCACGTAAACGATGATGATTTCTTTCCACCGTGGCGCAGTGTGGAGATAGAAGGCCATCGAGATTAAGTATTGGTCTGATGGCGACATTAACAAAAGTTTTGAGCACCATGGTTGTTCTCTCCCACGAACTAACATACCCAAGCTGGATTTCTGATGCAGATGATAATGAAGACTGAAACAATTGGGGGATGCAGTTTGCTTAAGGGTTACAGAGGTTGTGAATAGGGTATGATTGAATGTTTATGTGAACATTGTTCTTTTTTTTCTTTTCCTTTTTTGGGTGTTTTTGGATCTACTATATCTTTGACTTTATTAAGTACTTAAAAATGGTAAGTGTGATCTTATTACTTCATATTTTAAATTCAAAATAATGATATTGGTGGAAAAATATATGGATTTACAGATGATAATTACATGTCAGATATACGTGGAAGAAATACTAATTTAATATATAAAATCTTAATTTTTATGGTTTTTCATCTCGGCGAGAATGTTATCGAGAATGATACAGGTAATCAAGTTTTTATAAAAATGAAGATAATCCTTTAACTAATAAATAGTTTATTACATTGCTTAATTCCACGTGTGAAAGATTAAGAATTATTTTATGGCATGAATCGATTAAGTTAAAAAATATATAGTTAGGGGTTTCGAACTCACAAATTTTGACTCAAATGTAAAAATAATTACCACTTTAGCTACTAGTCATCATTTATCAAATTAACTTTTTTTTCTATTGACCAACTGGAGTAACCGCCAGTCAGTTAATTTAAGAAATGTATACCAGTTTATACCACATTTTATTTGGTTACGTCCTTAAACTTGTACATTAATGACCACATATTTTTCTAATAGGCTTGGTTTTATCTACCTTAGAATAATGTGGGTTATATTCATTCAGCTAGTAGATAAAGTTAATAACTTAATACGTAAGAGCATCTCCAATAGTTTTGTAAATATTAAAGTGTAAATATGATGCGTCAACTCACTTTTACACAAGAAATAAAAGTAGAAAAAAATTGTAATCCTATTATAGTTTTTCAAACTCTTGTGTAAAAATTGAAATAACTAGTAACATATCAACACGTGTAAAATTGTAATCCTGTTGTTTTTTTTGCATTTTGAAATAAGATATGATGGATATTTTTGTTACATTTATCAATATAAATTTATTTCAAATTATACTATGGGTTTTGTTGGTGTGTCTTTCGTACTCATGTATAACTTGCTGGGTGTTGTTGATAAACTGGACAGAATGACGAATTGCGTGGAAGGACCACCAATTAGCATTGCTTTAAATTCATTATATTTTTGAAGTGTAAAAGTGACAAATTGTTGAGGCATTATTTGTTATATCTGATACAATCCTTCAGATAAGAAAATTAATATAAAGAGCAATGTGTTTGGTAATTTGCAGGCAATGTCAATGAACGGTAATTATTTTACATGGATCAAGTTGAGCCTAATAGAAAACATAGTCACCACAGTTATACGTTTTGAAATTGACGGGAGCTAGTTTATCGCTGTGGGTGGCTTCTTTATTCAAGATACAAAAGAATATACCACATAATGATAAAGAGAAATATCAAATGGAGTCCATGGATGTCTAAACAAATCTAGAGGCTCAATCCATCACAGCGGATTGAATTGTAGTAGTACAAATGAATTTATCAAAATCAAAAAACGAGAAAAGATACAAATGAACAAGTAATTATAGGGAAACTAAATTAAATACAGTAAAGTATATGGCAAAACTCTCATTTGGCCAGAACATGTATGAGACCATATAAGGAACAAAGGGTAAATAGTGTCTCACTTATAGAAAAAAAACACAAAAAATTTCATTAAAATGAAGGCTCGAAAAAAGGATCAATTTTAAAATACTGAAGAAGATCAAATAAGAGTATCAACGAAATTCATAATATAACCAGTCACAGGATTTTGAGTTAACATCACCCAGATTCCCCAACCAGTACTAATTATAGGAGTATTGGTGCAAAATCCATAAGACTGAAGCAGAATAATAATGTAACAGTGTCTATTTAACAGTGTTGTCAGTTCCCTATTTATCTGATGCTTGTGGAAGAACCTACACTGCTTCTTTATACGATTGATGTGCATAATTAAGGGAGGAGTATTTTATAATTGCAGACAAAGTTCTAGGCTTGACAAAGGGAACTGAAGCTCGAGAAGTAACTCTCGTTTTCCCTTGTCCGTTATCTCGCAAGACATACGCAACTTTTAATGTTCAACAGCAAACTCATGGAAGGGCAAAATAGACAATATCACTTTGCTCCCTCTTTCCTTGTCAGCACAAGATGACAAAAATACAAACAAGTAAACATTAGAGAAGGAGCTGACCCTAATTTGAAATCTGAGTAGTAGTGGACATTAAAAAAAATTATGAGATTGTAGTTGAGCCTAATTATCTGTTTTTAAAAACTAAATGGGGTGAGAAGAAAGTATTTTCGTACTAAGGTGAGAAGACAAATTATGTGGGTTTATTTAAGAACTCCAAAAAATATCATACTTATTATCCTTTAAACAAAACAAAACATATATATATATATATATATATAACTACCAGGTTAATTAACGACCTCTTTTTTATTTAGAAAATAAAATATAACAAAAATTTGGACAACTAATGAATTTTTAGTATTAAATTTAAGTATTATTACACTTCCAGAGTGGTAAAGGGGTTGGTTTCTAATCCCAGAATCATGAGTTCAAGCCTTCTCTCTTCTCTTCAGGCTCAAAAATCTGGATAAAAAAAAGGAAGAAAATATATTCTTTTCCGCACTAATGGGAATTAGGAAAAGGAAGAAAATCCTTCCTCACTAATGGGAGAAAATATATTCATCCTTCCTCACTAATGGAAGAAAATATATTCTTTTCCTCACAACACGTACTAATGGGAATTAGGAAAAGGAAGAAAATATATTCTTTTCCTCACAACACTAATGGAAATTAGGAAAAGGAAGAATATATATATTCAGTATCGCTATACAACGACACGTAAAAAAAAGGGAAAGGAAGAAAATATATTCTTTTCCGGGAATTAGGAAAAGGAAGAAAATCCTTACTTACTAATGGGAGAAAATATATTCAGGAAAAGGAAGAAAATATATTCGAGAGGGATATATTCTTCTATGTGACATTGTTACATCCTTCCTCGCAAGTGGGAATTATCTCATATAGATAACATATATATATATACAAGTCCACAAGAAACATTAGAAAAAAATTGAGGAGGTTGATAGTATATATAATATATTCCTTGCCAAATTTCCTGGTTTAAAGAAAATGAAAATGACTTGTTTCAAAATATATATATATATATATGAAAATGACTTGGCTAGTTGGACTTAATTTATTTATTTTTCTTTTTTCAGTTCTTGAACGTGTAAGGGAGTTGCATGTATTGGAGTCGTGACACACTTGATATTTATTTAATAATAATAATAATAGCAACAACAATAATAAATTATGTAATACTACAAGAAAGATAATGCTATCCTGTTAAAAAAATGAATATATGCTTATTTGATACTAATTGGCTGGAGGACATATCATGGCCGATCGCACCCCTTGAAATTTTGAATATTTTTAACTATATATAATGGAAAGAAATTTTAAAGCTCGTGTGCATGAAGTTGTCGAATTTCGTTGGTCAATTATTTGTAGTGATTATATGTCCACCCTTATTATGATGGTTGTGGATTTGTGGATGCATAGTTCTATAAAAAAAAATAGTTGTATTGTATTGAAAAAAGACGCGTTATAAAATTATCGCTTTGTATCAAAAAAAAAAAAGGCTCATGCACATGTACGTGTCAAAATAAATTTCTCGAATCTCAAAGTAATTAATGCTCCTACTTTTCTTTTCATAAAGTATCAAATTAATATTCTCATTTATTTTTGAAAAATAATTAGCGTACTAATTTTCACAATGTAAAATATGTTGTATTTTAATAATGTATGTTGAAACTAATATTTTCTTAAAAAAATACTACACTCACAGTGAGACTAATTAATTTGAGTTGGGGTTGGGGGGTAATTTTATAATTGAAAATTATTGTTTTTCGGTATAGTTTTGATAAGGGCGAATCAATTTATACACCCATTTTTTAAGCACCCACACTTAAGTTTTAATTTTTTAAGAGCACATATAATAGTTAAGGCACCCTAATAGAAATATACCTAAAACACAACAATATCTTTTGTAACGAATTATATTTCATCACTAAATGAACTAGCATCTTTCAATAATCAGTGTGGCGAAGAACGGAATAAAGTATATAAAAATGGGATTTTAATTCACTAAATCGCAAGTACAACGGCTGAGACATATAATCGCATTGTATGTACATTTATGCATCTTTCATTTGTAAAACAAGTTATGGATAGCTCTGTCACATGCATTAGGAAATCATAACCACGTAGCATTAATCTAATCATTTATCATTACTTTATTTTATTTCATTTTATTTATATAGTTTAATTACATATTTATATACATTCTGCCATTTTCGACCAAAGAGATAAAGTTGGGAAAGGAAAGTTCAATCAAGTCCACTTGCTAAGACTCGCATCGGGAATTATACTTTTCAAGGAGAGGGTGCTGGGAAATGCCTCAAAGATGAATAGAAAGATTGATTTTTATTTTTATTTTTTTTAAAGAAAATATTAAGGTGCATTCAAAATACAAGCTCTAACTATTTGAATTACCTTTGTTTTTAAAAAGGGGTATTTAAACTGATTCTTTTGAGTGCTTTTACCATCACCCTTTTGATAAACCTAGACTTGGTGGAGTAATATTGCGTCTTTAAGCATGTGATTTAATTATTCAATAATTTTTTGCTTTGACAAAATCAAAGGTATTTTGTCAATGAGTATTTCTATATGATTATAAATATTTGGTATAAAAAAATTAAAAAAATAATAATGAAAGACGATATATAGCAGCTCATTACAACGAAGGACAATTTTTTTTAACACATTAGTTTCAAAGATATTTTTAGTAATTGATGACGTTCTTTTTGTAACGAGAATATTTATATATCTATTTATTTTTAAATGTTTTCTATTTTTTAGGGTATATTTTCAATTATACCCCTCGCTTAGTTTTACTTTAATTTATAGACTTTTCTGTGTAATGATTTTCGAAATTCAAAATTTTTAAAAAGTTCGGAAATAACTCAAAACCCTCCGCAGATAATTACGGATTTTTGGTTACTACTATTTTTGATAGTTTATTTTGTTAGAGTAAAAGCATGCCAATTTTATCGAACACATCAACTAAATGGCACAGTGAACGAAGTTTTGTATGAATTGTCGGGTACATAAATGAGTTGGGTGGTGTGTATTATTTATAATAACATGTATATATATATATTTTATTTCAAGTAAAGATTAAGTTTAATAATTAATTTGTATAGATTGATATTTTGAGGGGGATAAAAATATGAATTTTTTGATGAAATTTAGTGGAGTTGTTGCTCATGATTGTAAGATGATTACTGTTAGATTATTTTCACTAAATTTCATCAAAAAATTCAACCGGCAAGTGGGTTAACTAAAGATTTGATATATATATATATATATATATATGTATGTATATAGTCTCATTTGGGCCGAATTTATATAAGTGTGCTCACTTTTCATTAGACGGATCTTATTTGAAAAACACTATAGTACACTCAGCACTCTATTGTCTCGATGTTAGGCGAATTCTTAATTATCAACAAACCTTCCCCAAGTGGGCCAAGTGTTCCGTGTTCGTAACTACACTCATCTCTTATTGATAATAAATTTGTTAGTGATAATAAATTTGTTTCAGGAATGTTTGTGAAAAATATAAGGATATAAATAAAGGTTTGATCCATTTGCTATCAATTTGAATCCAAAGGAACACAAACCTTCAACCATCTCTCTCTCTCTCTCTCTCTACAACTCCCCATGATCTCCACTCATCCTTTAAAAACTTCACCGGGAATGCACCGCCATGTCCTCACATACAATGGCACATAATACTTCTGCCTTAGTCAAAACGGACATAATCCATCAGAAAAGATTATATTTTCAGATTGTTTTGATTTTGTTTCTCTCTAGCTCGCGTTGGTCACATCTTTTCTTTTCTCCTTTAATGGAGATTTTCATGCCTAATCTCCTTTGATTTGGGTTTTCTTTGTCTCCTCGGCCGAAACCAACCGATAATCAACCAAACCGACTCTTCTCCTTCTATGCTCGTAGATATATTATTACTGTCAAAATATACGTGCATGATGCATGGCGAAGTTCAATTTTGCACCCCGCAAAATATATGTACTTCAAGAAAATTTTGATTTGGATAGATTTGGTAAGTTTCATTGTGTTTTAAAGTTCGAATGCATGTTTAAATTTTGGTAGTTTAGATTTGATGGTTTTGTTAAGTTGACTTTATTACAATTTGAATTCATAATTGTTCAATTAAATGACACTTTGTTCTTCCATTTTTATTTGGCAAGTTTTAAACTACTTATTTAATTAGTTGACTTTGTTGCTTTTAGGTTAGGATAACTTTTTTTTATAAAATTTTGAAGTTTATGACTTTGAATTTGTTTTTATTTAATAATCATAATTTCTAGCCTTTTTATTTAATTTGTCAAGTATATATTTGTTAAGGGTAGTTTTGAAATTTATTAAAATTTTAAAATTAATAAATAAAATAAATTTTTGTCCCTCAAGTAAAACTGGTCCTCAAAACTAATCATCCAAAAATATTGTAATTAGTTGAAGAGAGAGTATGAAGTTTGTCCTTAAAAAAAACTCAATAAAAAGTCATTGGTTATAATATAATATATTGTAATAAGATTCTTTTAGCCAATAATCTATCAAATTTTATGTCAAATATTTATGTATGTCTAGAATTATTGCTTTGACAATAACTTTTCCATTTATCTTTCTCTTTTTAATTTGATTTTCGGCTCAATTGTTCAATAAATGATACAAGTGAGATGACTAATGACGCCGCAAAAATGTTGAGTTGCATTAAACCAAGTATAAGTCCGTCAAGTTAATATACTCTAGGTAGGTCCAAGTCTCGGTCCACAAGGATAATTGGAAAGATGTGGAATAAATCACATATTAAAGGATTTCTAATTTTTTTAAGTAGCTGATTTTGAAATAATGTAGATATAAAAAGGGTGAAAAAATACTAAGAAAGTATTAAGGTATATGGAAGTTGCTTGCAACACAAGATAAGACGATTACAATTTCATACAAAGATTTCAAATACATTATTCTAAAGAATAGGGAACATGTTATATTTTTCAATAGCAACGAGTGCAAAGTAAAGCAACTCATTCCCGGTATAAAGCCATAACAAGAGAATTTATATCAAGGTTCCACCAATTATACATGTATTATCCTCATCTCATGGCACCGGGTGCGAAGTAAAGCAACACATTCACGTATAAAGCTAAATCGAGATAGCGATGATAAATTCATCAATAATAGGTTCAACAATAAGCAAGTATTTGTAAGCTCATAATTCAAATGATAGAAAACTAGATAATGAATCCTTACAATTGAATGAGACAAAATTTATGGTATAACTTATCTAATTGATCATTACTTAAACACGACAATAATGAGTCTAAACATCACATATAGTGTATAAACGCATATAGTGTATAAAGCACTCAAAATATCATTAAGTAAATCAAAGATAAGCACCACAAGTTTGTGTTATATCCAAGAATCTTCAAGAACTCATTGTAATTCCTACAAAGAGATGAAGAATCCATAGAGAGGAAAAAAATACAAGCTTTCAAGAACTACACAAGTGTATTATATTTCCATTTATGCTCAAGAACTAAATATACATGGCATGTAAAGTCTAACCATCATATAAAAATACCTTCTTTTTTTTTGAAAGCTTATATAATGGTTGATTTGAAGGGAAAGAAAGATTAACAACTATTTATCAACATTTAAACATGGATTGAGATAAAAATCACCCGAAATCACATTGAAGATTTTTTCCATAATCTTAGCAAATAGACTACTCCATAATAATTGTGAAAACAAAGATTATAGAAGAATACATCATTCTTATATAAATGTAAACTTACATGATCAAGAAGAAAAACCAAACAAGAGCTCTTAACACTATTTCCTCTTTTTTTATTGAAAATATCTAGCTAAGTGTGTGTATAAAGCTAAGCCATATAATATATCCTAAAGAATTATAAAATATCTTAACAAATATCTAAAATAACATAAAGCCACAATTTTAGCCCAAAAGTAGTGTGAAAGCAAAAATCAAGATCCTCTGATTGATCAGAGCTTCTGGCTAAGATCTCTGGACAAGTTTGATTGATCAGAGCTGAGGTTTCTCTGATCTATCAGAGGCTTCAAGAAGGCAGGCATGCAATGCTTTTAAGGTTTAAACTTGAATTCTTCAATCTGAGGCATGCTCAACCAAACCCGAACACCTTAATCCAAATATATATACACAACAAAAAATGACTCTTTTGAGCGAAGTAAACCAAAGATAATTCGATAACAATGAAAAGTTAACATAATAAACACGTCAGAATGCTCCTTAAACGAGTATATAAATCAACAATATTATACGTTTATCAACTAATAACATTATACACTAGTTTTGTATAAAACTATAGTCGTATTAAAGTATTGGGTAAAAATTTGCAACCCCAATTATTTACACCTTTTTTTAAAAATTCCTACATACGCTCCTGCTTATTTGCACTAAAAAAAATACTAACTATTATCTTTTTTTTATGTGTACTATATGCATCACACCACTCACTTATCTAAATGATTCTTTGAGCCAATATATTTTCTCTCTGTCTATACATATTTACACCTAAGGGAAGGATTTTAAGAGTACCAATTTGTTATTTTGAGGAGGTAAACAAATAATTTTTTTAATAAAACTTGATGAAGATGATCTCCATGATTAGTAAATCATCTCTACTAAATTTCATCAAAAAAATTAATTGAGAAGTGGGAGTTATTAAAAATTTACCCCTTTGAAGTTTACCCGCTTTTGCACTTCAATCCATAAAGTTTAATTTGCATAACCTTCATCCTTAAAGTTTGAATCTGATTACACTTTAGTCCAAACCGTTAGACTTTTGAACGAAAACTATGGCAAAAGTCTAACAGTTTATTAGACTTTAAGGACGGGAGTTATGCAAATTAAACTTCATGGATGGAAGTGCAAAAACGGGTAAACTTCAAGGGGGTAAATTCTTAATAACTCGAGAAGTGGGTTAACTAAGAAATTGATATATATATGCACATTTTTTGCCATTGAAATTTTAGATGTTAAGCTAGCCGACTTACCAGTTTAATTTTGCAATGAAATTTTGTGAAAATGATCTGTTAATCATAAAGATCGTCTTTACTAAGTTTTATCAAAAAATTCATCCATTTACCTCCTCAAAATAATTAATTCGTATTTAAAGACTAAAATATAGGATCAGCTAGTCCTGGATAATGTACAATGATGTACTCCCTTTCTATTTTGGGTATCACTGAATTTTATTAGTCTTATAAACTTATTTCTATATTTGAAAATAAAGTAATAGTCAAGTGGGTTGAACCATCATTATATTCCATGCATTTATAATCAATAAATATGATGTCTTTAGTTATATACATAAACATATATATATATATATATATATATTTGGGGGGGGGGGGTTTATTTTGCCCTTTTTTATGTTAAATTAGACTCAACATCTTATTTTCATAAACATATACTTTGTCCTATTGCAGAAGATATATCTCAAAAAATATTACATAAAATGGAGAATAATATTTTATTTTTTAAACGTAATTCTTTAACTTAATTCCACATTTTTATGCAATTCTTTAAAATTCTCCCAAATGAAAGGGAGAAAATCACAATTATAAAAATAGTAGAATCAATCTTATTTAGCATATAGAATGAAGACAATATCAAGAAAGCCCTATGCCATCATCCAATGTATTTATTGCTATATTCATCCCCATAATCTTTGGTAATAACATATTTCATAATGCAAGTCTAAATTGGTGTTCTAGAACACAAATTTTAGTATTTGGTTTAAGTTGGTACATTAAAAAGAGTATATAGAAAGCAAAATATAAACATAAAATTATCACTAAAGAATAATGTTACACTTTTTTCCTTTTCTTTTTTTATTTTTTGGCACTAATTTTTATTTATATTTGGACAAACTTCAACGCATCAATTTAAGCATGTATGCTTCATAGCTAGTAAAATTAATCATAATCAGTAAGAGGACATTTTGTGGATTAGTAAAATGATCAAACAATCAATCCATCCTCTTCTAATCTCCAATCCCGTGCTAGCTAACACTATCAAAGTACAGCGAAGTTGTTGGTATTGAGACTATAAATTCCATATCAAGAAATTAGATTCCTCCCAAAACAATATAAAAGAATAAGGGGCTACTCTATCCATTGCTAATTGATTTTGGGTTAGATGATTCAAACTCTAATACCATATGAGAGGGGAGGCTATTCACCATGTCAAGGCTCAAAAGCTATACGGGCTACATGTCTCCCAAAATAAACAGTCTAGGTGTTATAATAAGGGATACTCCAAACTCTAATAGTTGGCATGTTAGCTTGTATTTTTATTTATTCTTTTGTCATATTTTTTTTCTAATTAAGAATCAAGTCCTAAATCAATAATTTGAAACCCCCCCCTCTCTCTCTCTCTCTCTCTCTCAATATAAGTGATGGATAGATGTAGAACTCGATGAACCTAAATAATAATTTGGGCAAATTATTTTTCGGGATTAAACTCAGATTGTTAGATGTGGTACCTTTAGGCCAATACCGTAAGTTTGTTGTTATATGTGGTACCTTTAGGCCAATACCGTAAGTTTGTGTAGCTACACACTCCAACGGTACTCTAGTCAATTTTTTCTGAAAACATTTTATCAAGTTTACCGGATAGATAGTAAGATATTGTCCGGTTTGAGTTCAAGTCCACGCGATTTTGCTTTCTCAAATAGTCTTCTTAGTAGGTTGACTAGCGATCAACCGTAGATATATAGCACATTACTTAACCGTGCCTAATTGATATGGGATGAATACACGTTAGTATAGTTTACCAGCACTGCAGCCATAGTATAGCATAGGCAAGGAAGAGCCCAAAAGATTAAAATCGTTACAAACCATGAAAGCATACTCCTGGGAGCTAGGAGAATGGGGCTTCAAACACACAAAAATCAGACACTATCACCACGAATAGTAATACGCTGATAACTTCATTCATGATCGATCGAACTTATTACTTCCTTATTACAAAGACAAAGAACCTAACATTAGCTTACAACCCGTTGGCCCAACATTCAATCTTTTTTGACTTTCCATAAACAAATTGTGTGTTGAGAATTGTAAACTATATATAATAATATGAGAAAATGGATCGTAAGTTCTTCTTTCATAATTATATTCAAATTAAGCACACCTTAGTTTTTCATACCACATACACTGATTCATTCACAATTTGTTTTGGTCGTAAGGACATTAATTTTTAGTCTTTGTCCACTAAAAGGATGTACCTCCTTTTTTAAATGGTCAATTACACTCTTACTATCTTTTATTTCATCATTTATTTTCATGGGTGATTGTTAGGTTTTACCAACCACATCCGCTACCACTGCCTATTGATAGTCAGAACTCTAACGACCACTGCCATCAAAGCATATAACATAATCGCCACAAAATCACAATAGATATATACATATATATAAGAATACGCAACAATTATATATTTAATTATCTCACACTCAAAAGAATATTGTGTACATCGCCTTACCTCAAAATTGATACCATAGATAATGCCCTCTCCATCTAAAAATCACTCTGCTCCTCACAAATGTCTCACTGTCTTGCTTCTTTTAAGTCTCAATTTTCCCCTCATTTTTTCTTGCCCTATGTCGAAATATGCACTTTCCCACTTATATATATATATAACATATTACCCTTATTCTCTTCTAATCACTTTGACACTTGTCCAAGTATTAAGCCTCCTAATACAAAGCACGCATGTTACACACCTCCATCTTCACATGGAACCACAAAAATGCATGTTTACATCTAATATATATATATATATATAAACAAGGAAAGATTAAATCTATCCATCAATAACTTTTTTTCAACTTTAAAATTCATCAATCTAACTTTTTAATTAGATAATTATATATTAAAGATGGATGCCAAAAATTGAACTAATCGCAGATGCGCGCACAAGTTGCATATCATAATTGTGTTGTCTATTAAATTGCAAGCCTTATAGATTTAAGTAAAAGTAAAAATATTTATTAAATGCGTACAAATATCTGACCAATTGAAAATGTGGTTGCTTGATAAATACATTGAAAATAGTTTATCCAATCATACAATTGATGAATTATATATGATTCTAAGAAAAGTTTTTAACGGTAGTTGGCAAAAAATTTAATCTTACACAGGCGTAAGTTGAATATTTCTCATATATATATATATATATGAGCTTTAAACAATATAAAAAGTTACAACAGGCTGTCACAATTAATTAAACTAATTTAGTTAATTAATCCTCAAAAGGCAAGCTATTAGAGGCATGAACCATGGCTAAAAGAGGCCGGCATGAATCAAGTCTTCAATATATATTTTCCAAAAGAAAAAAGGCATGTACCATTTACATATATACAAATATAATAATTAAAGAAATTATGTTTAATTAGGTATCAGCTAAAATTAACAATAAATTGACATCCATTAGTTAGTGGAATAATGTATAATTAGTTAATGAACATCTACATGACTCATATATATACTTACATAAGTTATCAGCAGCCAATAGATGCTCACTTTGAAGTCTACCATTAATATTAAAACATCTTATATATAGCCATTTTGTGGGAGCTCAAGTGCACGTGGATTTTCAACGTATAAAATAAGAACCCTAAAAATAATATTAAAACATCTTATTGCCATTTTGTGAGATTGTGGATTTTAGCATATATAAAGTAGATTTTAAATTTATTTTGAATATTAATATTAATATAAAAATATATAAAGTTATAATATTTTATTTAATGTAAATCTTAAAAATTTGTATTTAAAATCAAGGGATATATTTGTCTTTACAAAAAAAAATGGAAAAACACTTA
Organism: Lonicera japonica; assembly: GCA_021464415.1. Taxonomy (NCBI): domain Eukaryota; kingdom Viridiplantae; phylum Streptophyta; class Magnoliopsida; order Dipsacales; family Caprifoliaceae; genus Lonicera; species Lonicera japonica. The sequence continues at coordinate 53,191 of JAKCWG010000278.1, forward strand.
TATTATTTTTACTTTTATATATAGTATAGTTGTATAAATATAGATAATGATCGATCGACAACCTTAAAAATTAATTTACCTTTAAATATATGTCACTCCCTGTATATATATATTTTTTCAAAAAAAGTTCTAACTCTCTTCTTTAACGACTATAACAAAGAAATCCCTACCCACTCGGCCCCCACCTAGTTCAAACTCAAACCTGGGATCTCTTGATTCTGGGCTGGCGCCTTTATCAACTCAACTAGTCCACTCGCTCAAATGTTGTATGTATATATATATTCTGTCAATAAATCTCAGGACTAGTCATAAGATATATATAGGCTCTTGTAAAATAATTGAAACATATAGGTTGTACCATTATTCTAATATGTTAAAGATATTCGGCCTCTTATGTAAATTATAAGAACTATTTTTATAATCGTTCATTACGTACACGCTCAACACTGGCTTGATATATCTCCAAATGAATGGCTTCATGTTGAAAATAAAGGTTCTGTAAGGGTAAATTAACGCATCAATAGAGAAAAATAGTTTTATTCTTAATTTAACTTTCTCACAGTCGGCCAAGCTAGAAAGAAGTCTTTAACTTTCTTTTACTGTTATATGTATATATATATATTATGAATTTTGATTATCAAAAACAGTATTACCAAAATTCTAATTAATTTATCACCTCGATCATTTGTTGACGTAAGAGTGTAATTTAATTCAAGCATGTAACAACTCTACTATTGTGGCTAAACTGTTGTACATATGTGCTTTTGAATTGTGGCTGCAATACGTTTTAGTAGGTTACAGAATACCAATAAGTTCATTCCACGTAAGCTTGATGACATAAATTTGCGTGTTAATATATATATATATATATATTTGTGTGTGGACAGTTTTTGTTTTTATTCGTATAATTTCTACCCAACCACAAAATACTCTTCCATTTATTTTCCACTTGAGTCTGAGAAGTGGACCAAAAATTCTTTTATTTATGTTAGGGGCTCAAACATAAATAACCAAATGATAGGGACATATCTGTAAATAAGTCAAAGAAAAGTGGCGGTATTGACTAGGGGAGTAAACATGTACGTCAATATATCTCAAATTATGTATATATGAATTTATGTATTAATTTTTTAATAATTTGGTGAAGACAGTGACCTCTTCAAACTTAACATTAATTCCTTTGTAATGGACTGCTTTTTTAGCTTTTTTCTACTTTCACCCCCTAATTAAACAATTGTGTATTCAAACACACCTTATTTATGCACTATAAATAGGCACCACAACTGAATCACATTTATTAAAAAGCCCACACACAAAAACAAAGAGTAGATTGAGAGAGTAGACAGAAAGAGAAAGATGATGAGCTTGCAGCAACAACAACAATTGGCTGGAGGTAGCAATAGAATTGTTGCTGTTGACGTTGAAAACAAAGAATTTGATCAAAAGGGTGAAAACAACCAGGTTTAATTTTAATTTCTCTCTCACAAACTTAATGTATATTTCTCTTTCCGTTACTGGAAAATGTTGTTCTTAATCATTCTCGCCGCGTATTTATATCAGCATGCATGCTATTCAGTATTGTATGTTTTGAAAGCTTTCAAAATGTACACTAATACTTAGAACGTGTGCCAATAAATAAGTGGCAAGAATTAACGTGGGGTTATGAGTAGCATTGGTTTTTCTTTCTTAAAATACTTGATGTAACTTACAATGCTAAGAATTGTAAATGTGTCGATCCTAGTACGTAGTATCATATTTAAGCTCATATATGAAGTATGAAACTCGCCGGATTTTCAAATGTGACTAATTTGAATTATTTAGCTCTTGAGCTAAACTTTAGTGATTTGTTTTTCATATAATGTGAAAATATTTAAGAAGTTGTGGAACAGGAGTCATTTAAATTCTGGGGTTTTAAAATACGTAATCTTGACTCGTTTATTTAAAATCCAATGTCAAATGACCGGTATGTCTTACGAGATTTCTAAATATTTTTAAACTTGGTTGTTCATTGTCAAATCAATCTGAAAATAATCAAGTTTAAGCGGAGTCCCTTACCAGTAGACCGACTAATTAACAAGGTTGAGTCATGTTTAATAGAGCCCTAATTTTCAATAATTTTGTATTTTGTATAAATATTTTCATTATGATAAATTAAATTTTGATGTACGTTTTGGTGATGAATATATATATATGTAGAAACCTGGATGGAGAAACTTTCTACAATATGTGGGACCAGGTTTCCTTGTTTCTTTAGCTTACCTTGATCCAGGGAATTGTAAGTCTCTCTCTTTCACAAATATACTTCCAAAATTACGTTCCTTACTTTTGGAAATAGTAATTTATTAATTGTAATGTATAATTAACTAATTACCATGTTGCAGTGGAAACTGATTTACAAGCAGGAGCCAATCATGGATATGAGGTATATATAAAAATTAATAAATAAAACTATGTTTACTATATTATTCAAAAAAAAAAAAAGGCAGTTGATATTGGCAGAAATATCTATGATCAGAATAGTGTGCATATATATATATGCTTATACATTACGCTTCGAGTATAATTTATTGCTCTAGCATTAATAGCAATTTTCGCTCTGACAATAGCAGTTGCTAAAAATTCACAATTTTATAACAATTTCCAATGAATTTTTATTGTTTTATTCTTTTTACAGCTTCTATGGGTTATCCTTATTGGATTGATCTTTGCTCTTATAATTCAGTCTCTTGCTGCAAATCTAGGTGTAAGCACAGGTAAGCTACAAATAAATACTAATATTTGCTAATAATAACAACAACTAAAATATTTTAGCACATTTTGTGCGTGTGCGATATTAAAATATTATTTAACTTATTGAAATCTGAAATACATTTTATAATATTTTAAGGAATCTTTTATGTCACAAAATTTAAATTTAAAATAATTTTATGTATTAAAAGATTTGGTGTAACTAGTATAAGTAGATAGTTGTATCAATATATATATATTTACAAGTATATAGCTTATTGAGTGATTAGTAGTTATTTTAATCAGTTGAGGACACTAGTCTTCTTAGTGTACTCAGTAGTTAAAGAAAAAAAAATAGTTCACTATATATTGCGACATTAAGTACATTAATTCCGAAAACTGTACTCCCAATTTAGGACATCAATTCAAAAATCATGTCACTTAATTTTGCAATACGGGATGATAAGTAATCAATTACTTACTTGTAATAAATACGAATATTTTATTATAATAATAATAATAATAATAATAATAATAATAATAATAATAATAATAATTTTATTATTTTGATTGACAGGAAAACATTTATCAGAATTATGCAAAGCTGAGTACCCCAAATTTGTAAAATACTGCCTCTGGTTGCTGGCGGAGCTTGCTGTCATAGCTGCTGATATTCCTGAAGGCAAGCATGATCACTAACTCATCTATAATTATATATAAATTTTTTTATTTATTATAATTATTGTATTTTTTTATTTTTTTAGCAGTAATATTATATTAAATTGGGAAGAATTAAAATAAGAGCTCCATCATATCATACTAATTAATTTTTTTAATTTTGTTTTGTTGTGTTTTTTGATATATATAATTTGGTGGAGGGCAGTGATTGGGACAGCATTTGCATTGAATATATTGTTCAAAATCCCAGTTTGGGCTGGAGTTCTCATGACTGGTTGCAGCACTCTCCTTTTTCTTGGCCTGCAAAGATATGGGGTATTTATCTATATATATATATATATCTATATTTCTTCAATTTTCTTTTTTATTTTCTTTTTCAAGCATGACAAATTAAACCTACCTTTCACTAATACCTTCTTTTTTTTTTATGGTTTAGAGAACTTCTTTAAGCCATTAATATCGTTAGCGTTTTATGAAGAGCATAATTATTGTTTCTGCATAAAACATATGTGACTACTTAAACGTAGATGCCTATGTCTAGTAATAATACGATAGGAAAATATACGATATTAATGTAAAATAAAAGAAACTAAGATGAAGAAATTCACCATCTGTTATTTATCAATTATCTTCTCTTAAATGTAATAATTGATTTTACAAAATCCCTTGTACTAATATAAAATAATTAGAATGTTTAAAAAAATATGCATGACATGTATGTTGTTGTTATATGACTAATCTCTATGTAAACTTAATTAGATTCTCCTTTCTTTAATTGCATGTCCTTTCATGCATGTCATTTTGCGTAAGTTCTTTTTATGATTCACCAAACATTTAAAAAAAAATTCCATTTTTTAACCAAAAATATATAACAAATATATATCTTGGAAAATTAAAAGCAAAAAAAAATAAGATAGGATAGGATTTGATGGTTGACTACAAATATATATATATATATATTTGTATTATTTATCATCATTGATGGTCTAACATTAATTTATCTCAAACAGAAAACCTTATGGCTCACCCACCAATTATCACAGTTACAGAAATCCTATCATCTATTTATTTTTGTGTATACTCACTTAAATTCTTTTTCAGTGTTCAATTATTATTGGAATTCTCATTTTTAACATTAAAATTTACTTGCTTATGTTTGCCAGATAAAAAAAAATGAATTTCGAAGTACAACACATATGAAATATGACATGGCTCATTGTAACACAAATTTTTGGTACAAAAATAAAATTTAATTTAAGAAACCAAGATTGCTATCTAATTTTGATTTTATGTTTTTTTTTTTTCTTTTTCCATTTCCTTAGGTGAGGAAGCTCGAGTTGTTGATAGCCGCATTAGTCTTTGTTATGGCTGCTTGCTTTTTCGGGGAAATGGGTTTCGTAAAGCCTCCAGCAAAAGATGTTCTCAAAGGAATGTTTATTCCTAAGCTCTCGGGTCAAGGCGCCACCGGCGATGCCATTGCTTTGCTCGGCGCCCTAGTCATGCCGTACGGTTTCATCCTTCATACTCTTAAAAAATGACTGTCTATTCATTATGCAATATTCTATTCATTATGCAATATAACACGCACAAGAAATTGGTACACAAAATACAGACTACTTATATTCCAAATTAGAAGTCTATTGTGAACTCTTAAATTTTAGGACAGATGGAGTATTTATTTATTGGATTGGTCAAACGATAAATTGAATTTAACAATATACTTTTATGTATTCTTACTAACGAATTAAATATATTTTATGTACCAACTTTTGTATATGCTTTGTTGTTTAGGGTTATGCTAAATTTAATTACCCTTTTTTTTCTTATTTTGTTAAGATTAATGATTAACTTTTCTTCCAACAGGCATAATCTCTTTCTTCATTCTGCTCTCGTACTATCCAGGAAAATACCAAATTCTGCTCGTGGCATCAATGTAAGCCAAAATTATATGCATAGATGCATGATTACACACTAAAAAATATTTAATTAGTGATTGAATGTTTAGGAACTAGGACCTTACTTTGACTCCAAATTTTTTTTTTCATGAAAGAAGAAAATCAAGGGGCAAAATTGAAAAGTGAAGTAACACAGCTCTAGTAAAGTTAAATTCTATGTTGGCTTTATATTAGAGAAACATATATTTTTTTATACATTTATATATATATACATATTACAAGTTTACAATCCTAGATAATATCAATTATCTTTACAGAAAATTTTGTGCATATATATGCTGTGAAGTCAATGAAAGGCGGTGTGAGTCTATCCATAACGTTATTAATTGCTTATTTGTTTTCCCAATAATATAAATGGTTTTTTATTTTCTTTTAGTCTAGAACAACTTATAAAGTATTGATGAATAATTGAATAGTATTAATTTCACTGAACAATCATAAAAGCTTTCAAACCCTGAAATCTGAAGTAGACAATTTATTCATGTGCGTATTGAAAATTTATCTCAATCTCTAGTTGTAAGTATATCATATATATAGAATCCGTTTCTAGTACGGACCGATACTTTTTATAACGTTTTTCGTCGTAAAAATATTTGGAAATGTTTTTTACGATGAAAAAACGTCGTAAAAAGGACTAGTCTGTAAGGACTATTCCGCACTTGAAATTTTCCGTATATATATATCGAAGGGTCAGAGTATTTATTTAGTCATACCATTACTGTTACTACTAGAATTAGTGTTAATAATTATTATTGTCACTATTTTTTATTTCAAGATTGAGGAAGTATAAACTGTATATATGTGTATGTGTGTGTGCGTGCGCGTATTAGTGGATAACTGAATCTAATGATGTCCTAATCTTGCAGGATGCATGTCGATACTTTTTGATAGAGAGTGGATTTGCGCTATTTATCGCATTTCTAATTAATGTTGCAGTTATCTCTGTATCGGGCAGTGTTTGCTCAGACAAAAATATTACTAGTGATAATATGGAACGATGCAGCGACCTCACCCTTAACTCCGCTTCTTTCTTGCTCAAGGTCGAAACCTCTATTGACTTAACAGAAAAATACTTAAAATTATATATATATTAAAAAGGCAAAAAAAAAATACTAAATTAAATTTATGATTTGAATTATCAGAATGTACTAGGAAAGTCGAGTTCTACTGTTTATGCTATTGCATTGCTCGCATCAGGGCAAAGCTCTACCATTACTGGCACTTATGCTGGACAATTCATCATGCAGGTTGAACAAAAATCTTTATATTTAACATTTTGATTTTGTTTTTGAAATGAAATTAATTCATCCTCGTAATATCGTTTATTCATTTGTTGATGCGATAGGGTTTCTTGGACATGAAGATGCGGAAATGGATTCGAAACCTAGTGACTCGATTAATTGCGATTACACCAAGTTTAATTGTCTCAATTATTGGTGGATCAGCAGGAGCCGGTCGACTAATCGTCATAGCATCCGTATATATTTATAATTTGTTTATTTTTTGATAAATTTCTTTAGTTATGTTTTATATAAATGCATTTAATTTTTGTTTAATGATTTTTGTAGATGATATTATCATTTGAACTTCCATTTGCTCTCATCCCTCTACTCAAATTCAGTAGTAGTGCTACAAAGATGGGACCACACAAGAACTCAATATATGTGAGTTCCTTTTTCTTAACACATGTCATTTCTTTCGAAGCAAGGTACAATTGTGAAAGTTTATGATACAATGTTTTAAAACAACATATCTACTTTAACCAAATGTAATCATGTATGAATTTCCCCAAATCACTAACCATGTAACGATTCGTATGTGTGTAGATTATTGTGTTCTCGTGGGCCTTAGGGCTTGGGATAATCGGCATCAACATTTACTACCTAATCACAGCCTTTGTCGGTTGGCTCACTAACAACAGTTTACCAAAACTTGGAAACGTGTTCATAGGAATATTAGTATTTCCAGTGATTGCTATATACATTCTCACGGTGATTTACCTTATGTTCCGCAAAGATACCGTCGTCACATTTATCGACACCACAAAGGTTGACGCCCAAATGCGTGTCGAAGATGGCACTGGTAACTCGGAGCTTGTATTTGATCGCATTCCTTATAGAGAGGATCTTGCTGATATTCCATTGCCTCAATAGATCGAAGTGTTCGGATCCAAGCATTTTGTTTATAAGCTTAATTTCTAGTTAGTTGTATGTTTTTGTTAAATGTTTTTGTTTGATCTTATGTAACTTTGAAGATGCATGTATACCAAATGCCTAGCTTATTACAATATAAAGCTACGTTGATTTTCCAATTGTCTTTTGTCTAATTTTCCTTTACGTGAAAATAGAATGCAGAGAAGTTTACAAGATTATTAAAAATAAATAAGTAAGGTTTACAATATTGTATTGTGTTGTATTCTTTTCTTTCTATTTTTTTTTAATCTTCTTTAGCCCCTTATGCTTATTCTATTCCCAGGGTGGCTTTTTTCTTTAGCTAGTAATGATATTTGTTGAGTATCATTTCCCTCAACAAAATATAAAAAAGAAATATCATAATTTACCTATCAACAGTTTTGAATAAAAAACAAATAAATTTTTTTATTGACGTGCAAACTTTATTAATAAAGAAAAGGGCAAAAACTAGTCCCATATTCAAATTAGTCCCAAGAGGAAATGTCTCGATGGGCTTTCCAACTAAAATACACTGCAGATTGTTAAAGCTAGACCGGTTCGATCCACATGACCCTGTTTTCCTTTTTCTAGTGATCCAACATCAAGTATATTAATTTTCCAATTATATTAAAAAATATATAGGCATGTACCATTTATTCTTTTTACCTTTTGGTGGGATAAGTTAATAAACACAACTATTGCACCACTAAAAATTTTACAAATCGTAGGAAGTTAATTCAAAATGATAAGTATAAAACTTATTGCAATCGTACTCATCATTACTGTTATTTTTTATTTAAGGGCATATTTGATGACAAGTATGGAGTTATGATTGAAAATGTTTATATTCTAAGTAATTTTACTTTAGGCAATTTAATTCTAGGAAAATTGCATTTGATAGTGTTTTATTGCATTTATTTTTCTAAGTGGAAAATACATACCTTTTTTCTTGCTATGACGACATTTTTCAACGTTTAGTGTTATATTATTTACATTCTACCTAGAATTAGAATTTTTGGTCTTTGAACCATTTTCCACCTTACTTAAAACTTATTTTTATTGGAGTATGCTAAAAAAATCTTACTTTTATGGATTATCCACTTATACTAAAGAACTAGGTAGAACTTATATTGCCTAAAAAAATTGGCAATCAAACACAGGCAGCTTATATTGCATAGAAAATTTGGCAATCAAACACCGCAAAAGAAGGAAAAGTACACATTTTTCATCTTTTACAAAGTTTTCCATGAAAATTTTTGGCAATCAAACACACCTTGTCTTTAAATAAAATCTCGTCTCTACATAAATGTCAGATATAATCTCATTTGATTGTCCCATTTGATTGCAAAGTTGAAAAACAAATTATTATATTTTTATGAGAAAAAAGGAGAAAGAGAACAAAAGCCTTTGAAAACCAAAAAAGTAGCATAACATCTCCTAAAATCCCTCATCTCCTCTACTAACTTCTCATAAAAAAAAATATTATTTTTTTAATCATTTTTCAACTTTGAAATCAGACCCAATCATAGAGTTATTAATATGAGCACCAACACCTTTGGGGATATATTTTTCCTGCACATTAATCATCTGTACAACAAGGTTAGCCAAATATTTTCTAAGATCCTAATTTCACATTGAAGAAATATAAAAATAAATAAATGGACCAACAATTGCAAATAGCATCTGCATTCACCAAATGATTCAACTGAGCCTTCTTCCATGCTTTTCTTAATTTTCACAAATCAGCGCGTTATCGGTCCCTGCTGCTGTTGCATCTTGTGTGGCATGCCAAACTGCCCCCATTGATTCCTATCCAAACCAAAAGATTATTCAAAACTTACCCATCTCATAATACTTTCAGGACTTAGTGAAATGAAGAGCGGCATCAATGATGCGGAATTGTCAGTTAATAAGTCAAAAGGCTTGTTCGGATCACTACAGGTTTTAACCTGATAGACATGATCACGCCTGATGGATGACCAGAACCCAGTTAGTTATACACGACACAAACCCGTTATATATAAGTGATGCATGCTTTTGATACAAAACATAACCGTTTAGGTTGAACAACAGGAAACTGATATGAAACAGTCCTTAGTGGGTCAAATATGGATAGAGCAATTTATGAGCAAAACCTATATGACAAAACACGATCTTGACCTGAACCGTAGCCAGGTTACCTCCACTAAGCGACATACAACAGGCTCCTGTTGGTCCCAACAGGCGCTGTAGAGCACAACGGGCTCATGTTCCGAACAGTGCACTTTAGCACTTTCTAGGCCACTAAAACAGCCGTTTGTCTCCCCTTGGACAGTCATCTGTTGGTCCAAATTCAGAAATTTTCTATAATGCCATTCTTTCCCTGAAGGACACAATAGTTTTAGTGGTGGCAATTTGTGCCATCGCACAATACCACGATCCAAACCTGACACAGTAACGGGATCCAAACCAAGCATGGAATTAGAGGGTTAGGGTCGAACCTATTGAAATGAAGAGCGGCATTGTCAGTTAATAAGTCAAAGACTTGTTAGGCAAATAGTATTGGAAAGGGAATGGCAGAACAAGAATTTTTCTATTAGAGGGCAAGATATCAAATTAATCTCAAGTACTAGTTCATCATGACTATTTCATGTGAACATTCGATAAAGCTAATGACTAAATCCCATTTCATGAATTTTCTTTCAGATCCAAAAAATAGCAAATTCTAAATTTTAGTTAAGGTTTCGCTATATGCAAACTCCACTTCGGTTGCTTTACCATTCAAAAATGATATATAACTTTTAATGTTATAAAAAACTCAAATGGTAAGAGTATCAAAGTCGAGTGCTTCGACATTAACCTTCAAATAGATCACCTTTAGTGCTGACTCCGTGTAATCATATGAAATAGAATTCAGCATACTTCTAGTCAAAAAAGTATCATACAATAAGTTTGAACTTTATAAAGGTAGCAAATTATATACCAAACCAGTTTCAAATTTTCAACGGCAAAAATGTGGGTTGGGTTCGTTGTATATTGAGTTACTCGGAAATCGAAGGCTGAGAAGGTGCACTGGGGACAGCTTGTGGCCTATTAGTTCCGGTGATATTATTAACCATGGATGGACCAGCTGCGGCTCCTAGGACTGTAGATCGAGGGGAGCCAAAGTGAGTGGAGATGACGAGGGCCCGCTCGGCTACAATCCTCTGCTCACACACTTCACTTGTTCACATTCTTTCATTAACATGGTCTCCATTTCTGCAAACTGCTTCAGCTTCAGCTCTAGTCTCTTGAGCTGCGGAAATTTCTCAAAGAAATATAGTAAGACAAATGTTTGTTTCCTTGAGGGGTGAACTGCTGTGTAATATTGTCCATTCTAAAGAATGTAATTGAGAAGAAAGAAAGTTAGGGTGGTCAAAAGAGAAGTTCAACAAACTCGGAGATAAAATGGTCTTAAGAGCATCCACAACAGTGTTAATCTTGTATTGTATGTAGCATATGTTGTGCGCGCCGGCACTCGGGTCGGGCCCGGGACACCAACCGGACCCGCCGGTCCGCGCACATAGTAACAATATTGTCTCCAACTTAAACACCTTTGGGCCATAAGTGTGGGGTTTTCACTTAAAAGGCCTCGTTACTATGTGGAGACTCTCCCCCACTTATATACTCATACTGAGTTCTACAATTTTTTTCATGTTAGATTAATGGTTTGAGCCAACTATTCTCAACAATCTCCACCTTGGATCAAACCAGTCCACCTTAGCTCCACCTTGGACTAACTATACCATAGTCCACCATGAATCCACCTTTGAACTGTCCATGTAGATCACCACTCAACAATGTTCATCCGCAAGATCGTCCACTTTTGGTCAATGCACACATCTCGAGGTATACCCTATTTTACCTTACTCGAGCAACTTGCACAACCATCTTGATAGCAACACCACAGGTGTACGTAAGCTGCAGCGACTCCACCCACGGCTTCTCCGAATCTAACTCCACCATAGGCTCCACTAAGTCCAGCTACTGGGACGCTTTTTGTAGCAACTTATCACCTTAGGCTCAACCGAGTTCTTCCGACTCCACCGAGTCTAGCTACCGATACTGCTTCACAAGTTCGTGGATCCACCATCGGCTCTAATACCAATTGTTGTGCTTGCCGGACTCGGGTCGGGCCCAGGATACCAACCAGACCCGCCGGTCCGCGCACATAGTAATAATATTATCCCTAACTTAAACACCTTTGGACCACAGGTGTGGGGTTTTCACTTAAAAGGCCTCGTTACTATGTGGAGACTCTCCCCCACTTATATACCCATGCTGAGTTCTACAATTTTTCCATGTGGGATTAATGGTTTGAGCCAACCATTCTCAACAGCATAAAGATGTACCACTTTGTGCATCCACAACATATTGGGTCTTTGAGAGGGATAGACTCCTCTAAAGATGGGAATTCCAGAAACGGCTTAAGGCGTTGTCCGTTCACTTTGAACACAAAGTCAATTTTGGGATCCTCAACATTCATGGCCCCAAAAGGGAATACATGCTTTACAATATATGGGCCGTTCCAACAAGATTTTAATTTTCTCGAGAAGAAATGCAAACGCGTGTCATAGACTAGAATTTTGTCCTCAAGTTTGAATTATTTTCTAAGAATTGATTTATCGTGAAAATTTTTAGCACGTTCTTTGATTATCTTTGCATTATTATACGCATTTTTCCGCAATTCATCGATCCCATCAATTTATAACTTACAGTCAAGCCCGGCTTTCTCCAAATCAAAGTTAACCATCTTAGTTGCCTAGTATGATTTATGTTCTAATTCCACAGGCAAATGACATGGCTTTCTGTAGACAATCTTATAAGGAGACATATTTAGAGTTATTTTGTACGCAGTACGGTAAGCCCAAAGCGCATCGATTAGTCGTAAAGACCAATTCTTGCGGTTCGGATTTATCATTTTCTCTAAGATCTATTTGATCTCCTTATTGGCTAACTCAGCTTGACCGTTAGTTTGTAGATGATAAGCGAGCGACACTTTATGGTTTACACCATACTTTTGCATCAAAGATTGGAATGGTTTATTGCAAAAGTGAATACTGTCATCACTTATTATTGCCTTAGGTTTGCCGAAACGTGCAAGGATATGATCTTTCAAGAATAGAATCACAACTTTGTGATCGTTTTTCTTGCACGCTTGGGCTTTCACCAATTTTGAAACGTAATCTACGGCAATTAAAATGTAAAAGTTACCGTAGGAGGATGGGAACGGTCCCATGAAGTTGATACCCCAGTAATCAAAGATTTTAATCATCAAAATGGGATTGAGTGGCATCATGTTCTTCTTGGAGACCCCCCCAAGCATCTGGCATCTTGAACATGCCTTGTAAAAATGTTATGCGTCCTTAAAAAGCGACGGCCAATATAGTCCGCTTTGAAAAACTTTGGCGGTAGTCTTCTTCGTCGAGAAATATCCAAGATAATTTAGAGACCGCCACAATTGCTCGTCCAGAATGGAATCTTGGATCAGGCTTTCTTCGATATTGTTGGTCAAAATGAGCCGAGATAAGTGATCGGCTACCACATTCTCGACTCCCTTCTTGTCTTTGATGTTCAGGTGGAATTCTTGCAATAATAAGATCCACCGAAAAAGCCGCGGCTTAGCATCCTTCTTTGTAAATAAATACTTCAACGCCGTATGATCCGTAAAAATGACAATGGGGGACCCTATTAGATAAGATCAAACTTGTCCAAATCAAAGACAATTGCCAGAAGCTCTTTTTCGGTCGTGGTGTAATTCATTTGCGCGTCATTCAAAGTCCAGCTTGCATAGTTGATTACATCCGATTTCTTGTTTTTTCGTTGACCAAGGACTCCTCTAACCGCATAGTCACTCACATCACGCATGAGCTCAAAAGGCAAGTTCCAGTCCGATGTTTTCATTATCATCACGATAGTGACTATATGTTTCAATGAGGTAAACGCTTCTTCGCACTTGGCATCCTATTCAAAGGATACGTCCTTGAGGAAAAGATTGCACATTAGCTTGGAAATGGAACTGAAGTACTTGATAAACCTCCTATAAAACCCAGTGTGTCCCAGAAATAATCGGACATCTTTCAAATTTTTGGGTGTATGAAGTTTGGTGATTAACTCCTTCTTTGCTTTGTCAACTTCAATTCCTTTGGACAAAATGATGTGCGCCAACACGATACCCTTGGTAACCATGAAATGGCACTTCTCCCAATTCAACACCAATTGCTTTTCAACGCATGTTTCCAGAATATGTTCAAGGTTAGTCAAGCAATTGTCAGATGACTTACCATGGATGGAAAAGTCATCCATAAATACTTCCAAAGTTCGTTCCACCAAATAACTAAAAGTACTTATTATGCACCTTTGGAAAGTTGTCGGTGTGTTACATAGATCAAAGGGCATCCTTCGATAAGCGAAGGTACCGAGAGGACATGTAAAGGTGGTTTTCTCTTAATCATCTAGGTCAATTTCGATTTGATTGTACCTGAAAAAACCATCGAGAAACGAGTATAATTCATGGCCCGCTACCCTCTTTAGAGTTTGATTCAAAAAAGAGAGTAGGAAATGATCTTTACGAGTCACCTCATTAAGTTTGCGATAGTCAATGCACATTCGCCACCCAATGGTGACTCTTTGTGGAACCAATACGTTTGATTCATTTTTTACTACCGTAAGACCTGATTTTTTCGGTACCATTTGAGTTGGACTAACCTATTTACTATATGAGATTAGATAGATGATATTTGCATTTAACAATTTCAACACATCATTCCTAACCACCTCTTACATGTTAGGATTCAACCATCGTTGAAATTGCCTTGATGTTTTCGCCCCGTCTTCCATGTGAATTTTATGTGTACAAATCTAGTAAAGCATTTTTATTCCTATAATTTCCTATTAAATAGGAAATTGTGGAACAACTAGGGTCCTTAAACTTTAGGGCTCTTGTGCCTTGCATTATAGAGCTTACTTACTCTGTTATGAAGGCCTTCTTCCTCACATTCAACCTTCGTTTCGTTATGCATAGGTCCTTGAGGAACTTAGCATATGATGGTAATGGCTTGACTACGTCAAGCAATGGAATGTTAATTCTCACTTGCCTCCAAAATCTCGATTTTCAATTTGGATGGTTGGTTCAATCTCTCCGGAAAAGGAACCTTAATTTTGTTCTTGATTTTTTTAAGATCCTCCTTTCCTTGTTTATCTTCCTCTCTCTCCTTCTCTTCTCTCATAACTTTTTAGACTTCCAACTCCTCAACACTCGTAGACTTAACTATGTCTGCCACCTTGGGGTTTTAGGAACAATAGTCTTATCTAACATTTTTCCATTCCTTAGGTGATGTTTGGTTGATGTTTTGAGTTGAGTTTTTAAAATATGGTATTTAGTAGAATTTTGAAGTATGTTGAAAAGTGGATTTGTTTTTTTTTTTTTTTTTGAGTTTTTTTCAACCAACTAAAAATTTCATAAAAAAATTTCAAAAAATAGTCACAATGGATCTTATTTTATAGATCTCGACGAGTATGTTTTAAATATATAATTTTTTTTTTATTTTAATTTTTGAATTTAAAGTTATGGTGTTTTAAAAGTTTTTTTAGAGAGAGAAAGTAAAGTGAAATAAATTTTGGGAAGTGTAAAAGTATAGTTGATTTTAAGTTGAGTTTTTAAAAATTTTGAGGAAAAAACAAAAAGAGAGCCACCAAACAGGCCCTTAGGATCGTGATAGATTTGAATTCTTCTAATTTTTTACTAGGCTCTCCTCCCTCTATAACTAAAGCTTGACCCCTAGGGTTAACTAAAGGTTGAGTTGAAAATTTTCCCTTCTCTTAAGTTACTAGTGCGGTGGTAAGCTTAGACATTTGGGTTTTCAAATCACCCACACTACGATCTGTCTTATCAACTCTTAAGAAAGTTTCTAAGTTTTGGTTTTGGATTTATGGTGGTGCGAATGAGTTTTGTAGTCTTTGGTTTTGATGGTATTGATTAAGATTTTGATTCCCTCCCCAACTGAAGTTAGGGTGATTTCTCCCCCTTATTGTATTTCTACGAAAAATGGTCGTTTTGTTGACAATTTTAGTTGTATTAATTCAACGCATTGGCTTGGGCAGGATTTTTTAGGACTTCCCGAAAAGCGGGAATGGTAAGACATTCCTTGGTTGTGTGTCGTCCCAAATTTTCACAAATGATACACAACTGACTTGAGGATACTACATTAACTTCTTTGAACTTACTTGATTCCATTGCCTCTACCTTCTTAGACAATTGGAATAATCTCACACCCATATCATCATCATTAGAGATTTGGTACAAACCACCCCTTCCCGGAGTTTTGGCTTTAGGTTCATCGGTATAAGTGTTCCAATTGTGGGCACCCTCTGCTAATTCATCAAAATATAAAAAAGCCTCTTTGGGATTTTTACTCAAAAATTGACCATTACACACGGCCTCAACAAACTTACGCATCTCATGAGTGAAAGATTCATACAAATAACTAACAAGACTCCAAGTTTTGTGACCATGGTGAGGGCATGCGTTTAAAAGTTCTTTATATCTCTCCCAACATTTATAAAAACTTTTATTTTCCTTAGCTGAAAATTTTGATATCGCCCTTCTTAAAGCGTTGGTCCGATGGATGGGAAATAATTTTTTAAAAAATTACGATTGAAGTACTTGCCAAGTTCGAATTAATTATGGTCTATGAGCATTCAACCAAATTTTTCCTTTATCTTCTAACAAAAAGGAAAAAGTTTTAAGAGCATAACCTCCTCGTTGGGTTCTCATACTCCATACCGTGAAAATAAGGGATATGTTAAAGCATACCTGGTTTGAAAGAGAAAGTGCCCACTTGGCCAGTGGGGAGCAAGATGCATGAGTTGGAAGTCATACGAAGGGGCTGAAGATAATGTCTCATTGTTCTAACTGGAGGAACATTGTTTGCGCCTTCCATCTCGTTATCGCTACCGTGGTCTGACATTTTTAGTGATCTGGGAGGGCTAATTCGAATATCCACGAACAACTACCCTTGCATGGGCTTGAAAAAGCCTATTCGAATAGCTCCTCGAAAACTCTATAAAATAAAACAAAAATAAGAGTGAAAAATAAATTAATTAAAAAAAGAGAGATACTTTTTATACAAAACCCGTAATCCGCCTTTTGCCGTATTCCCCGGCAACAGCACTAAAAACTTGACGCCAATAAAATATCGGGTTGTGGTAGACCAAGTGCAGGCACGTCAAGTTGTAATATAATCTCGGAAGTCCAAATATCGATCCACAGAGATAGTTGAAAAAAAATGAAATGGATTACAGATTTTACGGGTTTCTAGTTTTGTAAAAAGGTTGGTTATCAAACAACATTAAATTAAAACAGTTATGAAAAGTGTTAAGGATGCACTAAAGTAAGTGAAAATTGCTCGCAATATAATTAATGGCATTTGCAATCTCATACATAAATTTCAATACAATATTCTCAAGAATGGGAAATGTTGTCATATCTCTCAATAGCAAAAGGTGTGAAGCTAGACAACTCATTCCCAGATTGAAGTTATATCAAGAAAGAAACAACAAAATTCCACCAAAGACAAAGCTATCATATCTATCTCTTAGCTATGGGTGTGAAACAAAGCAACCAATTCCCGATGAAGCTAATCTGAGGTAGAGATGATAAATTCATCGTAAAAAGGTTTTATATATATCATGTATGTGAAATCTTATGGTTTAAAAAATGAAAATTAGATAATGAATCATTACAATGAAACGAAACAAAGTTTGTGGAATAAATTCATTAACTAGTCGATCATAACTTAAGAAAGTTAATAAGGAGTCTAAATATCAAATAAAGTATATAAAGCACTCAAAATATCATTAAGAAAATCAAAGATTAGATTACAAATTTTATAAATCATCTATGAAATTTTAAAAACTCTCCATAATCTCTACAAAGAGGAAGAAGGTCCATAGATGGGGGGAATACCAAAAGCCTTTTAGAACCATACAAGTATGTTGAATTATCATTCATACACAAGAACTAAGCATACAAGGCATGTAAAGTCTAATGTTTAAATGAATATACTTAGAAAGCTTGAAGAATGAAGGATATGAAAAGGAAAAATGATTCACAATTATTTACCAAACTTTAAACATGGATTGAGATATTAATCACCGAAAATCATATCGCGATCCACTTCCGTAATCTTAGTAGAAGAATACTTCATAATACCCAAAGATAACTACACCAAGAATTTTCCTATGAGAATTGAAGTGTACCCATGATAGATAATGAGTTTTATTATAGGGAACAAGGCAAAATCAACATTAGAATAATATAGAACCCTAAAGAGCTCGAGTACTTATAATTCAGTCTTTTTCTCCCACTTTCATAATATTTGTCTAGTTTTTCTTGAAATCTCCATTTGAAATATGCAACAGCAAAAAATGGAGTTTTACTGTTTTAGATCAAAAAGAAGAGAAGATAAATAAAGTGAAAATTAGAGAGAGACACTAAAATTGTAAATTATTAATGTAATGTAAGGAAGAAAAATAAAAGATTAGTGAGTCAAGCTAATTAAAGTCCAAGATTGCGACCACCAAGGTGGATCTGTGTGATGAGAAAGGTTAAATTCAACAATATTCAGGTGAAAATTTGTCAAAGAAAAGAAAAAGAATAAAAGAAATCAAAATTCTGTCTTTGCCTATTTACTTTTGTGTGTTCCTGTGTGTTGTTTAGATCATGGGTTTTACTATTTTAGAATAAAAACAATATCATAAAAATTTAACAATAATATATTAAGGTAGGAGTGTTGTTAAAAAATCATAAAGAAAAATCAATCCACAAAATTTGAGTTGAATGTTTTTTTTTCTTACTTTTTTTTATTATAAAAATATTTTTAAAATTTATACTTATCAAATAAGAAATCATAAATTTTCAATTGTGCAAGTCAAACGAGTCTTAAAGGTGCATATTTGCATCCCTATAAATAATTGAGAGAAACTGAGAAATAAGATAGGAGTACGGAGTCACGGCCGAAATTAGGTGAAAAGCAAGTACACAGCGTTATGAGTATCACTTACCACTATTACACTCAACTTAATCATTATAATCACATTCCGTTAGAATTTGAAACATACATAATCAGTTTGAAATGGACTAATTTTGCTACCTGCTCCTAAAAGGGAAATAATTTCTTTTTGTTAAATACGTTAAGAAATTTCATGTAACTATATTGAATCTATTGTTTTAACCTTTCATAGAAAACCCGAATTTATCTCCTGTCTTTTTTGAGATGCTTATATGAGAGTTCCCCTATGCATTCTAATAGGTTTGACCAAAAAGCAGCAAACTAAGATCCATATGTATCTTCTTTTATTTGGTTCACAAAGAAAATGCAGATTAATCCACAGCATAGTGTAAAACTTCAATACAGATCCAATCTCCTAGGCAAATATAATATTAAAAAGGAACAACTAACATATCAAAGGACTTTTAAGTTTTAATTCGAGAATCTAACATTTGTCCAAAAAAAAGTTCTTTGATTTCTCTCAACAATCACAAGCTCTTTAATTATTATACAACACATCAATTAATCCACAGCAGAGATGTGTGCATAAAGATATACGTATTTATATGTACGAATTCATGTACACCCAGCTCACTAAGAATATTAAAGAAAAAGCAATTTGACCAATCATGTGTGCAAATAAAAAGATATAGTTCAATACCTGGATTGTACTATCTACAAAGCCGGTATAGAACCAATTATTGCAGATCAAATGTCTCAACCAGCTGAACCTTTTGATTACCAAAAAGTAGACGAGGTTTAGATAACGAAGGCTGTTACTAGTCAAAGAAAAGAAGACTTAAAAATGTAGGAATGCTCTTTTGAGAAGACACAGTAATATGGAATAGTAGTTACTAGTTTGAGAGGATAAGATTCTCAAATGAATAGTTTTTTTTTTTTTTTTACTATATGTGATGAAGTTGGTTCACAGATTTACTATTAAAATTGTTGATTTGATAAACCATACATGATGTAAATGCTTTACTGAATACTTTTTGACTTTTTTTTTTAAGAAAAATATTGACTAAAATCTTAATTGTGTAGCCAAATACTCAAATAGTTCTCAAAGACAATGAGCAATAGTGTTTCACTTCACTTCCTCTCAGCTGTACGTTACAACAAAAAGCTAATACATTAAAATTTCAAGGAAAGGAGCCCTAAATTTTTCATACCTAATACTTGCTGCTAATTAAGATTAGCTATGCATTATATTAAGAACAGAAATTGGTACGGGAGAAACATTAAACCCAATAAGACATTTCTTCTAATTGTTACAATAGTTAACAAGAAAGGAAAAGAGTGAATCCTGTAATTAAGTGTTCTAAATTGTTTCCATTCTAATTTTTAAAATCTCACAAAATTAACATTTTACAACCAAACACGCCTCCCAATCCACAAAAAATAAACAATAAATAAGTGATGACTAGGCAAGTAAATAATTGTTCACATTGAATTTATCCGGTGAATTACAAGTTAAGAAGAAAAAGAAAAAAAACAATGATCTTATCTAAACCCGAAAATGGGACTGATAAATCACATTAGATCAAAACTATCCTCAAAATCTAGTGAAAGCATGTAACAGATCTGACAGCAAACTTGAAAAACAAAAATTAATACCTGATAAATTGTAGGGGTGATTGAATTTGGTAATAAACAGAGGATATGTATATATAATAGATATATAAGCTTTACGGAGCTATGTAAGGCATATATATATGATTTGTAAGTAAAAAAGGGGGCTCAATCATTTCAAATCCTATTTCTACATATATAATCGATATATAAATTTGGGGCTTTTACCTTTTGGCTGCTTGAGATGGAGATGTGGCTGTGGCTGCGTAGGATACGACAAGGGGGAGTGGATGTGGAGGTCAGAAGAAGCCTGGGACGACCGTGGGTAGTTCAACGGCGGCGGAGACAACAAGGAGGCAGAGACGAGATGAGAAAAAGAGCGAAGGTGGGGTTGTGTGAGATGAGAGAGATCGACGGCCGTATTGTGTGATATGAGAGAGATCGATGGCGTCGTCGTTGTGTGAGATGAGAATGAGCGGCGGCGGCGGCGTGTGAGATGAGAGTGAGAGAGAGAGAGAGAGATCGAATGGGTTTGTGGGTTTTGTGAGAGAGCAATTGATTTGTGTTGTTTATTTTATTTTATTTTAATAAAAATATTTATTTTCGCGGAAAAAAAGAAGGGCGGGGAAACAGGCGCCAATTTTTTGGCTCTATAACAACGTGTTTACACAAACGCGCCGGCAAAAATTCACATGACTTTTAACGACGCGTGTAATTGCGCCGGCAAAAATACTCGAAATGGATATGTTACAAAATGCCTATGCTGACGTGCGTCATTAAGGCGCGTCAGTATATGTGATCTTTCCCGACGCGTTTCAAGTAACGCGCCGGCAAAGGTTATCTTTCTTGTAGTGAATGGATTACGGATTAAATGGTTTTCAGATTTTGTAAGTTGGATTTGTTGTGAAACAACAGAAATGTAAAACAGTTGTGAAAATTAATAAGAAAGCACTAAGGTAGGTGGAAGTTAGTTACGATTTAAGAGACGGTGATGACTAGCTCATATAAATACTTCAACACAAGGTTTTTAAAGATATGAGGAATGTTGGTGTACCTCTTAATAGCAAAGGGTGCGACGCTAGGCGACTCATTCCCGAATTGAAGCTATATCAAGAGAGAGACAAACGACATTTCACCAAAGATGAGGTTGTCATTCTTACTTCTTAGCTACGGGTGTGAAGTAAGGCAACCTATTCCCGAGGAAGCTAATCCGAGATAAATATGACAAACTCATCATAAAAAGATTTAACATAAAGCAAATGTATGCAATCTCATGATTTAAAGAATAAAAATTAGAAAGTGAATCCTAACAATGAAACGGAACGAAGTTTATGGGATAAATTTGTCAACTCATCATTTATCACTTATGGTCAAAAATAAAGAGTCTAAGTATCACATAAAGTGTAAGAAGCACTCAACATATCAATAAACGAATCAAAGGTAAGCTAAACAAATTTATAATCCATCTATGGAGTTTTAAGAACTATTTATAATTTCTACAAAGAGGACAAAAACTCCATGAATGGGGGAAAGAGATTTCAAGCTTTCTACAACCATATAAATATGTTGTATGTTCATTAAAAACCAAGCACTAAATATACAAGGCATATAAAGTCTTAATTTAATATGAATATACCTAGAAAGCTTGAAAGAATGGAAGATATGATGAAGCAAATGATTCACAAACATTTATCAAACTTTAAACATGGATTGAGCCATTAATCACCGAAAATTATATTGCGATTCACCTCCATAACCTTAGTAATAGACTACTCCATAATAAATGAAAAAACAAATATTATAGAAGAAGAAATCATTCTTACAAATTAAACACTTACAATAGAAAATGAAGAACAATACTCAAAGAGCTATCCCTTCTCTCTAGAACTTGTAAGCGTGTAAAACTAGATAAAAAAACAATCCCCTTGATCCCCTAGACTAAAACAATAGCTAAAGGTGTCCTTTAATTAATTAACAAAACAAGGGAAAATATCTAGGAACATCAATCCCCAAAATAAGGCTAAAAGTAGAAGTTGGTGGTTGTTCCCGCCAGGCCATGATCGATCGTGGCTTTGCCCATGATCGATCATGGGAGTGTTCTGCCAGGATTTTGGAAGCCATAATCGATCATGGCTTTGCCCATGATCGATCATGGGCCTGGAACTTTTCACTCAACACTTTTGCAAGCTATCTAGGGTTGCTCTTGATCACTTCATGCAATGCCATTGTATCCAAATCTTACAAACACATGGAAGGCTACAAAATACACACTAACTTGGGCCATGTTAGATACAAAACTTACTAAGGCACTAATCTCGAGATAAGTGGATAATTAGGCAGAATTAAAACAACAAACGCGTCAAGTGACTCCGGAAAATAGCTTAAACATGACAATATTATGCGTTTATCACCAAGTTTCCAGGGCCATGATCGATCATGGTTATGCCCATGATCGATCATGGAAGTGCACTGCCTAAGGAATTTGGTCCTATGATCGATCATGGTTATGCCCATGATTGATCATAGGTCTAGGATTTCTTCACTCAGCAGTTTTTGCAAGCCTCTAAACTTCCTTTTGATCAATTCTTTGAGGGTCGATGATTTCCATACCTACAAATACATAGAATACTACATAAAAAATCAACTTGGGCTACATTATATACAAAACTCGCTAAGGCACTAATCTCGAGAAAAATGAATAATTAGGCAAAATTAGTACAACAAACGTGTCAAGCTGCTCCAAGAAAGAGCTTATGCAAGACAATATTAAGCGTTTATCAGTAGCATACAAAATCCTCCTAAGCGCCATCTTCTAACACGGTGCTCTGTACAAAAATTAGAAGACTTATAACTTTCAATAACGACTCATGTCTGAATCGCCTCTGTATAAATTCTGAATCACACACAGATTCATCTGACTGTAAACTAAACTTACTCCCACGCTTCGGTAGTCCAAATGTAACTGAAAAATCATTGGGGGGTAAACTTCACTACCTCCTTGGCAATCGAAAATGCATCATCCTTCTCTAAATAAGTAGAAATAATTTTCTTGCCAACTTAACCAATCATTCCAACATGATTTAGAATGATTTTATCCTCCAAAATAGCATTAAACATAGGACCAAATGGTGTCCTTATCATAGGTCCAATGTGTAGAGGTGGGATTTTCGAATCGAGAACTGGAGAACCAAACCGCACCAAACCGAAAAAAGCCGGTTCGGTTCGGTTCTTAGTATTAAAGTGCACATTTTTAAAGGTTCGATTCCTAATAGTTATTAACGGTTCGGTTCTTGGTTCCTTGATAAATTTAATTAAAGGAACCGTTATATATAAATACATAACAGTTCTTACGGTTCTTGGTCGGTTATAAGTATTTTAACGGTTGTAATGGTTCTAACAGTCCTTTAAATAGCCGTTAAAACTTAAAACGATTTTTAATCGGTTTTAAAGATTCCTCAAAGACCGGTTAGAACAATTTTTGGCCGGTTCCTAAAGATTCTAACGGTTCCCCAAAGAACTGGTTCGATTTCATTTACGGTTCCTCAAAAATACACAAAGAACCGAACCGTTTAGAACAACAGAAAAAAGGTTTCGGTTCTTCATAATTTGGCTAAAAACTGAACCGGTCCTAACCTACCAATGTGACAATCTCTAATGTCACCACAATCCTTCAACCTAGTAATTTCCTCAACAATGACTACTATATTACATCTAAACACAATTGGTCTAAATGCTTGTTTCACAAGAGATTTTGCAACCATCCCTACTTTCTTTCCGCCTTTCTTCACAGGTTTAGATTGTTTCTTCTTACTTCTAGATTGAGTCTCCTTTCTTTTTCTCTTAAAAGAAAAACCTTTTTCATCAACAGCACTGCCTGAAGTACTAGTATTCATTATCCCTTCTACACAATTGATATAAATCTCCATTACCACTGTTATCTAGAGGCATTATAAAACAAACATACACATTTATCTAGTTAGCACACATACAATTCTACACATCAATGTACTAAATCTATTTTAACACCATTTCTATAAAAAATACTAACTATTTACATGATGTTAAAACATATTTAGAACCATTTTTTAGTAAAAATAAACAATCAAATGGTGCTAAAATAGTTTATCACCCATACAATGACACACATCAAGGTGCTAAATATGTTTTAGCACTATTTTTATATAAAATAGTAACTGTTTACATGAAGTTAAAACATATTTAAAGTATTTTTGTCCAAAAGAAAACAATCGAATGGTACTAAAACAGTTTAGCACCAAAATGTCCAAAACTAGAATGGTGCTAAACTGTTTTAGCACCACGTGGAAACTAAATAGGAAGGTGCTAAAACAGTTTAGCACTCATCCAATGCTACACATCAATGCTATATACAAAACTAAAATGTTCAACGAAATCTACGTACAAATTTGAATATATGAACACATTGACACAAACTCATAAGAAAAAAAGTTCAAAACACATGAAAACCTAACCATATGCAAAAATGTGTTTTTAACTTAAAAATCAACACAAAACATAAATTAAAAGTAACTCAACGAATACTCGATTTAACGCATGAACATAAATGAATGAACAAAAGAATGAAGGCGTGCCTTAACTAAAAAATGAAATGACAGTATACAACAAATCAGCAACGAAAAATAGAACAAAATAAAGAATAAACTGAGATCGTGGATATAAACGACGAATATGCAGAGAAAATATATAGAGAGAAAATTTTGATCGTGTAAATAAAAATGAAATTTTGATCGCGGTAGTTGTGTAAAAGACAAGGCGAAACTGACGATCATGCTTTAGGTAGAGGGAAGGTTTAACATAGATTTTATCAGGGGTATTTTTGTACTTTAATATTTTTATTATCCTTAAAATAAATCAATATTATCAAAATTGTCCTTAATTTAGAATCAAATAATGAAATTAGTCCTATTTATTTTTATTAAATATGAGTTCATCCTTAGAGTTATAAAACATTACAAAGCGATGTCTTATAACGCATTTTCTCAAAAAAAAATAGTTAATTTTTACAAGAAGTTAAAAATAAGTTGCAACGTGTTATGAGTTATCTTCTTCCTTTGTAAATTTTTTAATGTAAAAATTTTCTTTAATGATTGAAGAAGAAATTTTGTTCACGAAAAATAATAAAGGATAGAGGATATCTAATAATAAAAATGAACATGAGGTGGAGAGTATCTCATTACAAGTTTCAATTTATTTTCTAACTTTTTACAGAAATTATGTGTTTTTCTTATCATTTTGCGTGTTGCTATCAAAATGAGCTTACAACTTTGTTTGATGACAAGATCAAGAATGATATAAAAAATAATTGATTTGTGTGAGAAGTTAGGAAATAAGTTGAGAGATGTGGTGAGATATTCTCCATCTTGTGCTCATTTTGTGAATAAATGTTATATATCTTTCTTTATTTTTTGTGAAAAAAAATTTCCACACTTTCGAAGAAGCTTTTCATTAAAAAGGCCAAAAATTAAGAGATTATCTTACCACATTTCTCAAATTATTTTTCAACTTCTCACATAAATCAATTGAGTTATTTATCATTTTCCATCTTAATATCAAAGGAAGCCTTACATATAATATTCATAGTACCCTCTAGTAAGCAAGTTCAAAGAGACAATTGTGAGAGGGGAGAATAATAATTAGTTTTAATTAGAATTAAGAGTATCCAACTTGAAATTAATCATGCTTCTTTTTAAAAATTGAGGTATTAATTTACAAAATATTTTTTAAAAAAAAGCCAGTTAATTCTCTGTTTGGCAGGACTATTAAGTTCCCACTGGAATGATATTAGGAAGAACCTCGTATTGTAAGTGCTCCTTATAATTTATTAATTTTAGGAACTTCTAATTTACTAAATTATATTTAATCTCTAAGGATAATGTGATGGCGATAATGCTTTCTTTTTGTGACTGACCTTATTATACAAAATATTGTGAGTGCCCCCTTTAATATATATAAATATATTTTTTTAAATAAAGGGATTTGCTTTTTTCGATAAAATTTTGGTTGAGTGCATGGGGAGTGGAATGCAACAAATACAATTAAATGCGTTTGCGATAAAGGAATTCTTTTTCTCCAGAAATTTAAGTTTATATTTGGTTCAATGTTAACTATATAACTAAGTTAAAGTATATTCAAACATAACTTAGGAGTTTATCTATAAAAGATTTGATTTGGGGACATGGTTTACAATTATAAGATTCAAGATGCTGCACGTCAGAGTTCAAATTATTTTTCTTATATTATAATATATAAAGATATTGGATCTTTAATATCTTTTTAAATTAGTGTTTAGTTAGTTAGATCTTCCCACTTTACTAATTATATTTAAATTTATTGACTCTCTCATCTGCGGGTTAATGTGGCTAATAGGCTAATGCATTAAAAAAGGGGGATATTTTTGAAATATGTTATCAATTTATCATGCATCAATACAATGCATTTGTCAACCAATTGAAATGATCATATATATTATCCCTCGCATAATAAATGTCAATAAATCTAAACTATATGTATTTCGATCAACAATTGATGTGTGGTCCATATTGCATAATTATACATATATATATATTTATATATATATATATTTAATCATCTAATTTGATGATATGCGGTGCTATTGACGTACCATGTCACTGTTTGATTCACTATATATATATACACTTATTTAGCATTCAACTAGTGAATTTGGAGTACAACGACTAAATGGTACTAGAAAAATACCTAGTATTTCTCATACCAGAGCAAATTTTATTATGACAGGAACTATTTTAGCGTTGATTAGACATATATAATGTCTCCAGGAGTTTTCAACTAATTTTTGAACTTACGTTTATCAAACACTTTTGACATATATTTACACAAAAAGATTATTACCGTAAAAAAATAAAAAATAAAACAATAACGTACTTAGTTGACACAAGTCATGTTTTTTTGCCAAAAAAAATTGGTACATGATTGTCATTCCATTCATGAAAGTTTTCTATTTATTATTGTGAGAATCCGCAAATGCGACCCCCCGGGTCTCGTCCCCGTTCGGTTGGGCTTCTGAAACGTCAGAACGGGTTCCGTCGTTCCATTTGCTGGAGTGTCTTTCTCGATTCATATCGGGTTTCCCTATGCTCTATTTCTAGATGCAAAGGGGTTCGTTCAGAGTCGCCAGTACGTTTTACGAGAAAACGGACAAAAAGGGTGTGTAAGAGAAAAGGCTACAGATAAGCCTTTCTTTACACGTTTGTCTGCGAAACCAGGATTCGATAGGGTTCGGGAACTATATTACGGTTTGGGAAGGTGTTAAGCACCCATTCCGCCCTTTCGGTCTCTAGTGGTCTTATATGTTTATTTTATGTTTGAAAAACTTGGATGCTTTTACTGACAGTCTACTACTTTTCAAATGAAAACCCTAATTTTTGGGGGAAAACGGAAAAGGGGTAGAAACCTTTGTGTTCCGAGATCCGATGTTTTTATTTATTGAAATATGTAAGTACAAATGACAAAACCTTTTATTTTGAAAGAGTATCTCGTATTATTTCCTCAGATAATGACGGTTTTCTCGGGTTGTGATTACTTTTGTAAAAGTTCGGATCTTGTATCGGGACTAATTTAATGTGGAACTAGAACTCTTTGAGGAGAGTTTATCAGACACGTCGCAGTCTATAGAGAAGACAGGATATGTTGATTTTAATTCCTAGATAAGTCATATCAGTCCGGGTTTTGAAAGCAGAATTTTATCCGAATGATAGCGTACTTGCTCTTCTGGTTTTGAAAATGGTTCTATCATGGTCTTTTGTTTTGAAAACGGTAGACTATTTGTAACTTGGCAATAAGTTTATTCACATAAAATGTGGACAAAACAACAGAAATAAAACAAGTACACAGATATTTAATGTTTAAATACTAGAAGAGACTTTCTTTACCTTCCCGACGAAAATAATAATAAGAAAGAAAATATGATCCGGCGGAGAGATTTCCGGCGATAATGATCTTTTCTTTCTTCAGATATTTCTGAGAATTCAATTCCAGAGACGGGACACGTCGGGTGTCGGGAATAGATCTGATAATTCTTCAGAAATAAGACGATAATAGAGAATGCTTGATGAAAGACTAGAAAATCAGATTTAAAACCTAGAATCCTTCAATCCCCAGTCCTCCCCTAAACCCTTGGGGGTGTTGGCCTATTTATACTGCTCGGGAAAGATTGTCGCGCGACATTTCCCCAAAAAAGGCATATGTCGCGCGACAATGTGTCCAATGTCGCGCGACAAACGGTTGAAGTGATGTTTCTGATAGACTGATGTGTCAGAGAGTGGATGGTCTGGTGCAGAAGGGGATTGTCGCGCGACATAGTAGGATTGTCGCGCGACATATCAGTGATTGTCGCGCGACAATGTGATATGTCGTGCGACAATCTCTCTTAAAAACAGGTTTGTTGGCCAACAAACCTTTCCGGGGTAGTTTTGGGTGCTCGGGTGGGTCCCCGGGTCCAAAAACAGTAGTTCTCGAAGGTCGTTAGGGTTCTTGCGGGGGTCACGGATCGGGGTGTCTACAATTATCAAGAAAGAAGTTAACATAATGAAAAGATAAGGAAAGAACAAATTATAGAATTCGTACGAATTCAAGAGAAGAGGTATGCATTCTTGTATGAGAATGTGATTATGTTCTGCTCTTTAACCCTATGTTTGGATGGAGAAAAAAAAATTAGAATTTAAACGAAAGTCTGGATTTGGAGCACGAAAAAGTGGAAGTCCATCATTTGGTAAAATTAGTGAAGAATTTGAAATTTTACACACGGTAAATTTGCTTGATTTTGGCTTTTAAAAATGGGCCATTTTGAGTTATCCCCTAGAAATTGGCCATAATTAGAGTCCCCCCCCCCCTCATTTAATGGGTGACGCCACTAGAATAATGCATTGTGATAGCCCAAGTGCAGACACGTCAAGTTGTAATATTGTCTGGGAAGTCCGAGTATCGATCCACAGGGATAATTGAAAAGGAGTGGAATGGATCACAGATTTTTATGGTTTTCTCGTTTTGTAAGTTGGATTGGTAATCGAATAGCGTAAATCTAAATTGGATGTGAAAATTAATAAGAAGGCACTAAGGTAAGTGGAGGTTTGTGATTTAAAAAACGGTGATGTTTCTGATAGACTGATGTGTCAGAGAGTGGATGGTTTGGTGCAGAAGGGGATTGTCGCGCGACATAGTAGGATTGTCGCGCGACATATCAGTGATTGTCGCGCGATAATCTCTCTTAAAAACAGGTTTGTTGGCCAACAAACCTTTTCGGGGTAGTTTTGGTTGCTCTGGTGGGTCCCCGGGTCCAAAAACAGTAGTTCTCGAAGGTCGTTAGAGTTCTTTCGGGGGTCACGGATCGGGGTGTCTACAGACCCTCTCGACTCAAGCTCCTTGCTTACAAGGAATTGAGGCGACTGGAAGGGACCATGATTCATGGCTCCCGCATGAACTCTAAAGGAGTGTATATGCAAAAGTGCTCGTGAGTGCCTCCGGAGAGGGCTTTGTGTTTGGTTTTTGCCTCCGGAGAGGGCTTTCATTTGTTCCACTCGCCTCAGATGGGAGGACTACCATCGCGCCTCAGGTGGGAGGACTACCATTGCTTCACTAGTCTCAGATGGGAGGACTACCATTACTCCACTGTGCCTCTCTGGGAGGGTTTCGATCTTCTCGCCTCAGGTGGGAGGACTACCATTGCACCTCAGATGGGAGGACTACCGTTGCTACCCTGTGCCTCTCTGGGAAGGCTTTCGATCTTCTCGCCTCAGGTGGGAGGACTACCATTGTGCCTCAGGTGGGAGGACTACCGTTGCTACACTGTGCCTCTCTGGGAGGGCTTTCGATCTTCTCGCCTCAGGTGGGAGGACTACCATTGTGCCTCAGGTGGGAGGACTACCGTTGCTACACTGTGCCTCTCTGGGAGGGCTTTCAATCTTCTCGCCTCAGGTGGGAGGACTACCATTGTGCCTCAGGTGGGAGGACTACCGTTGCTACACTGTGCCTCTCTGGGAGGGCTTTCGATCTTCTCGCCTCAGGTGGGAGGACTACCATTGTGCCTCAGGTGGAAGGACTACCGTTGCTACACTATGCCTCTCTGGGAGGGCTTTCGATCTTCTCGCCTCAGGTGGGAGGACTACCATTGTGCCTCAGGTGGGAGGACTACCGTTGCTACACTGTGCCTCTCTGGGAGGGCTTTCGATCTTCTCGCCTCAGGTGGGAGGACTACCGTTGCTACACTATGCCTCTCTAGGAGGGCTTTCAATCTTCTCGCCTCAGGTGGGAGGACTACTATTGCGCCTCAGGTGGGAGGACTACCGTTGCTACACTGTGCCTCTCTGGGAGGGCTTTCGATCTTCTCGCCTCAGGTGGGAGGACTACCATTGTGCCTCAGGTGGGAGGACTACCGTTGCTACACTGTGCCTCTCTAGGAGGGCTTTCAATCTTCTCGCCTCAGGTGGGAGGACTACCATTGCGCCTCAGGTGGGAGGACTACCGTTGCTACACTGTGCCTCTCTGGGAGGGCTTTTGATCTTCTCTCCTCAGGTAGGAGGACTACCATTGCTATACTGTGCCTCTCTGGGAGGGCTTTTTGATCTGCAAGAAAATAAACAAAATTGCCTTTGGGAGGACTTTTCGTGAGTAACTTTGCCTCTTGACGAGGGTTTGTGTTGGTGACTTGCCTCCGGAGAGGGCTTGTGTTTTTGATTTGCCTCCGGCGAGGGCTTTGTGTTTGGTTTTTTGGGCCTCTCTTAGACTGCTAGAGTGAGAGAGAGGAATTTTTCGAAGGTGAAAAGAGCTTCTCGGGGCCTAATCTGGATGTCCGCTTCCCTGTATCCCTCTGAACTTTGTTTCTCATGTTTTCCTTGAGTGAAGATGCTTCTCTCAGAGGCAGTTCTCGGATTTTCGCAGAGTGATGGTCCGAGGTTTTTTTCCAAACCATCTCTTCTGTATCGTGCTGAAAAGAAAATTTGTTTGAAAATTCAATCTCTGGTCTCTGTTCTTTTATTAGTTTTCGTTTTTTGGTGGGCCCACATCGTATTCTGTTTTTCGATGTCCTTATTTCTCCCTCTTTTGGGAAAGACTTTTCCTGGCCTTCTCTGTTTTTGACCAGGAGTCTTTTATCCCTTTGTTGTGATCAGGAGCCTTACTCACCCAAAACGAAGCCCTGAGCCGATTTTGGCTTAGCTGTCACTTTTGGTGTGGCTCTCCCTGTCACTCTGCATTTCTGTTTCTCTCGCTCGCTTTTGGGCGTTCACGTGGGTTCTTTCACTTTTCTACTCTTTCATTTTTTTCTATTCCCGTCTTAACTTGCTTTTCCTCTTTTTGATGGTCTCGGTCCTTTCTGGTAGATCAGAGACTACTTTTAATCGTTTGTATTTTTCTCTCGCATTTTCGAAGAGATGATTTGGAAGTCTTTCCTCGTGTTCCTATCCTGGGTGCGCGGTTTTTGGCAATTTTTTCGAAAACTGCTTCTCGGAAGTCCTTCTGCAGGAGAAAAAGTGAGACAAAGGTCAAAAAATCAGGGGAGGGGAGCCTTTGTCGCGCGACATCTCGGTGGCCAGGCTCTTTGTCGCGCAACAATGATCCTGTTTGTCGCGCGACAAAGTGTTCCACTATATAAGCCCCCTGCTGAGCTCATTCCACCTCATTCTCTCCTTTCTCTTTCTCTCTCTAGCTTTCTTTCTCTCTCTTTTTCTCTTCTCCCAAGCGCGGAAGCTCTGCCGCTCTTCTGAATTTTTCGACTTTTCTCATTTATTTACCCATATATAGATGGATCCTGCTCAGCCCGATCGATTAGAGGGTGACCAGGAGGAGGTCACCTTTACTGACGCTCAGGGCGTTCTCCGCTGCAGTCCTCATCACGATGATTGGGAGGACCTGGATTGGTATGATGACGATGGGGTAAACCGCGGTCGGGCGGTGGTCTACCGAGACGTGACCCGGGCTGCTCCAGTCCCGGACGTTCCGTGGCTCTTGATGGAGCCTGCTTCTCACAAGATTCGCCGACGATCTCTGGTACGTCTTCTTTTCGTGTTTTTATCTATTATTTTATTTCTGTCGTTTCCTGCATGTATTTTAAACGAGGTTAGTATGCATGCCTATCAAGGAATAACATCCGATTTTAGTAAGTACATA
This sequence comes from Lonicera japonica, assembly GCA_021464415.1. Classification (NCBI taxonomy): domain Eukaryota; kingdom Viridiplantae; phylum Streptophyta; class Magnoliopsida; order Dipsacales; family Caprifoliaceae; genus Lonicera; species Lonicera japonica. The sequence goes on from JAKCWG010000278.1 coordinate 85,543, forward strand.
CTTTTTACTTGTGATACCCTTTAGTTTTTGGAAAATTACATAGTTTACCCCTATAACTCTCATAATTACACCAAAGTACCCTCAGGTCTGGAAAATTACATAATTTACCCTTATAGCCCTATACCTCTCATAATTACACCAAAGTACCCTCAGGTTTGGAAAATTACATAATTTTACCCCTATAACCCTGTAACTCTCATAATTACACCAAAGTACCCTCAGGTTTGGAAAATTACATAATTTACCCTTATAGCCCTATACCTCTCATAATTACACCAAAGTACCATCAGGTTTGGAAAATTACATAATTTATCCCTATAACCCTATATCTCTCATAATTACACCAAAGTACCCTTAGGTTTGGAAAATTTACATAATTTACCCTTATAGCCCTATATCTCTCATAATTTACACCAAAGTATCCTCCGGTTTGGAAAATTACATAATTTACCCTTATAGGCTTATATCTCTCATAATTACACCAAAGTACCCTCAGGTTTGGAAAATTACATAATTTTACCCCTATAGCCCTATAATTCTCATAATTACACCAAAGTACCCTCAGGTTTGGAAAATTACATAATTTATCCCTATAACCCTATATCTCTCATAATTACACCAAAGTACCCTTAGGTTTGGAAAATTTACATAATTTACCCTTATAGCCCTATATCTCTCATAATTACACCAAAGTACCCTCAGGTTTGAAAAATTACATAATTTTACCCCTATAGCCCTATAATTCTCATAATTACACCAAAGTACCCTCAGGTTTGGAAAATTACATAATTTACCCTTATAGCCCTATATCTCTCATAATTACACCAAAGTACTCTCAGGTTTGAAAAATTACATAATTTTACCCCTATAGCCCTATAATTCTCATAATTACACCAAAGTACCCTCAGGTTTGGAAAATTACATAATTTACCCTTATAGCCCTATATCTCTCATAATTACACCAAAGTACCCTCAGGTTTGGAAAATTACATAATTTTACCCCTATAGCCCTATAATTCTCATAATTACACCAAAGTACCCTCAGGTTTGGAAAATTACATAATTTACCCTTATAGCCCTATATCTCTCATAATTACACCAAAGTACCCTCAGGTTTGGAAAATTACATATTTTACCCTTATAGCCCTATAACTCTCATAATTACACCAAAGTACCCTCAGGTTTGAAAAATTTTCATAATTTACCCTTATAGCCCTATATATCTCATAATTACACCAAAGTACCCTCAGGTTTGGAAAATTTACATAATTTACCCCTATAGCCCTATAACTCTCATAATTACACCAAAGTACCCTCAGGTTTGGAAAATTTACATAATTTACCCTTATAGCCCTATATCTCTCATAATTACACCAAAGTACCCTCTTAATCCCGTATTCATTCTTTTTTGTCCGCAGTGGGTTGGCCGTGGTTGGGGTTCTCCCAACACTATTTCCTTAGAGTGGCGACAGGCCCCGGCCCCTGTCCAGGAGTTACTTCTTGCGACTCCTTTTGGTCCCCTTTTTGATGCCCATCCGGAGCGAGTGTCTAGGGCAGCTGTGTTGGTGTCAGCCTTGGCCTGCCATTGGTGGGACACTACCCATACTTTCCACTGGAGCTGGGGGGAGATGACGATAACCCCCCTCGATCTGTTTGCTCTAACCGGGATTCCTTCAGGGGGGTCCCTGTACAGATTGATGTCCCTTTGCGCCTTACAGTAGAGGGTATTGTTGGCGCGTTAGGATGGTTTTCGGAGCGGCGGAGTTCCGGTGATACGATCCCCCGGGCGGTTCTGATTACACGCCTGGCCACAGAGAGGGCTCGATTGGTTGCTTCAGGAGTTCCGATGACCCATCAGGAGGCGCGTCAGTATGCTCGGGTTCTCCTTCTACTGACGCTCCATGATCTTTTTGAGGCTCGTGGGGGGGACACGGCCCATCTCTGGTGGTTGCCCTATCTCCGGGATTTCAGCCTCATGTTCGACTATGATTGGGGCGGTTTTATTCTTGCCGTCCTCTATGATGCTATGGATCAGGTTTCTCGCCACTTAGCCCTGAACCTTAAGGGCTTTTCTCTGCTGTGGGAGGTACATACTTTAGTCCTTTAGTCTTTGCTTCAGTCCTTTACATATTACCTGTTGATTATTTGCTAATATTCTTCATATATATATATATATATATATTTTCTTCAGAGTTGGTTCGTTGCTTATACTCGCTTGGGCCGCGCCCAAGTGGATCTCCTTGTTGAGAACGAGGACCAGTTCCCCTTTCTCCGCCGATTCATCGCGGGGAACTATAGGGCTCCCTATGTATACCGGACTCGGGAGACCGGAGCTGCTGCTGTCCACGACCTGCAGGAGGAGCAGGTAAATATTTTAGTATTCTTGCTTTTCGATAGTCGAATAAAATATATATATATATATAAATTACTGAAAATAAAATCATGTTCTTTTTTCAGATTGAGTGGGCCCCATGGGGTGATCTGGGTCTCCATTTCGGGTATGGCCGTGCTCTGACCGCCTCGAGGACCAGGCGGCTTATCCGGGACGAGTACGGCCTTCACTTCTATCTGGGCGAGAGGGTCATTCGCCAGCACACACCGGCGCAGTGGCCTCGAGTTCCGTTATTTCCACCGATTCTGATGAGGCGGACGGGCGAGATCGGTCCAGTGACGGTGCAGGCTTTGGTGGACGGACTTGGTTTTCAGACGTTCACCGAGGCGGGAGACTATGCTGCTTTTGCTGCCCGTTATCTGATGAGGGAGCCGAATGGGACTCGGGGACGGGTCTTCTATGAGAGATACCGAGCATTGGGAGGGGATCCTCATTATATACGGGGACAGACCCATTTGGCTAGGGCGGTTCCGGGTCATCTTCCACTTGTCCCCGACCAGAGGGATAACATTCCGAATTTCGAGGACGAGGACCCCGAGGGAGAGAGGGATGTTCCTGCTGCGGCCGAGGGTGGGGGAGGTGATGCGACAGCGGTTCCGGGGCCGTCACCTCAGACGACACCTAGGGGGGAGCAGCGTGCTGAGGGTTTCGAGTTTCCTACCGGCCCTTCTGTGTCTCCGGGGGTCCTTTTTGCTGCTGCTGAGGCTGCTGAGGGGAGAGCGGGATTGTCTGAGAGGTCCTGGGAGCCTGCGGACCTTGGGGCAGATTACGAGCAGTTCGGGCGGACTCCTTCTGCTGCGGTGGCTACTCCTTCTAGTGGGGTACCTCCTTTGAGGGCGACGGCTATGGTGGACCCTCCGGGGGTCCGTACCTACGCCACGTTGACTCATCTTCCGACCACTGCTATGGGGCCTCCAGCCCGTTCTCCAAGTTTCGGGGGTTCTTCATCTCGGCCTCCCTTGTTCCCGATTCGTGAGGAGGGCGGGTCAACTTCTGCTGGTGTTCCGGCGGGGTCGTCTATTCCGTGGGTAGATCTACCCCCACTCCCCAGGGACATCTCTTACGTTGGCGCTGGATTACGTCGATATCCCGTCCCGGAGTACCCTCTTCCTGAGGATACTTTTGACTATCTGGGTGGTCGCCCTGATGACGAGGTACTTTCTTCAACTTCTCTTGATACCTTTACATCTATATCTATCTACTTTGACTGTGCTGATTCTTTTATCTTATGTCTTTTTACAGCGGGTGAGTGTTCGGGTGGCAGATCTACTGGCTTGGCACGCCCAGTACCTCTACAGCTGGAACCTGCTCCAGTATGTCGGTCGAGACCCTCCAGCCTACATGCATGATAATCAGAGGGCTATCGACGTCTCCCTACGTCCGGACGACCCCCTGACTTCCTCTCATGCCCGGACGGATTCTCGGAGGAGCAGTAGTCGGACTTCCAGGCGTTCCCAATCGTCGGTGATCCGTCCTATGGCACCGGTCCAGTCCATGGGGCCTTCTCAGGCGGCAGTTCCTCCCGTTCTTGGCGTCCCAGTTGTTGATCTTACTCCCGAGGAGGGCTCGGGTGACAGTGGGAGCGTGTCAAAGCACGCCCGAGTAGATTAGTTTTCCCTTTCTGCATTTAGTGTTAGTTTTTGGGCAGATATGTATTTATTTAGACATGTTTAGACAGATCTTTAGTCTTTAAAAATTGTTCTTTTATTGGATTTATAAAATATCTTTATCTGTGTTTGATTATACTTTATCCTCTGTCCGGGAAAAGATATATATATATAAGAGTCGGTGATTTTTTAGAAACCATACCTTGTAGTGTAGTGGTACTTATGTTTCCTGTAAAAAGAACAAAGTGAGAACAAGAAAGCATCCAAAAAATGATTCTTTTGGCAAAAATGACTGTTGTGTGTAAGGGAAACAAAAATAGGGTGTCCCTAAATGGGTTTGTCGCGCGACAATCCCTCCTAGACATGGGTTTGTCACGCGACAAACAGGCACATGTCCCTCTTTTTTGCTATAAATACACCCATCTTCCTTCCTTTATCCCCACACCTTCAAAAAATGTCCTCTTATCGCACAAAATCTGATTTTTCTTATGTCGATGCTCGAGATGCTTTAATATCTTCTGAAAACGGTCTGAACTTTGGTGCTTTTAGTCCTTTAGCGGGCTGGTGCCATCGTCCCATCGATTTTTCCTTTTTGTTAGGTGCCTTGTATTTCTGGAGTCCTGCGGACCATCTCTTTCGCTTTGGACTAGATGAGCTCTGCCCGACTTATGAGGAGTTCTCCTGGCTGTTACGTTCTGACGTTCATCTCCCAATGGCAGTTCCTATAGAAGAAATCGGTCCCCGCGATATGCTAATTGCTCTGTTAGCCATTCCCCAGGCAGCCTGTGATGGGTTTATTGCCGACGGCCTCCTTGACCTCCATAAAATGGTGAGGTTCTTTCATCGTTATGAAGATAGGGCCTCTTACGGCGTGGGGCGTACTGCTGCGGCCCTGATCTGCCTTGTTTCTGATATGTTACTGGTGACGGGCTCTTCCCGTGTTAATCCGACTATTCTGAGTCTGATTTACCAGGCTAGAAATGGGGAGTCTATAGTGCCGATCGTTCTTGCAGAGACTTTGAATGGTCTTGATGAGGTTCAACGGGGGGCTTCACCTTTCTTCAGGGGGAGTCCGCGTTTACTGTACATGTGGCTGCTGGAGCGCTTCCGATCGGTGGGTTTCAACGGGGTTCGGCTTGATAATCCAACACATTTCTTCCGTCGTCCCCTCTTTGGGGCTTTGACCATGTCTTCCTCTGATTGGAAGGTGTGGTTTTCGGAGAACTTTCGGGCTATTCGGTGGAACATTCCTTGGTGGAAACTGAGGGAGATGGTGCTTAGTACCGGTGGTTAGAACTACATTCGGCTTCGCGGGCTCTAGTTTACTTCCTTTTATCTCTCCGGACGTCTTCTTCGGCAATTTAACGTTCCTCAAGAGGTCCCCCTTGGTTTGAACAACTTTTCTTCTGAGTCCAAATTTGTGACCCCACATGTTTCTTTATCGGTAGAGAGGATGTGGCGTGCCCGGCTGACTCGTCAGTTCAACTATGCCCGTTTTGGTATTACCCGGCCCCTCCGGGCTGACATTATCCGCTCTTGCTGGCAATCCCTGGAAGAAGAACTGATGGACGACGCCTTTCAAATGGAGTGGTTCTGATTTATGGATACTGAGGCTACCGATGATAATATTGTTTTTGCGTATCAGATCTTGGACGAGGCTCGGATCAATTTGGCTACTGAAGACCCAGTGTGGCCAACCCCTAGGAATTAGTCTCTTTTGTATTGTTGTATCTCCTTTGTAACCTTCGGTGTTCTGAACCACTGCTTTAAATAATATGAAGGACTGCTTTATGGGAAATAAATTTCATTACAAGGTTTAAACCGGACCTGAAATCACTTCTCAGGTTGCCTACGTTCCCCTTTCTATTTTTTACAAAGAACAAAAGTTTTGAGTTGGGGCTCAGGTTTACGTAGTTCTTATCTTTCATTTTACTCCTATTGATAATACTTCTTCAGTCAATCCATGTTGACCGGAGAATGTAGTAACTGTCCATCTAAATCAGCGAGTATAGCGGCACCCCCTGTATCGATTTCTTTGACGATATACGGCCCTGTCCACTTCTGCTCGAACTTACCCCTCGGATCTCTGGCTGGTTCTCGAATTTCTTTTAGTACGATGTCATTCTCATTGATGCCCTGAGTTTTTACCTTCTGGTTAAAGGCTCGAGCGATTCTCTTCTGATACCCCTGATCGTGGTATGCGGCTTTTAATCTCTTTTCATCTAGTAGGGCTAGCTCGTTATAATGTGCTTGGACCCACTCCAGTTCATTGACTTGATTTTCTAGCATTACCCTGAGGGAGGGGACTTCTAACTCAACAGGGATGACTGCTTCCATCCCGTATGTAAGAGAGAACGGGGTTGCCCCGGTGGAGACCCTCTCGGTGGTGCGGTATCCCCACAATGCATAAGGTAATTTCTCCGGCCAGTCTCGACAGGTGTCGGTCATTTTGCTTAGGATATTCTTCAGATTTTTGTTGGCGGCTTCAACTGCCCCATTGGTTTGTGGCCTGTATGGTGAAGACCTATGTCTGGTAATACCGTATTCTTCTATGACGGTATTAGCTTCTCCTTCGAAGTGGGTGCCGTTATCTGAGATGATCTCGTGTGGGACCCCATATCGACAAACAATATTCCTTTTGATGAATCGGGCCACTTTCTTGGCATCCAGGGTCTGGTAAGACTCGGCTTCTACCCATTTGGTGAAATAGTCGATGGCTACTAGTATGAATTCATGGTCGTTACTGGCTTTGGGCGAGATTTTCCCAATGACGTCGATTCCCCAGGTTGCGAAAAGCCAAGGAGCAGTCATGGTGTACAACTCTTTTGGAGGAAGCTTCTGGGATTTAGCATAAATTTGGCACTTGTGACAACGGCGTACGTGGTTAGCGCAGTCAATCTGCAGGGTAGACCAGAAATAACCTTGTCTGATGATTTTGCGGGCAAGTGTATGCCCGCTCATGTGAGGTCCGCAATCGCCCCCATGTATTTGATCCATCATTCTGACTGATTCTTCTTCGGTGAGACATTGCAGATGAGTCCCGTTGTAGTTCCTTTTATACAATCTTCCGGCACAAAGTATGAACCCTGATGCTAATCTTCTGAGTGTGACCCGCGTTTTGTTGTCTGTTTTTTCAGGATACTGATGGTTCTTCAGCAGGTTCCAGATATCGTAAAACCAAGTAGTTGAATCCCCTTCCCCTTCATTCTCTACCTCCAAGGCCGTGCAGTGTGCTGGCTCTGATTTCTTTTGTACCGTAAGAGTTATTTCTTCCATTCCTTCCGGGATATCGATCATGGATGCCAGGGTTGCCAGTGCGTCAACAAAACTATTCTGAGACCTGGGGAGATAGTAAAACTCCGCATGCTTGAACTTTCCCGCGATATCTTCCAGTCGGGCGAGGTAAGGGACTAATTTCTCATCTCTGATCTTCCATTCTTTCAGAACCTGGTGGACCACTAGTGCTGAATCTCCGTATACCTGTATCCTGTAACGACCCGGTCGCACCTCAGTACGATATTGTCCGCTCTGGGTAGCGTCCTAGCCAGGCCTCAGCCCCAGGACATCTACCCTCACGGCTTTGTTTCTGGGAGCTCACGACCAGCTTCCCAGGGGGTCACCCATCCTGGGATTTCTCTGGTCCAAGCACGCTTAACTTCGGAGTTCTCATGGGATCCGAAGCCAGTGAGCCTCCCAAAAGGCCTCGTACTTAATTAGCGACCATATCTTACTTATATGGGTCTCCAAGGATCCCCCAACTTCCGGTATGGGATGCCCCCTTTGAGCTACCATTCCTCCACACAAGGGAGTACTCATCACTCAGGGCGTCACATCCTTCCCCCCAAGGGAATCGACGTCCTCGTCGACACACCGTACTCTGTGGGGTCCGCTCTGATACCATTTGTAACGACCCGGTCGCACCTCAGTACGATATTGTCCGCTCTGGGTAGCGTCCTAGCCAGGCCTCAGCCCCAGGACATCTACCCTCACGGCTTTGTTTCTGGGAGCTCACGACCAGCTTCCCAGGGGGTCACCCATCCTGGGATTTCTCTGGTCCAAGCACGCTTAACTTCGGAGTTCTCATGGGATCCGAAGCCAGTGAGCCTCCCAAAAGGCCTCGTACTTAATTAGCGACCATATCTTACTTATATGGGTCTCCAAGGATCCCCCAACTTCCGGTGTGGGATGCCCCCTTTGAGCTACCATTCCTCCACACAAGGGAGTACTCATCACTCAGGGCGTCACATATCCTCTTTATACCCCTTTGAAGAGCGATCTCTAACCCGAGTATGCAGGCTTCATATTCAGCCATGTTGTTGGTGCAGAAGAAGTCCAAACGATATGATACCGGGGAGTGAGTTTGGTCTGGAAAGACTAACAGGATACCTATCCCGTTTCCATTCCGATTGGCGGCCCCGTCAAAGTACAACTTCCAGTCTTCATCGATCTCGACATTCATGATGGTTTCGTCTGGGAACTTGGCTTCTTCTAGCATGTCTCCCAATATTGGATTGTGGGCCAGGTAATCTGCTATGATCTTGCCTTTGACTGCCTTCTGAGTCATGTAGGTGATGTCGAATTCGGAGAGTAGAAATAGCCACTTCGCCATTCGGTTCGAGAGAGCTGGTTTCTCGAAGAGGTATTTCAACGGATCAACCCGTGATGCCAGGATGACTGAGAAAACTAGCATGTAGTGTCGTAGTTTTTGTGTTACCCAGACGAGAGCGGTGCATGATTTCTCCAATGGTGTGTAGTTCATCTCAAATGGGGACAGTTTTTTACTGAGGAAGTAGATGGCCTGCTCTTTCCGGGTATCAGTCAGGTGTTGGGCTAGCATTGCTCCCGCGGCTGAATCAGTGACGGTTAGGTATAAGATCAATGGTAGTCCGGTTTGTTGTGGGGCTAATACTGGGGGGTTGGAGAGATAGTCCTTTATTTTATCAAAGGCTTCCTGGCACTGATTGTCCCATTCTCCTGGTGAAGACTTCCTCAGGAGTTTGAAGATGGGTTCACAAGATTGAGTAAGCTGAGAGATGAACCTGCTGATGTATTGCAAATTACCCAAAAATCTTCGGACTTCTTTCTCGGTATGAGGCTCGGGCATGTCTTGGATAGCTCGAACTTTATCAGGATCTATCTCGATTCCCCTTTTACTAACGACGTAACCCAGGAGCTTTCCTTTGGTCACCCCGAACACACATTTCTGCGGGTTGAGTCTCATCTGATACTGGCGGAGCCGTTCAAAGAAGGCTCGCATGGCTGGTACGTGGCCTTCCCTCTTCTTGGACTTGATTATCATGTCGTCCACATACACCTCTACTTCTTTGTGGATCATATCGTGAAAAATGGCGGTAGCTGCCCTTTGATACGTTGCTCCGGCATTTTTCAGCCCAAATGGCATAACGGTGTAGCAGTATGTTCCCCACGGTGTGATGAATGCTGTTTTCTCCTGGTGATCCGGGTGCATCTTGATTTGGTTATACCCGGCAAACCCATCCACAAATGACTTCAGGGCATGGTTGGCAGTGTTATCTACTATCAAATCGATGTTAGGCAACGGAAAGTCATCTTTCGGACAAGCTTTATTAAGATCTCGATAATCCACGCACATGCGGACCTTCCCATTTGCCTTTGGAACGGGCACAATGTTGGCTAACCATAAAGGGTACTCGATCACCCGCAAAAACCCTACACTCAGTTGTTTCATCACCTCTTCTTTTACCTTTAGGGACCATTCTGGTGTAAGTTTTCTCAATTTCTGCTTGACGGGCCTAAATTCCGGCTTGGTGTGTATCTCGTTCATGACTATCTGACTGTTCAATCCTGGCATATCCGCATAAGACCAGGCGAAGACATCCACGTACTCTTTCAGAGTTTGTGTGAATTCCTCTTTTTCTGTTTCACTCAGGCTTGCCCCAATGCGGATCTCTCTTCTGTCCTTTTCTGTCCCGAGGTTAATTTCAAGAGTATCCCCTTCCTCGCTATGTATACGCTGCTCCTCCCGCTCAGGGTGTTCGTTCAGTTTTTCCAATTCCATATAAGCAATTATAGAATTAAAAATAACAGGATAACGCAAAACAGAGTTTTCTTCATTGATGGTGGTGTTTACAGGTACAAGTTTAAAAAGTTCATCTAGGAGTGACTCTTTCCTAGCCTTACCCTCACTCTCGCCTTTCACCCTTACAATTTCACTCTTTCCCCTTTCTCCTTGGTAGTCTGGATCAGCGTATATCAAGTGTATAGGGTCGTCTCTTGGCTCGTTATCCCCTAAAGCCATAATGTCGAAGAGATCTCCGATCATTTCTTCCTCCTCGTCCTTCTTGTCTTCATCTTCTTTCTTCGACCCGATCGTCAATTTGGTAGAGAAGCTGTGTACGATGTTTTCCTTGATATATAGGTCCTCTTCATAGAAGATTTCCCATCCCGGAAGGTTCTCTCCGTCGCTGTTTCTCCAAGGCTCCTAAAAGCCGCAAAAGGGGAAGTCCTCTCCTTCCTTGACAAAAAACCCGTTCAGAGAGCTGAAACTTGGATACTGATGCCTTCGACCCCTTTTTTGTTGATCGTCCTTTTCAGTGTGTTGGTAACCCAGACCTTCCCTTTCGTACCCTGTTGCTGGTTCCAAGGCTTGAAGTAGTCCAGGCTGTCCCATTCCCAGACCGGCTCCAGGTAAGTATTTCATCATTCTCAACATACTTGTGACCTTGGTGCTGAGACCGGGGATATTGTCAGGGGGAAGATACTTGATTATCTGGGTGCTGAGAGTTTGTACTTGAGGCTCGTAAGAAAAGCCTCCCAACTGTATGCTCTGGCTCCCGATTCCCAAAACAGGTAACTCCAGATCTGCCAAGGTCCTTTCAGGATCTCCTTGGACTGTGATTACGTTCCCTTCAAACGGTATCTTGATCTTTTGGTGTAAGGAGGAGGGGAGTGCTCCTATGTCGTGTAGCCATGCCCTTCCCAACAGTAGGTTAAAACTGGAAGGAATGTCTATGATTTGAAAGTCGGCCGGAAAGTTTCCAGGACCGATCATGAGATCGAGCTTCAGAGAACCTAAGACGGCTCTCCTGGTGTTGTCATAGGCCCTGACGGTTACGGCGGATGGAGAAAGTTCTGAATCCGAGATACCCAAGCATCTGGCGGTCTTCAGGGGGCAAACATTTATAGTCGACCCATTGTCGATGAGAACTTGTGGCAAGACTTTTCCCCAGGTTCGGACAGTGATATAGAGGGCCAGGCTGTGTTTCCTTCCTAACAGAGATAAGTCATTATCTGAAAATGACAGACTTCTTTGGATTGTGAGTGACCCAATCATGTTTGGCAGTTGTTCGGGCGTGGAGTCTGGTGATATGACGGCTTCGTCTAGGAGCTTGATGAAGGCGGTCCTGTGAGGTTTGGAGGCAACTAAGAGGCCCCAAATGGTGATGTGGGCCTGGGTTTTCTTCAACTGTTCCAATACTCGATCTTCTCCTACTTCCTTAGGAGGTGGCGATTTTTCGGCGTCCATCGATGGTGGCTGGTATACCCTTCCTGAACGGGTAATCTGTTGTATCCAAAGGGATGCTGGGTCTGATCCTTCTGAGATTTCTGACGTCTCTGGCTCTTCTAACCAACTGAAAGTCCCGGGGGAGGTTTCTGTCATACAGATTGTCTCTTTAGGGGGCCTCGTGGTTTCCACGGATGTGCCTTCTTCTCCTGGGTCCATCATATCCCAGATTTTCCGGGATTGGTCTTGATTGTAAGTGGCTGTGAGATACCTTGATTTGCCTTTCCTAAACCCTGCCCAGGTAGGAAGTTCATCTTAGCCATCCATTGGTCGATTATCGGGTTGAGGCCTGGGGCAACTTGGGCCTTTGCTGATAGCATAACGGGCGCCTTATAGGTTGGGTCATCCCGAATGAGTCCCACGGGGTCAAAACCTTCTTCATCAGTGGTCAAGGCGTTAATTCTCGCAGGTGGAGCATGATTGGGAAGGGGATTGCTGGTAACATTGGGCCCGCCGGGTGCGGGAATGGTTCCGGCTTCGATAAGGTCCTGGATACGATGGCGAAGAGCCAAGCAGCGTTCCGTGTCATGGCCCGCTGCTTGATGGTATGCACAGTTCTCGTTCATTCTCCAGGTGTTAGGAATAGGGTTTGGTGGGGGGCGTGGGTTGAGTGGAGTGATTAGTTCGGCATTTCGGAGTAGCTCCAGACTTTTGACCAAGGTAGTGGGGAAGGTGCAGAAGTTCCTTCTTTTCTTAACCTCAGTGTTCGAAGAGTCTCCTTGCGAGGGCCAATTCATTGGAGGTGTTTGTTGTGACTGCTGAAACGGGTTTTGTTGATAGGGGTATGAGCTTAGTTGATTCACTGATGGGGTGGCTGTCTTCCTCCCGGTGTACGAGGCTTTCTTGGTATCAGTCTCTGCCTTTTTGGCCAATTCTTCCTCTACTTGCGACCCCATACTTAACAAGGCTCTGAAGTGTGGAAATACATGCTTTCCCATGCAACTCAGGACGGATGGAGTGAAATTCTTTTGTATGATCTCTAACTGCTCTTCTTCATTGGGCCGTTTGGACATTTGGGAGGCCATCTCTCTCCAGCGGGTGACAAAGTCGCTGAAGCTTTCTTTCTCGCCCTGCTTGGCCATTTCCAGGTGTTTACGGGTAATTTCTAAATCCTCGTTGGACCCGTACTTGGTCATGAACTCCTTGACGATATCTCCCCAAGTCTTTGTGTGGTGTCTCTCTAGATCGAAAAACCATCTTAGGGCGGCCCCCGTGAGAGTCATATGAAAGGCCTAAGCCAGCTCCGGTTCTCCACAGCCGGATACTTGCATGGATCTGATGTAGGATTGGAGATGGGTTTTGGGGGGGGGGGTCCCTGTAAATTTGGTGATGGAAGGGAGCTTGAATCCCTGGGGTAGTCTTGCTTCTGGGTAGAGGGAAAATGCATTCATATCTATGATCTCGTCTGCCCCTTTTATCAGAGAAATTCCCCTTTGCAGGACCTTCATCTGCTCTTTTAGTTTCTTCATTTCTTCACTCTCTCTTGACACCTCGTCGGGCTGTTCCCGAGCTATAACCGATTCTGCATACACTGCCCGGAGTCAGTTGATATCTGGGTATTCATTGGGAGGGGCTACCGGGGCTGGTGGTGGAATAGGCCTTGCGGGGACTTGTAGCCATGGCTGATATTGGGGATCGAGGCCTTGCTGAGGTTGTGGCCAGATGATGGGTGGTTCTTGTTGTTGGTAAGTGAGGCCTGAATCCGGGGCCCATTGGTTCTGATTATTGGGGTCGGTTTGAACGGGACCGGCCATGACGGGGCCCGTTTGGGGGGGATGGACTTCTGGAACCAGGGGGGGCACTTGCGATGACTGCCCTTGATCTCGATTCGATGGTAGTCGTTCAAACCCTGGTGGTGCGGTCCGTACGGCTGACAATTCTTCTACTCGAACTCGGGTATTCTGTTGCTCGCTTGTGAGGCTTGCTAGGTTCGTGCTGACAGTCATTAACAAACGATGCATCTCGGCTAAATTCGGCTGAGGTGCAGACGCCTCGGTTAGGCTCTGATCCGTCTCTCGGTTCTCGTGCCCATCGATCATTTCAGGTGTGCTTGGCCTTACTAGTCTTCCGGTATGATCTCGACCAGCCCAACCTTCCAGTCTGTTATCGCTTCACGACTGTAGATGAAACCATGTGGCGAAGATGAAGGAAGACCGTGATGCGACTCGATTTTTGCCAAAAGAACCACTAAAAATTGCCGAGAAGAGCCTCAGGTTTTAAAAGGATGTCGAAAAGTAAGCCGTAAGGTGGTACATCCCCTACGGCTGTTTGACAAGTGTTTTAACTTGACTCGATCTTATATGCAGCGTAGGTGTACGAATGGTTAAGGCTTCAGGCTCCCTCCTATTTGGCAAGACCTTGCGATATACCCCAGGGGCGGGTACGTGCAAGAGCCTTTTGATATACTTCCCGGGTACGTGAGTGTTCTCGTCACTCGATATACCTCGGGGGCGTACTTGGCCAAGGAGAGTGGAAGTAAATGCTTTCGGTTTATGTTGGCACAAGCAAGCCAACTCCCTACTCACTTATAATACTACCGAGGGTTTGGGGTAGATTCACACTCATAGAACCAATGCATGATTTGTGAAAGTGCGTGTAAAGTTTTGAAAAAGTTTTGTTTCACAAATATCATTATCTTGATTACGTGTTTTTGAAAAAAAAAACTCCCATTTCTTAAAAAAAAAATGTTTCTTCTCAATCAATTAACATAAGTAGGGAAAGTAGTAAAAGCAAGTATTCAATAGATAAACAAAAAGTCCACATATAAGAGTCTAGTTCTCTCGGTCCCCAGCAGAGTCGCCACTGTGAGAATCCGCAAATGCGACCCCCCGGGTCTCGTCCCCGTTCGGTTGGGCGTCTGAAACGTCGGAACGGGTTTCGTCGTTCCATTTGCTGGAGTGTCTTTCTCGATTCATATCGGGTTTCCCTATGCTCTATTTCTAGATGCAAAGGGGTTCGTTCAGAGTCGCCAGTACGTTTTACGAGAAAACGGACAAAAAGGGTGTGTAAGAGAAAAGGCTACAGATAAACCTTTCTTTACACGTTTGTCTGCGAAACCAGGATTCGATAGGGTTCGGGAACTATATTACGGTTTGGGAAGGTGTTAAGCACCCATTCCGCCCTTTCGGTCTCTAGTGGTCTTATATGTTTATTTTATGTTTGAAAAACTTGGATGCTTTTACTGACAGTCTACTACTTTTCAAATGAAAACCCTAATTTTTGGGGGAAAACGGAAAAGGGGTAGAAACCTTTGTGTTCCGAGATCCGATGTTTTTATTTATTGAAATATGTAAGTACAAATGACAAAACCTTTTATTTTGAAAGAGTATCTCGTATTATTTCCTCAGATAATGACGGTTTTCTCGGGTTGTGATTACTTTTGTAAAAGTTCGGATCTTGTATCGGGACTAATTTAATGTGGAACTAGAACTCTTTGAGGAGAGTTTATCAGACACGTCGCAGTCTATAGAGAAGACAGGATATGTTGATTTTAATTCCTAGATAAGTCATATCAGTCCGGGTTTTGAAAGCAGAATTTTATCCGAATGATAGCGTACTTGCTCTTCTGGTTTTGAAAATGGTTCTATCATGGTCTTTTGTTTTGAAAACGGTAGACTATTTGTAACTTGGCAATAAGTTTATTCACATAAAATGTGGACAAAACAACAGAAATAAAACAAGTACACAGATATTTAATGTTTAAATACTAGAAGAGACTTTCTTTACCTTCCCGACGAAAATAATAATAAGAAAGAAAATATGATCCGGCGGAGAGATTTCCGGCGATAATGATCTTTTCTTTCTTCAGATATTTCTGAGAATTCAATTCCAGAGACGGGACACGTCGGGTGTCGGGAATAGATCTGATAATTCTTCAGAAATAAGACGATAATAGAGAATGCTTGATGAAAGACTAGAAAATCAGATTTAAAACCTAGAATCCTTCAATCCCCAGTCCTCCCCTAAACCCTTGGGGGTGTTGGCCTATTTATACTGCTCGGGAAAGATTGTCGCGCGACATTTCCCCAAAAAAGGCATATGTCGCGCGACAATGTGTCCAATGTCGCGCGACAAACGGTTGAAGTGATGTTTCTGATAGACTGATGTGTCAGAGAGTGGATGGTCTGGTGCAGAAGGGATTGTCGCGCGACATAGTAGGATTGTCGCGCGACATATCAGTGATTGTCGCGCGACAATGTGATATGTCGTGCGACAATCTCTCTTAAAAACAGGTTTGTTGGCCAACAAACCTTTCCGGGGTAGTTTTGGGTGCTCGGGTGGGTCCCCGGGTCCAAAAACAGTAGTTCTCGAAGGTCGTTAGGGTTCTTGCGGGGGTCACGGATCGGGGTGTCTACAATTATCAAGAAAGAAGTTAACATAATGAAAAGATAAGGAAAGAACAAATTATAGAATTCGTACGAATTCAAGAGAAGAGGTATGCATTCTTGTATGAGAATGTGATTATGTTCTGCTCTTTAACCCTATGTTTGGATGGAGAAAAAAAAATTAGAATTTAAACGAAAGTCTGGATTTGGAGCACGAAAAAGTGGAAGTCCATCATTTGGTAAAATTAGTGAATAATTTGAAATTTTACACACGGTAAATTTGCTTGATTTTGGCTTTTAAAAATGGGCCATTTTGAGTTATCCCCTAGAAATTGGCCATAATTAGAGTCCCCCCCCCTCATTTGATGGGTGACGCCACTAGAATAATGCATTGTGATAGCCCAAGTGCAGACACGTCAAGTTGTAATATTGTCTGGGAAGTCCGAGTATCGATCCACAGGGATAATTGAAAAGGAGTGGAATGGATCACAGATTTTTATGGTTTTCTCGTTTTGTAAGTTGGATTGGTAATCGAATAGCGTAAATCTAAATTGGATGTGAAAATTAATAAGAAGGCACTAAGGTAAGTGGAGGTTTGTGATTTAAAAAACGGTGATATCTGTCTCTACAAAGATTTCAACACAAGGTTTCTCAAGATATAGAGAATGTTGGTGTATCTCTCAATAGCAAAGGGTGAGACGCTAGGCGACTCATTCCCGGATGGAAGTTATATTAAGAAAGAGATAAACAACATTCCACCAAAGACGAAGTTATCATTCTTACCTCTTAGCGATGGGTGTGAAGCAAAACAACCCACTCCCAATGAAGTTAACCGGGATAGATATGACAAACTCATCGTAAAAAGATATAACATAAAGCAAGTGTATGAAATCTTATGATTTAAAGAATGAAAATTAGAAAATGAATCCTAACAATGAAACGGAATGAAGTTTATGGAATAAATTTATTAACTTATCGATTATCATTTGAGAAAGACAATAAAGAGTCTAAGTTAGTAACCCATCTATGGAGTTTTAAGACAATAAAGACAATATAGTGTAAGAAGCACTCAATATATCAACAAATGAATCACAGATGAGCTAAACAAATTTGTAACCCATCTATGGAGTTTTAAGAACTATTCATAATTTCTACAAAGAGGAAAAAGCTCCATGGATGGGGGAAAGAGACTACAAGCTTTTTAGAACCATAAAAATATGTTGTATGTTCATTAACAACCAAGAACTAAATATACAAGGCATATAAAGTCTTAACTTAATATGAAAATACCTAAAAAGTTTGAAAGAATGGAAGATATGATGAAGAAAATCATTCACAAATATTTATCAAACTTTAAACATGGATTGAGCTATTAATCACTGAAAATTATATCGCGATTTACCTCCATAACCTTAGTAAAAGACTACTCTATAATAAATGTAAGAACAAATATTATAGAAGAATAAATCATTCTTACAAAATCAAGAACTTAAAAAAGAAATGAAGAAAAGTTACACTTTGAGCTCTCCCTTTTCTCTAGAACTTATATGTGTAAAAACTAAGATAATGAATCTCTAGATAATCCATAAGCCTCAAACTAGCCAAAGATATCTAAGAAATAATAAAATAATACGAGAGAAAATATCTAGAAACATTAATCCCTAAAATCAGGCTAAAAGTAGTGGGTAGTTGGTATCCTCGCCAGGCCATAATCAATCATGGTTATACCATGATCAATCATGAAGTGCTCTGGAGCTGAAATTTTGTACCATGATCGATCATGGGTTTGGGAGAAAAATCACTTCATGCATTTTTTAAGCTTTCTACTCGCTTTCGATCAATCTATGCAATGCCATTGCATTTCTTTCCTATCAACACATAGGAACACAACAAAACACACCTAGAGAGACAATATTATATACAAAACTCGTTAAGGCACTAATCTCGATATAAGTGGATAATTCGATAAGGTGAGGATAATTAACGGGTCAAACGGCTCCGGGACGGAACTTATGTTTGACAATATTATGCATTTGTCAACGGGGTTAACCATCCATTTCTCATTTGACCAAAATGCCCCTCTTCAACATTCAACCCATTTCCTCCATGAACCCTAACCATAATTTCATGTTTTTCTCTTTCTAAACACAAATTTCAACAAGATTATCTCTCTAAATACAAAATACCCAATCAAAGCTACCCTATCTAAAAAGATTCTCTCACAAATTCTAGAAAAAAAAAACCACAATCACACCAAATCAAAGCTTCATACCCACAACTTAGTGCTCTGAGTTTTCCTATCTCAAAACCTACCAAAAAGCTGCGTAAGTGTATATGTAGAGAAAGAAGATGAAATTTGTTTATGCATAGATATAAATTGATCTCTTTAAATTATTTGTTGTATTCCTCAATTAAATGTGGGTAAATGTATATAGAAAGAGAAAGTAAAGTTTTTGTATGTGTATATACAAAAAATTGACGCGTACGTATAAAGAGAGAAAATGAAATTTGGGCATACGTATATATAAATCAATTAATCGATTTTTTATGTATTGTTCAATTGAAATCTAAGTATATGTATATATAGAATGAATGAAAAATGGATATATGTATATATTGATCGACCTATGAATATAGGTATCGGTAGATGTATATGTATGTGTATGTATAGAAAGAAAACGAATTGGGTATAGTGTATATATGAAATTTAGGTTTGTGTATGCGTATGTATAGAGAAAGATAATGAGAAATGGGTATTTGTATATATATATATATATCTATGAATATGGGTATATATATATGTATAGAGAGAAAAGACGAAAATCTTGTTCCAACCATGAAAAGTATGGACTCCATTGATGCCAGCGGGTGTAATAGATTCCATTGGTGGAAGCTTTGATTTGGTGTGATTGTGGGGTTTTTTTAGAATTTGTGAGATCTTGTTAGAGAAAAGGTTTGATTAGGTATTTTGTATTTAGAGAAAGAATCTTGTTGAAATTTGTATTTACATAAAGAAAGGCAAGAAATTAGGGTTATGGTTCATGGAGGAAATGGGTTGAAAGTTGAAGATGGAGGTATTTTGGTCAAATTGGGCAAAAAAGTTAACGGATAGTTAACCCCATCAAACGATGGGGGTAACTCAAAGGATTATCATTTCGGGTGTAACACTAATTATGGCCATTTTCTAGGGGGGTAATTCAAAATGGCCCTTTAAAAATTCTGACTTCAAATTTCATGGTACAAGAGATTATTATTCAAATTTTGACTTAAAAGAATTGATATTATAATTCATGTCATTTTTTAAATTTTACACAGAAGAAGTCCAAACATGGGAATTTCAATTGAAGAAATATTAAATGGTGGAATTTTTTAAGTCTATCATTTACAAATTTGATAGACGGGGTAGGGAAATGAAATTCAGAGGGAACAAGGGCACAAGGCTCAAATCATAACATATTTTGAAATGCTAATAAATCATGCTACAAGCGAGTCTTGACTATAGAGAGTCGGCATTTCTAGCAGTTTTTCATTTTGCTGTTTTGTGTAAAATTTACACTTCTTGTAATTTTATTTTATTTTGTCTTCAGTAGACTTTTAAAATTAAAGTTTGTGTAAAATACAGTATCGTTTTACAATGTTACATCAGTTTTCTCTTACTTCATTTTTTTAATAAAATTTGAAAATGTAATAACTTCAAATATAAAGTATGGATTTTAATAAAAACTATATATTTGAAATCTACTTATCAATACCGATAAATCAAGATCCATTGTAACGATAAAATTATTTAGAAAAAAATTTAGAAAAAAATATAAAAATATAAACATTGCTTAAATATTTTATTATTTTTTTTAAAGAAGAAACTAAAATTTTATTAAAAAGAAAAACGTAATTACATTTTAGGAATTCTCATACCATGAATACCGGACCTATCTACTCTAGTGATACCTACAAGCTTTTTAGGCATATCACGACTACAAAAAATACAATTCCTCTTCTCTCGTAACCCAACATTGGCAAGGAAATCGGCTGCTTTGTTACTCTCCCTGTAAATATGTCGAATAGTACTGTTCATTTTAGGCAGAAGTTCCATAATTATACGAATCTCGTAAGCAATAACCCATGGAACGTTAATCTTTTTAGAAAGAATATGCACCAACAATAACGAATCCACCTCAATATCCACACCATTAAGACCCCTCTCATTGCAAAGATTAAGCCCTTGTAAAAGAGCTCTCGCCTCAGCAATAGTGTTAGTCGTGTTCCCATAATATTCAGCTAAGGCAAAAAGAACATCTCCGCAATGATCTCTAAGGATACTACCACCTCCGCCCTTTCCCGGATTCCCTTTGCAACAACCATCTGAATTTAATTTGAATCTGCCCACTGTGGGATAGTTCCATTTGACAAGAATCCAAGGTCTATGATCCAACTGAGGAACAACAATCTGAAACATATCAAGAAGCCTAATGTCATCAAAGCAACGTTTTTGTAACAATGCACTTCCAAACAAAGTAAGCTGACAGCTCTCCTTAACCTTTTGAATAATCCACCAAGCTCATTTAGCTTGTTGTTCAAACCTGCCTTTGTTCCTATTAACCCAAAGCTCCCAGCAAATGCTAGTAAACACAAGTACAATAACAGCTTTATGACAAGGAGAACGGAATTTACATAACCATCAGTCTATTGCTTTCATATGAAAAGAAGATGAAGAATATCGTATACCAAGCAACTCCTCAAAAAACTGCCACACCCCTTGAGCTGTAGGACTTTGAATAAAAACATGATCAATAGATTCCCTCTTCGGCTTAATACAACAATCACAGCGAGATGCCAATTGAAAACCCATTTTGGCTAAACAATCATCCAGAGGAAGGCGATAATGCAAGACTCTCCAGCAAAGAAAATACCATTTAAGAGGAACAATAGAATGCCAAATAAAATTAAATGAAGCACTCACATTTTTTTTAGTCTCGGATTCCCTCCCAAGCTGAGCTCAATGAAAAATTACCGGTGGGCGAAGTAGACCATACACATTGATCCGTGATATCTTCATTGAGAAACTTCACCATATTCTGAATATCACTACTATCTCTACTGCTGAAGAAGCATTGCCATGACATGTTGTGAAGCGCTTCCTTAACCGAAAGATTCTCTTCATTACTAGGAATATTCTGAACAAGATCTCGTAATTTATCATCACCCCACCACCTATCTTTCCAAAAATTGATCTGCCCTCGACCAATAACCCAGCGCATATAAAGCTCGGAGCTCTCTTTAACTTTTTACTCATTCGCAGCCAGGTAGAAGAGACGCCAACTCTTTGCTCACAATCAATCAAATGCACTTTAAAACCATATTTATTTCGCATAAACGTTGCCCAAAGTGAATTACTGGTGCGTAATTGCCACCACAGCTTCATGGAAAAGGCGGTCACAATATCGCCCGTACGTCTAATACCCAAACCACCTTCTCGATAGGGATAACAACATGTCTTCCAATTAACCCAATGGTGTTTGAATCCATTTTCACCTTTACCCCAAAGAAAATTAGCACAAATTTTATCAATTCTAACTATAACGGACTTAGGAGGATCAATGGCGGCTACTGAGTATAGAGGAAGACTTTGGAGCACATGTTTAATAGGAATAATTCGACGCCCTGGAGATAACAATTTGGCCTTCCATCCGGCTAACTTTTTCTTAACCTTTTGCAAAAGACCATCAAAATACTCCTTCTTTCTACCAGTAAAAAGCAGACATCCCAAATATTTTAAAGGCAATTTTTTTCGCTGAAAACCCGTAATTTCTTCTATAACTCTACACCGATCATCCACTGTGCTATCACCAACAACATAACAACTTTTTGCCTTGTTGATAAGCTGCCCTGATTCTTTCTCATAAAGATCCAAAAATTTCATAACTTGGTGGAGCGAAGTTTTGGATCCATTTGTAAAAATAATCATGTCATCTGCAAAAGAGATGTGAGAAATAACAGGACAGTGAGAGGGTTTAGAAAAAGCACCAGTTTGTTTTTGCAAAACCAAACTAGTCAAACCTCTACTTAAAACTTCTGCCCCAATAATAAATAGACATGGAGATAACGGGTCTCCCTGTCTAACACCTCTCGAGGATCTGAAATAACCTTCAAGATGACCATTAATAATCAGCGAGTACCAGCAATTAGACAACAGTCTACACACCATATCAACGAACTGCTCATCGAACCCAAACTGCCTCAAGGTATGAAGTAAAAATAACAAGGACAATCGATCATACGCCTTCGCCATATCAAGTTTCATCAACACATTACTGCCCCGAACTTTCAAATCAATTCTCTGAATAATTTCATAAGCCAACAAAATATTTTCCGTAATGTTTCGTCCCTTGACAAATCCACTCTGCTCAGGGCTTATAATATCAGGTAAAATGAGAGCCATCCTACTAGCCAACACTTTCGAAACCACCTTAGCACAGTAATTGCAAAGACTAATAGTTCTTAAATCCCCAAAAGTAGTAGGATTACTAACCTTAGGAATCGTTACAATCAACGTACTAGTCCATGTTTTAGGAAGACAGGACCACCTGAAGAAAGCTTGAACAGCAGCAGTCAGATCACACTTAATAATCTCCCAACAAGAACTATAAAAAATACCCCCAAACCCATCAGGGCCAGCAGCCCCGTCAAGGTTCATATTAAATACCACTATTTTGATTTCCTCCATTGAAGGAATAGCAATAAGCGACTGATTCTGGGCTGCCGAAACCACTTGAGGAATTAATTTTCTAATCAAAGAAAATGTATAATCACTGTGATCAGTCGTAAATAACTGTTGATAATACTGAACTCCAGCTGCTACAATCTCTTTAGGATCCGACAACCAATCACCCTCCGAGTTTTGAATACGAAAAATTTTTGACTTTTGCCTTTTCATATTGGCAGACACATGGAAAAAATTCGTATTTTTATCACCTTCTTTAAGCCATTTGACTTTAGCCCGTTGACGCCAGAACATCTCTTCATACATCAAAGCCTGATCAAGCACTTCTTTGGCCTTATCAAAATTCTCAACACAGTCAACAGAAGAGTCATGTACCATAATGTCCTCTATAGACTTCAATAACTTCTCAGCATCAATCACCTTCTGAAAAACATTACCAAACACTGTCTTATTCCACATAATTAAATCATGCTTGAGCTTCTTTAATTTCCCCAAAAAAATGTGTAAAGGATCCCCAGTAACATTACATTCCCAATTTTTCCGAACGACCTGCAAAAATTGATTATGCTGCACCCACATCCTTTGAAATTGAAAACAACCCCGGATATTACCCCGATCAACTTGAAACTTCCCCATCATCGGAGCATGATCAGAACAACTCCTATTTAAGTGAGTAACCATGCTAGCATTAAAAACCAATTTCCAATTCGCATTACATAAATACCGATCTAACCATTGCCACATCCTGTGTCTCGACTTTTTCCAATTAAAAGGATTTCCCATACAAGAAAAATCAGTTAAACCACATCGAAAAATACAATCATTAAACTCAGCTACAGCACTATGATCAATACTATGCCCTCCCAACCTTTCTTCAGCAAATCTCACAACATTAAAGTCTCCTCCAATAAGCTAAGTTTCAATGGAAGGAACAATGGCCTCCATACATTGCCAAAGATCCCTCCTATCAATTTTATTACACTTTCCATAAACCGCCGAAATCATAAATGCCCCATCAACAAGCCTGTGCTTACACATTACAGAAATACATTGAGTGGAGTTACACATCACAGCACAATCTAAAACAGCCCTCCAAAAGATCCAAATGATACTACAATCATTGCTTAAGGCATAATCAAAACCAAGTTGAAGCCGAATATTTGTAAGTTTTTCTTTCCCTACCATTGGTTCCATAATAGCAACAAAATGAATACTATTAGATTGAATCAAATGTTTAAGTCTCGCAATAGAAGAGGGATTCGCTATGCCTCTAATGTTCCAAAAGATTGCATTAATCATGATAAATTTTAGAAGAAGCAACTTGAGCACCAATTTATTTCTTTTTAACAGCTTTTTTCTTTCGACCTCTCTTTTTTTTTTATTTTTGAATCTTACTAAGAGGCGTAGCCACCATAGAAACCTTCGGAAGAGCCTTATCTCGAGCCTTTAACCGGGCAGCTATCAGATCAGATTCTTTCTGTAACATAATTTTGAGATCCTGCTTATCAAACACTGAATAATTAATCCTCAGGAAACCTGTTTCGCAAGGGGAAATATCCAACTCAGCCATGTTTCTAGGATTGGGAGTCACTTTCACTCGCAACCCCATAACAATATCTGATTGTGCTAAAGAATCAGTCTCAGTATCTACAAAATCATCGGCCTCATCATCAAGTTTTATAGTGTGTATCCCAGCAACATTATTAGAAGATGGAACATTGTCTCCTGAATAATACTGTCTTTCAAGATCTGCAACACCACTTTCAACTATATCAGACTTGTGATTTCCTTCCTTTATTACCTGTTTCCTCAAATCAACTGCAACATCTTCTTTCACATTAACCTCCTGAACCAACATAACATCTGTCTGAGTAATAAAATGCCTCCCAGAATCATAAGAAGCAGCTTTAATACCCTTGTTTATCTCCTTATCTCCCTCAAAAGGAACCTTATCTGATCCAATTCTAGCTTCAAATCGACAACCAATTTTATCATGCCCTTGCCTTAAACATTTGGTATAATATTTAGGGATTCTTTCGTAATCAACAGATTTCCAGAAACCATTTTCTCCACACCCTATCCAAATTCTATTAGGAAACTTACGAAGAAGGTTCATCTCTATACATACCCAAGCCACACTTGGCCTTGTCAATTATGTGGTTGCAGTATCCAATTTCAAGGGAGTACCAAGAGTACCAGCAATAGAAAACAAGCTTTGTTTAGCAAAGAAATGAACTGGTAATTGAGGAAAATTTACCCAAATTGACGCAATCAAAGATTCAGCATCCAAACAGAACTCCGGCGTCCACTTAAAAACCCGCATCAGAAATTTCTTCAAATACCACAGTTCTCTGAGCCACACACGATGATAATCCTCAACATTAGTGAATCAAATCAGAATGTGACGAGGGTCCAGTAAACCAATCGAATACATAGCTTTCAACCCAAAGGTTTCAAATGTAGCCCTAATTTCTTGCAAAGCCGGTCATCCATGAGAAAACTTGCCCACAAGGGCAAATTGAAAGGGGGATGCAAGAGTAGCAACATCTTCATCTGAGAAAAATAGAGCTGGTTCTCCCCTATGAGTACCTGGTGGCTTAAGTTGAATTGAGACAGATCGTCTATGACCCACGACATTAGCAAACGTTTGAGCAGGAGTAGAAGAATTATTGAAGGTGGAGGTTGAGGTGGAGGTGATAATCGGTGGTGGTGGAAATGAGGCCATGAATAGAAGAAGAAAGCGTAAAATAGCAAAACACTATCCTGCGCTGAGAGCGATTTTGGAGTCCCCCATCCCCTTTTTATAAACATTGCTTAAATTGATGTTTAACGTGCGTTGGAATCTTATTGGTTATTTTAAAATTTACACAAGATTCTACAAAAGTACTGTTGGAGCATTTTTTTTTTTTTTTGAAGTGTTCAAGTTTTTTGTAAAAATTGGTTGACACATATGATTTACTAGTCAATTTTTACACTATCATTTAAAGTATTCTTATAGAAAAATATATGGTAATCAGAAACGGAAATAATGCAAAAGATTTGCAACAAATTAAGAAAATAAGATCGTGAGATTCTCCTTTGTATGCATGGTTAATCTTTCGTTACACGTGTGCAACCACAGAACCAATGTAATCTTAAACCCCCATTAAATTTTCTAATTTCATTTATATATATAATATTAAAAAATAATTATAAGTGGTTTTTAGCACTCGAAAAATTCTCATTAACGCATCAAAGGTATCAGAAAATATGCATATAAAGTTTTGACAATGATAGTTTGAGTGATATATCGAGTTTTAATTTGGGTTGTTAATAGTGTTACTCAAATTATAATTAAGATAAATTAACTTAACATTTGACAAAGTCCTACTTTTCTCTTTCTTTCACTCGATGATACACTTTACACAATATTCACTATAATAAATTGTTTAATTAGTTGCATAATGTATTCCTTTAGTCACAAACAATTGTGATTTTTCACAAATTCAGCACGTCATGAATATTATAAGAACGTCGATGTACAATCGAATTGAAGATTAATGGATAAATGATAACATGGCCATGTGTATGTAGAATGTGGGGTCATAATTGTAGGGTTCCCTCATGGGCTGAATAGACAAAACAAGATACATATATCGTGAAAGATATAACGGGTTACGAATAAGGTCCAATAACATGAGGGGCAATACAAAGTATGCGCCGAGTAAATAAGGATAACATGTCGAACAAATGGTAGACAAACGCCGAGTAAGAGATAATCGATGACAAGCACCGAGTAAGAGATAATCGAGTTAAGTAAGATTTCAGGTCTATAAATAGAGAAAATGCCGACATGAGCGTCCTAACCAATAAGACAGTGACACCTGTGATAATTTAGTATGACAAATGCTTAGTGCAAGAACGAATGACAAGGTAACACATGTAAAGTGCAAAGAAGTTAGTTACAACAGATGCGCTCCCCTCACATGGAAGGGAGGGATGAAGATCACAAGGACCACGAGTTATACCATTGATGGTCATTTTACTTATGACCTAATCAAGCATGGGGAGTACGAAAAGATATCTATAAATATAAGAGGTGACTGAGAAAGAAGGAGGACTCTTGGGAAAAAAGAAGCAATTAGAGCTGGAGGAAGAAACCAATAAAAACCTATCATTAAACTTGATCCAATTATCATCTCTACCAGCCTGGGCCGGATCTACTCTGGTTCCATTCAATACACAAATACACCACCTACATTGAATATGAATTATTAGATAACTCTTAAATAATCAGGGATGATTGTAATCGTATTCATGACAATGCGACGAATCAAATATCTAAGTATCTATTTTTGCGAAATTTATTATTTTTTCTTCTATCGCTATATTGCTCCTACTCAAAATTTTATTTGGCTACATCCCTGCACGCATGTCATCTTATTAAAAAAATAAAATAAAGAGAAGTAATGACTTAATGGTAAGATATTAAACTATATAGCCAAAAAAATTACAAAAAAAAGGAAAAAGGAGCACGTCGGTTCAAAGATACAAGGTACTGTGAAAAAAATTAAAATGGGAGACTGGTATATATATACAGTGTTAAGTTATAAAAGGAGATTTCATCATTTTAACAAAAAAAAAGAGATTCATATTTGTAATGGCAAATAAATGGATTTTTTAATAATTTTTTGCAGAGATGATATATATAATGAGTTGATCACTTCTAGCAAATTTCATACAAAAATTCAACCTAAAAGTAAGTGAGATAATCTTCAAAAGTTTCAACGGCCGGAAATGTACATATATATCAATTTGAAAATACACTAATTAACTCCTATGTTGACTTTTTTTAAAAAAATTGGTGGAGGTGATTTATTCACTATGTAGACAATCTCTGCAAATTTTCATAAATAATTCATATAATACCTCTCCAAATGGGAATCACTTCTTTTTGTTAAGGTGAGAAAATCCTTCTTTATAGATTAACTCTATATGTGTATGTATATATATTCACATATTCAATATACTTTTGGCCGGCTCATATTCAAATACCCTGTTTAAAATATTGACCCCTTAAATAAATTATAATTTTTTTATCGTAACAAGAAAAGTGTATAGTTGACCATCTTACACAACCTTACACCTAGGTCTTTAGAGCATCTCCAATCATATTGTATATTTTTTGTTTATGTAAAATTTATATGTTTTGTAGAAAAAATGGCCTCCAACAATCTTTTAAGAAATTTTGACATCTAGTATTTGTGTGAAAATTTTGCGTAAAATGCAAACCCAATTTACACATCCACATCATCTATTGTTCCTTAATTTTTTTACAAAAACTTTAAAATGATATAAATAAAAATCTAAAATTTAGTTTTTAATAGAAGTTATATATTTGAAATCTATTCATCAAAAGATAAAAAATAAAATCCATTGTGACTATGAAATTATGGATAAACAAATTTCATACAAAATTATTGAATATGATCTATTTATGTAATTTTCATTGGTCCATTTAAATTTTACACATGAATACCACTAAAATACAATTTATATCTAAAAGTCACTTACACGTAAGATTTTATAGAAAAATATACATAACTATTAGAGATCTTGGTAGACTATAGACGAAAAATACGTTAAAATAATGGTGGCTTTGAAGTGAAACACACAATATATTGTTAATAAATAAATAAATAAATAAAAGTAAAAAAGAAGAAGAAGGAGTGAAACACAGAGTTTTGGTCCAAAAGGTGATCGATAGATTCATCCTTTTACGCACGAAGTCTTTTTATTTATTTTATTTTTTATTTTTTTTATTTTATTATTATTATAGATGGAAAAGTAGTGCATGGAGAATGCATCAAGCTGTCACAAAAGAGAATTTGGTTTCATAATTGATTTGGTCACTATATTAATTATATAACTACTTCAATATAGACAATCATAATTAAAAAGAAATCATTTGATGATGCAATATGAAACCCTATAATGCTCATGGCTTGATTATTGCTCCTTATTTCAAAAATCCTGTAATTTATGCTCCTTATTTTAAATTGGGAATTCAATTTCTTTCAAATTAGCATTTTTCTTTTCTTTTAAATTAGTACAATTGTATTCATCATGTAACGATCGGACTAGTGAATTACAAATTTAAGAAATAATTATTAGCAGACGTAGAATTATTTACTTTTACACAATGTAAATTAAACTATTCATACACATACATACATATACATATACAGAGGATTTAGTGCTGATCAATCCGTACAGATTGAACTTTTAGCGACGATTTTTTGTAACTAAAAATATCTATCTAATGTTTTAGTGATAGAAAATCGCAGTTAAAAGTTCTCGTATGTACTAACTAATTGGTACCAGATCCCGAATATATACATATATATATATATATATATAATATGAGACTAATGCGTCATACATAGTAAAAGTGCCCATTATATACGCACAAACTTAATTGATAGGCTAAAGGGGTTAGATGATGCGTTTGGATGAATATTTCTCCAGATAGAGCTTACACGTACGTTTCTTAGTGCCTCCAATTCAGCATGCATGATGTATAGTTTCATTAGTTAAAGAAAAGTAAACATGTAGCTCAATATATCTCAAATTATGTATTTATGTATTATTTTTTTTTAATAATTTGGTGAAGACAGTGACCTCTTCAAACTTAACATTATTTCCTTTTGTAATGGACTGCTTTTTTAGCTTTTTTCCACTTTCACGCCCTAAACAATTGTGTATTCAAACAAACTTTATTTTTGCACTATAAATAGGCACCACAACTGTATCACATTTATTAAAAAGCCCACACACAAAAACAAAGAGTAGAGTGTGAGAGTAGAGACAGGCGAAAGATGATGAGCTTGCAGCAACAACAACAATTGGGCGGAGGAAGCAATAGAATTATTGCTGCTAATGCTGAAGACAAAGAATTTGATAGACAGGATGAAAAGAACCGGGTTTGATTTCTCTCTCACAAACTTTATATATTTCTCTTTCCTTTACTAGAAAACGTTGTTCTTAATACTTCTCGTCGCATATTCGTATCAACATGCATGCTTTTCAGTATTGTACATTTTGAAAGCTTTCAAAATGTACGCTAATACTTGGAACGTGTGCCAGTATAAATATGTGGCAAGAATTAGCGTGGGGCTATGAGTAGCATTGGTTTTTCTTTCTCTATATGTACTTGATGTAATTTACAATACTAAGAACTGTAAATGTGTCGATCCTAGTACATAGAATCATATTTAAGCTCATAGTGTGAAACTCGCCAGATTTTCAAATGTGACTAATTTGAATTATTTAGCTCTTGAGCTAAACTTGAGTGATTGTTATTCGTATAATGTCAAAATTGTTGGTCGGATAATAACCCTAGAGAGGGGTGAATAGGGTTTTCAAAAATTAATATGGAATTAAGAAAAACTTTAAAGAAAGTTTAAGTAAAGTATGAATGACTATATATCAAGGAAGTGGACTAAAGATGCAAACACAATACAACATAATAAATAAATAAAGAGCTTCAATTTAGAAAGTCAAAACTGTAAAACACCAAGACGTTTTGTTAATGCAGTTCGGTTGTTTAGACCATATATCCGCGCCCGAGTAGTTTCTCCGAGAAGTCCACTAAAGGATTTTCTTATGGGTGAAAATCAAACATCAATACAAATGTAATTCTACTCACTACACTCTCACAAGATTCACTCTTGCTATACCATGAGAAAACCTCTCAGAATAACTCTTAAGTGTGTTTGAAGATTATAAATAAAGCTCACACTAGAGTTATCAAGATTGATTAATAAATAAGCTCAAATATAAAGAATATAATCAATGCAATAGCTTGTATACTTGAATACTGAGGATATATGAAAAAATGGGTTTGTATGATCATTCAAGTGTATAAAAATGTGTTTAAGACTTCATATATATGGCTTGCAAAAAGATATGGCCGTTTGAAGTGGTTATAAGAAGTTATGGGTCAAGACTAGACAATTACCAACTCTCCAACGGCTAGTTTTTAGCCTTGTAGTCGACTCACGTATGTACCATGTAGTCGACTACATGGTGTAGTCACTCACACCAAATTCATTTAATCGACTACATGCTACTAGAATTCTCCAACGGCCCAAACCTCAAATCAATCAAACTTTTGGGGAGTATTATAGAGGTTATTCTAAGCATGTTGGAGTTGGTTTTGAGTATTAATTCAACCGTATTAATTAGCTATGATTTTTACAAGAAAACTGTTTGGTAAGAGAGAAGTTTTTCAAAGAATTTCAATTCAAACTTGATTTTGAAAGAGTATGAATACAATGAATAATACATTAGCATATTTGAGCTATGTTTTTTATCAAGTAAGAAATTTTACATAATATCTAAGCATTCACTTCAAATAACGAGTTTGCGAGCCTTTATAATACTTTAGTTTCTTGAATTTCTCTTGAATACACAATGCTTTTTCATCTTGGTTCTTGATATCTTCAGTTCATGTGAGGGTTAAGAGGATCTCATGGAGAGGTAAGAATCTTGATAAGGGTTTCGGTTTGGGTCCTCGAGATACTTCTGGAATTCAATAGAGCTTGTTAAAACGGTTTAAACTAAATTCATTTAAAACACATGTTAAATACACATGATTAACTTTTTGTCATTATCAAAATAAGATTAAGACCTTTAAGGTCAACAAAAATATTTATGAAGTTATGGAACACGGGTCATTTAAATTCTAGAGTTTAAGCAGAGTTCCTTACCACTAGATCGATTAATTAAGTAGGTTGAGTCATGTTTAACAGAGCCCTAATTTTCAATAATTTTATATTTTGTTTAAATATTTTCGTCATGATTTGATGTATATTTTGGTGATGAATATATATATGTAGAAACCTGGATGCAGAAACTTTCTACAATATGTGGGACCAGGTTTCCTTGTTTCTTTATCTTACCTTGATCCAGGGAATTGTAAGTCTCTTTCTTTCACAAATATACTTACAAAATATTGTTCCTTATTTTTGGATATAGTAATTAATTAATTGTAATGTATAATTAACTAATTACCATGTTTCAGTGGAAACTGATTTACAAGCAGGAGCCAATCATGGATATGAGGTATAAATTAATTAATAAATTAAAACTTAATTAATAAATTAAAACTATGTTCGCTGTATTATTCCAAAAAAACAAAAAGCACTTGTTGTTGGCAAAGTAGAATATCTATGATCAGAGCAGTGTGTGTATATA
Source organism: Lonicera japonica (assembly GCA_021464415.1). NCBI lineage: Eukaryota > Viridiplantae > Streptophyta > Magnoliopsida > Dipsacales > Caprifoliaceae > Lonicera > Lonicera japonica. Next base: position 117,368 of record JAKCWG010000278.1, read on the forward strand.
TATGTTTATACATTATGCTTTGAGTATAATTTATTGCTCTCGCAAGCAATTTTCGCTCTAACAATAAAAATAGTCAAAGAATTCACAATTTTATAACAAGTTCTAACGAATTTTTATTTTTATGAGTCCATAGTTTTGGCAATCTTGATTTAGGAGTTCATAGTTTTTAGTTCTTGGACTTTGGGGTCCATTTTTAACAAAACCGTGAGTCAAAACCAAAAAAGTGGTAGTAAACAAAATTTTTGACCTGATATACCTATTTTGCCCTTCGGTAACTAAACAAACTAAAGCAAATTATTTTGGAAAAACCAAATTAGATCAATTATTTTTTTGACAAAAATTTGCTCTCTTTTTTTTTTGAAAACTTTGATTTATTTTGATCGAATAGCCATAATTCCGATTTATTGTTATTATTTTTATTTTTTTTATAATTAGCATATTATTCAATACGCATGATAAGAAAAAATAAATACGCTTGTTTATTAAACTCATTTTTTTCTAAATTAGATCATTTATTTTTGACAAAAATCTCCTCTCTCTCTCTCTCTCTCTCTCTCTCTCTCTCTCTTTATTTTGAAAACTCTGATTTATTTTGATTGAATGGCCATAATTTTGATAAATTTAACCCTAAGCCCCTAATTATAATTATCTTTATCTATAAAAATTGTGTCCGAGTTATATTAGATATGAGAAATTCGGTTAATTGCGTCTAAGTCTTACAATATTTTCAAAATATAAAACCCCGAGTAATGTTATAGTAATTTTTGCACGTTAATATTTATGTTGGCTTATATGAAAAACTAATACTATGTCGGTTAATTGCGTACTATACCACTATTTTTTTCTTTATGTTTACATGACCAAATGGTTAAAGTTTTAAAGTTTACGTAAGAGCATATTTTAAACATGATCTTATCATTAAAAATTAAATTTTGCATGAGGTGTCAAAATTATTAATATTTTTAATACTTTATAAAAAGAAAACAAGACAACCTTAAAAACACTCCAAATAAAGAGAGAGAGAGAGAGAGAGAGAGGAGATTTCTTTAAAAAAAATTGATCTAATTTAGAAAAAATGAGTTTAATAAACAATTGTATTTATTTTTCGTATCACGCGTATTGAATAATATGCTAATCATACAAAAAAAAAGAGAGAGAGAAAATTTTTGTCAAAAAAAAATTATTGACTAATTTGATTTTGGGGCCCAAAATAATTTGTTTTAATTTGTTTAGGTACCAAAGGGCAAAATGGGTACATCGGGTCAAAAATTTTGTTGACTAACACTTTTTTTACTTTGACTCACGGTTCTGAACCCCAAAGTTCAAGAAATGAAAACTATGGACCCCTAACTTAAGATTGTCAAAACTATAGACCCCAAAACCCAAATAACCCTTTTTTTATTGTTTTATTCTTTTTACAGCTTCTGTGGATAATCCTTATTGGATTGATCTTTGCTCTTATAATTCAGTCTCTTGCTGCAAATCTAGGTGTAAGCACAGGTAAGCCACAAGTAAATACTAATATTTGCTAATAATAACAACAATTAAAACTTTTAGCACATTTTATGCGCGTGCGATAATAAACATATTATTTTACCTATTGAAATCTTAAGTACATTTTATAATATTTTAAGGTATCCATATGTCACAAAATTTAAAATTAAAAAAAAATTATGTATTAAAAGATTTGGTATAACTAATAGAAGTAGATAGTTGTATCAATATATATATATATATATACAAAGCGTTTCACATACGGACCGGTCCTTACGGACCGGGACTTTTAGCGACGGTTTTCCGTCGCGAATACATTGGGGATATGTTATTAGCGACGGAAAAGCGTCGCTAAAGGTCCCGGTCCGTACGGACCGGTCCGCATGTGAAATTTTCCGTATATATATATTTATATTTACAAGTATATAGGTTATTGAGTAATTAGTAGTTATTTTAATTAGTTGAGGAGACTATAGTGTACTCAGTAGTTAAGAAAACAAAAAAAAAAGTTCACTATATATTACGACATTAAGTACATTAACGCTTAAAACTGTACTCTCAATTTAGGACATCAATTCAAAAAACGTGTCACTTAATTTTGCTTTACAGGATAATAATACCAACTAGACGCTAGTAACAAATTCGAATATTTTATAATAACTATAAAAAAAATATTTGTTTTTATTTTGATTGACAGGAAAACATTTATCAGAGTTATGCAAAGCTGAGTACCCCACATTTGTAAAATACTGTCTCTGGTTGCTGGCCGAGCTTGCTGTCATAGCTGCTGATATTCCTGAAGGCAAGCATGATTGCTAACTCATCTATAATTATATAAAAAAAATTATTTATTTATTATAATTATATATTTGTTTATTTATTTGTTATAATTATTGTATTTTATTTTTTAGCAGTGATATTATATCAAATTGGGAAGAATTAAAATAAGAGCTCCATCATATCATACTAATTATTATTATTTTAATTTTGTTTTGTTGTGTTTTTTGATATATATAATTTAATGGAGGGCAGTGATTGGGACAGCATTTGCATTGAATATATTGTTCAAAATCCCTGTTTGGGCTGGAGTTCTCATGACTGGTCTCAGCACTCTCCTTTTTCTTGGCCTCCAAAGATATGGGGTATTTATCTATATACATATATATATATATATATATATTTCTTCAATTTTATTTTTTATTTTCTTTTTCCAAGCATGCAAATTAAACCTACCTTTTACTAATACCTTTTTTTTATGGTTTTAGAGAACTTCTTTAAAGGGCGAATCCAGGATTCGAGGGAGGAATGGGCTAAAATTATAAAGGGATAGGCTAAAAGAGGAAAATGCCAAAAGAGTACATTGTCATAAGAAGGATTTGACATCAACCTGAGTTAGACACTAAACTTAATAAATGATCCCATGACCACCAGGCTATAAGCTCAAGTTATAATAAAAATACATAAGGTACTACTTGGTATATTTTTGGAGGGCTAGGCTAAAGCCCCATTGGGCCTCCCCCTAGATACGCCCTTGTCTTTAAGCAATTTATAATTTATTTATTTATTTCTATGATATTTTTTGTCTAAAAATTAAGTTTGCGTCCTGTTGGCGTTTTATGAAGAGCATAATTATTGTTTCTACATAAAATATACGTGACTACTTAAACGTAGATGCCTTTGTGTAGTAATATATAATACGATAGGAAAACATAAAATATTAATGTAAAATAAAAGAAACTAAAATGATGAAATTTACTATCTATTATTTATCAATTATCTTCTCTAAAATGTAATAATTGATTTTACAAAATCCCTTGTACTAATATAAAATAATGGGCAAATTGCACTTTGCCCCCCTGAACTATTGACGTAGTTGCACCTTGCCATCTTAACTATCAATTTCACCAATTTTTACCATGAACTATATAATTTGTTGCACATTGCCTTATTTCTCTGACCGGATTAGAAATTTAGACGGAACTGAACTGTGTGAGGGGTGAAATTGAGTTTCTACATTTTCCATCTCTATTTTCCCGCTAAAATCATGGTTCCATCTATATTTTCCCTCTATTTCCCCTATCTTCTCATTAAATAGCATAGAGTCAAAGTTGAGATAGAAGAAAGAATATACAATCCTACATCTAATTGTTGATATTCAGTTTCATACACAGCATTTATATTAACCCCTTCTTGCACCTCTTTCCCCTTATCACTTATTTTCTCTTTCCCCTGGTCCCCAATTTTACCAACAACACTGGTTTGATACACTTCAACACCAGCCCACTCCACATCTTTGTATATATTGTTAAAAAACAACTCATCATCATTTGTTAACTCATTAAACCCATCATTAAAATCAGGGTCACTAACCTTGAAGGAAGAATCACTTTCAGTAGACTCATTACATTCATTAATATTTCCTTCCTCAACAACAATTTCCACTATTTCATTAGTAATTGGCTTCATGTACACATTCAGAAGCCTCAATTCATTCACAAACTTGTGTAAATTCAGTGCATCAGTGTCTGATTTAATCTCTACCAAGCCTATTTCAAGATCAAATCCATCTACTTTGTAAAGGAAAGATGGACTATGCAAATATCGTAACTCATTTCCCATGATTTCAAACTCTATTAAGGACATTTTATCAGGGTGACAGAAGTCAATATAATTAACTTTCCCACCAACATAACACTTCTCACTAGATATATACTGAAAGTCACCACCATGGTTCATTTTAATAGTGAAGTGACCAGACAAAGGCTCTATGGGTGCAAAAACAAAAAAAAATAAAATCATTCACAGTTCCTCTATAACTAAAAGAAGTAATTATCATATGCAAGAAAGGAATAAATAAACTAAGAAAACATATATTATGAGAAACCGATTTACATACCATATAAACCGTGGAGAGATTCGCCATTACCCTCCTGTATTCTCCAAACTATTTTAGATTAACACAAATCAGAACCCTAATCTTTATTTTCCAATACAAATGTCAGAAGAAAAAACCTAATCCATAAATATCTTCTCTTGCTTACTCTTCTCTCACACTCTATTTTTTGGGGCTTCAATACATGATGATCGACGTTCATGTAATGAAGCCACACGAGGTGTTATACCAAGTTTGTCCTTCTTTTGAAGCACGTGCAACTCACACAGTTCAATTCCGTCTAAATTTCTAACCCCGTCAAAAAAATAAGGCAATGTGCAACAAATTATATAGTTCATGGTAAAAATTGGTGAAATTGATAGTTATGATGGCAAGGTGCAACTACGTCAATAGTTCAGGGGGGTAAAGTGCAATTTGCCCTAAAATAATTAGAATCTTTAAAAAAAATATGCATGACATGTATGTTGTTATATGACTAATCTCCATGTAAACTTAATTAGATTCTCCTTTCTTTATTTGTACTTTCATGCATGTCATTTTAAATAAATTCTTTTTATGATTCGCCAAACATTTCATTTTTTGAACCAAAAATATATAACAAATATATATCTAGGAAGATTAAAAGAAAAAAAACAAATATTTGATAAACGACTACAAATATATATATATATATATATATTGGTATTATTTATCATCATTGATGGTCTAACATTAAATTATCCCAAACAGAACCTTGTGACTCACCCACGAATTATCACAGTTATAGAAATCCTATCATCTATTTATTTTTATGTATACTCTCTTAAATTCATTTTCAGTATTCAATTAATATTGGAATTCTCATTTCCAACATTAAAATTTACTTGCTTATGTTTGCGTCAGATAAAAATAAAAATGAATTTGGAACTACAACACATATCAAATATGACATGGCTCATTGTGAAAAAAAATCCAAAATTGCACTCTAATTCTGGTTTTATGTTTTATTTTTATTTTTTCCCATTTCCTTAGGTGAGGAAGCTCGAATTATTGATAGAGATACTAGTCTTTGTTATGGCTGCTTGCTTTTTCGGAGAAATGAGTTATGTAAAGCCTCCGGCAAAAGATGTGCTCAAAGGAATATTTATTCCTAAGCTCTCAAGTCAGGGGGCCACCAGCGATGACATTGCTTTGCTCGGCGCCCTAGTCATGCCGTACGGTTTCATCCTTCATATTCTTGAAAAATAATTATCTTTCCATTATACAATATAACACGGACAAAAAATTAGTACACAAAATACATACTACTTCTATCCCAAATTAGAAGTCCATTGTGGACTCTTAAATTTTAGGACAGATAGAGTATTTATTTATTGGATTGGTCGAACAATAAATAAATTGAATTTAACTATATACTTTTATGTTAGTCTCCGGTCCTTTCTGGCAAATCAAATATATTTTATATATGTACCAACTTTTATATGCGCTTTGTTTTTTAGGGTTACGCTTGTTAGAATATACTATGTATTTAGTATTAATTATATTTCCTATTCTACTTTCCTAATTGTATTGATTGTGTTCCCATTATACTTTCCCAGTTGTAGCCTAGATTATAGCTTTGTTTCTTGTATATATATTCATTCTCTATTGTACATGATTTATTAAGAAAGCAATATAATTCTTTCATTCTCCTTCAATCTCTCTTTCATTTTATATTTCGTAACATGGTATCAGAGCGATTCATCCTCCTCTAAAACAAATCTTCATCGAATCCTTCACTAAAATCTAAATCAAAAACCCTAGCATCATCAACCCTAGTATCATCAATCCAAACAACCCACCATCAATCTATCAATCTACTTCTGCTCATATACAGACCCTCGATTAACCAAAACCATATACCAAACTCTTCGTCACTTCAATACGAACCAAACCCCATTTAAAACACCCCAATCGGACCTTGCACGCGCCTCTACAAGGTAGCCCACTCGTGCCACCTCAACCCCACGCGCCGCTGCTATTTTTCCTGCCCAAAACCTAAAACCGATTTTTTTCTAAACCAGTCCCACTTCCTTGCACATGTTCACTTACTTCTACACCGGTTTTTTCTACCTTAAAACCTGTTCTTTACCAAATCCACCGTTCTGGATCCATTTTTGGGCTCAGATCTCTCAGAATCCGATTAATTTTTACTGCTACTGCTGTGTTAAGCTACCCGTCGTTTTCAATGGAAGAGCACGAATTTTCACGCCCAATCTCTATTGTCCTCAATGGAACTAATTACGTTTAGTGGTCCCAAGCCATGACTAATTTTTTGAAGTCTCGTAAGTCTAGGAGAACCGTTACTAGAGAAGTTGTTAAGCCAACCAAGAAAATCGACGAAACTGATGATAAATTGATGATTATTTGTCTGATCTCCAAGCTATATGGGATCAGTTAGCCTAATCTGAACCTACCTTTTGTGAGCATGATGCTAAAAAGTTTGAAACATACCGCGATAATCAACATGTTATCACTTTTCTGATGGGACTTCACGATAAATTCGAATCAGTTCGGGCTGCTTTACTTCATCGCAATCCCTTACCATCTCTTGATGATGTCACGACAAAGCTTCTCTTCGAAGAAACACGGTTCACCACTCGGGCCCATAATTTTACTTCTGTTTTAGCTGTTCAGAGTTCGAGATCTACCAAAAATCCATCTTCACGAGAATGTGCATACTACCACGCCACCACCCATATGCTACTAAAGTGTCCAATTAGGACGTGTTTCTTTTGTAAAAAGGTGGGACCAGGTCACTTTCAAGCCGACTGTTACAAGAATCCATCCAGGAGATCCTTTACCAAATCCTCTTCCAGCACCATCACTGCTGCCACCACTGATTCATCTGAGTCGGATATTTCTACTGCACCTATGACTCTAGCTGACATCACAGCTATTCTTAAACAGGTTACATCTTCTCCTGGTTCTGCTATGGCTACCACCACAGGTACATCTTGGTTCTTTGACTCTGGCTGCTGTAATCATATGACTTCTGATCCTGCTATTTTCACTTCTAAAAGTTATAATTCTCATACACATACCACTAAAACTGCGTATGGTTCTCAATTACCTGTTAGTCATGTTGGGACGGTTACTACTCCTAGCCTCTCTTTACCTGCTACATTTCATATTCCAAAACTGACTATCAACCTTATTTCTGTTGGTCAATTGTGTGACCTTGGGTTGAATGTTATATTTTTCTCTTCTAGTTATCATGTGCAGGATCCTCAGACAGGACAAATTATTGGCATCAGCCATAAAGTTAGACGCATGTTCGAGCTCATATACCTTCGCACCTCACCCACTCCTATTATTGCATCCACACCACCTGTTGTATCCACACCAACTGTTTCTACATTTGAGTTATGGCATTCCCGTTTAGGACATGTGTCTTTTGATCGTCTTCGTTCTATTGTGTCATCTGGTCAATTAGGGTCAATAAAGTCTGAGAAGTTGTCTTGTTTATCTTGTCAACTTGGCAAACAACCTGCATTATGTTTTAATAAAAATGATTATATTTTTTCAGCAACATTTGATCTTATTCACTCTAATGTTTGGAGACCCTCTCCAGATTCTACCATGGGAGGTTCAAAATATTTTGTTATCATTTTGGATGATTATACTCGTTTTACTTGGATTTATCTTATGAAAACTCGTTCAGAATTACCCCCAAATCTATTATAATTTTGCTCGCATGGTTCAAACTCAGTTTTCTCGTCCAATAAAAAAATTTTGAGCTAATAATGCCATGGAATACAAGGAAACCTTATTTCTTAAATTTCTTCGTGAACAAGGTACTGTTTCTCAATATTTTTGTCTTGGTACATCTCAGCAAAATAGTCGTGCTGAACGCAAGCACATGCATATTCTTGATACTATTCACACACTTTTTATCTCCAGTAGTTGCTCTGAACGGTTTTGGGGGGAAACAGCACTTACTGATATTTACACTATCAATCGTATCCCTATTCCCTTTCTTCAGCGACAATCTCCATATGATAGACTTCATGGTACCTCTCCTGATTACAATTTCTTACGAGTCTTCGGTTGTGCTTGTTTTGTGTTACTCCAGCCTCATGAACATTCTAAATTGGAACCACGAGCTCATCTTTGTTGCTTCTTGGGGTATGGGATAGAACATAAAGGTTATCAGTGTTGGGATCCTATCTCAAAACATTTAAGGATTTCTCGTCATGTTGTCTTTTGGGAACATAAAATGTTCTCCTCTCTATCCAAATTTCATGTCCTTGAAGAATCTCCGCCTCCATTCTTTACTCATTCGTTTCTTGACCTTTCCACCCCTGAACTCGAGGCTCCAGTTGTCACATTCCCACCAGAACCTGAACCAAAAGCCACGCCATCACCACCTCAACCTCTTAGTCCAACATCTCCTGAACCATCCTCATATGACGTCATTTCTTCCAACGAGCTTCAACATACGGTACCTCCCAATGATGATGTCTCGCCTGCTGATCCTGTCATACCTCAACCACAATGACAGTCCACTCAAGTAAGAGATCTCCCTCACCATCTTCGTGATTACCATTGTTATTCTACCATGATTTCTCACTATGAACCTTCATCCTATAAGGAAGCTAGTACTAATCCACTTTGGCAGCAAGCTATAACAAAAGAGTTACAAGCTTTAGATAAAGCGCATACCTGGGATCTTGTGACTCTTCCCCCTGAAAAATCTGTAGTTGGGTGTAAATGGGTGTATAAAATTAAGACACAATCTGATGGTTCGATTGACCGATACAAAGCTCGTCTGGTAGCCAAGGGTTTAATCAGGAGTATGGTATAGACTATGAAGAAACTTTCGCTCATGTAGCTCGAATGACGTATGTTCGCAGTCTTATTGATATTGCTGCCGTTCGCAAATGGGATCTTTTTCAGATGGATGTCAAAAATGTCTTTCTTAATGGGGATCTCACAGAATAAGTCTTTAGGAAACCACCTCCTAGTTATTTGCACCAATCCACCCAGGTCTGCAAACTTCGCCGTGCCCTATATGGATTCAAGCAAGCTCCCTGAGCTTAGTTCGCAAAATTTAGCTCTACCATCACAAAGCTTGGTTATTCCTCTAGTTCGTCAGACTTAGTCCTCTTTATTCGAAAGACAGATTCTAGGACTATTCTTCTTCTCCTCTATGTGGATGATATGATAATTACTGGGAATGATATTTCTGGCATCTCGGATCTCAAACAATTTCTCAGTCAATTTTTTAAAATGAAGGATCTTAGTCGTCTTAACTACTTTTTAGGGCTTGAAGTCCTGTCTGATTCAACAGGTTACTATTTTTCTCAAGTGAAATACACGTCTGACATTCTGGCTCTTGCTGATCTCACTGACTATAAAATTGCATCTACTCCATTGGACACCAATGTTAGACTTACTCCGTTTGATGGTACTCCTCTCTCTGATGGTACTTTATACCGATAGTTAATTCGTAATCTGGTGTACCTTATTGTTACTGGCCCGGATATTGCTTATGCTGTCCATGTTGTCAATCAGTTTATGTATGCTCCTCGCTCTACTCATTTTGATGCTGTCATTCGGATTCTTCGTTATCTCAAAGGGACAGTTTTCTATGGGCTTCACTACTCCTCAAAGTCATCTCTTATATTAAGGGCTTACTCTAATGCAAACTGGGTCGGTGAGCCTACAGATCGTCGGTCTATTATTGATTACTGTTTCTTCCTCGGGGATTCCCTTCTTATTTGGCGTAGTAAGAAGCAGTCTGTTGTTTCTCGATCAAGCACTGAGGCTGAATACCGCGCTCTTGCCGATACTTCACAAGAACTAATATGGCTTAGACACCTCCTCGATGAATTAGGTGCTCCTCAAGACTCTGCTACTACTCTCTATTGTGACAACCGCAGTGCCATCCAAATCAGTCACAATGACGTCTTTCATGAACGAACCAAACACATTGAGATTGATTGTCACTTTATTCGCAATCTGTACATTCGTCTTATGCCCGTATCTTCAGACGACCAGCTTGCAGATCTCTTCACCAAAGCTCACCAGCCTAGCCGTTTCCAAACTTTGATTTCCAAACTCCAGCTGGTTTCTCACTTACCACCTTGAGTTTGAGGGGAGTGTTAGAATATACTATGTATTTAGTATTAATTATATTTCCTATTCTACTTTCCTAATTGTATTGATTGTATTCCCATTATACTTTCCTAATTGTAGCCTAGATTATACCTTTGTTTCTTGTATATATATTCATTTTCTATTGTACCAAAAACTTGTTGTGAATGTTTTAATTACTCGCAAGTGCACGAATCAATACTTAGTATAGCTTAGGCAAGAGCGAGGTCGAACCCTAGGGACTTGATGAATAGAATGTACGAATCTCTCTCGCTAATTCTAATTAATTCCTAATCTAGCTTAAAAATTGATTGGGATAATTTATCAACTACGAATAAAATAATAAACTAATAAAAATACTAATGAAATAATCAATTCATAAAATACTAGGGTAGCTGAGTCATATATTTGATATCATATTCCTAGTATTCATGCCCAGCAAACTCTACTCTCTGTCTCGCACTAATTTAGTCTCTCGACTCTATTAGATGCGGAAAATAAATTAAATTAAGCCCAATTAAATTATAAAATTCAAATATTAATTTTTTCACAGCCAAACAAATGTATAAAATCAAAGCACTCATTATATCCGTCAAAACACACCCTATATCCGCTCTCAACAAATCATAAGATAAATCCAACAAAAAATAGTGAGAATCTAATCTTATTTTTTTATCAATTAAAATAGGCATTCAATAGAAAAAATTATTTTTAATAGTAAAGTATTAAATTGATAGAGTCAATTGACATGAATACGTGCAAAGGAATCAATCGAGTATACTAATCATCAACCCTAGAAAATAACTTAACCTAGCATGCTCGCAATTAAAACATAATACATAATTAAATAATGCATAATTAAATAAATTAAATACTTACTTGAATGCGCGCAATTAAATTAAAAAATAATAATTTTAAATTAATTAAAGTGATTCGCCAAAATATCCAAATACTAATTAATAATATAAAGTAAAGAAGAAAAGAAAAGACAGACTCAATAGAAAAGAAAAGGAAAAGGAAGTCTCGATAAAGGTGCCAAAGAAGAAGAGAAGCAGAAAAAAAAAAATATGCGGCTCCGCCTTTTTTTTGCTGCGCTGCTTTTGCCTTTTATTCTTGCAATTGCTATAGATATTGAGCTCTTAATATGTAATGGGCTTGGGCTTGTGAAACAAGACTTGGACATGATAAAAATGACATGGGCCAGCTGGCTTGTTATTGGGCTGAATGGGCTTGAATTTAATTGGCCTGCTGGAATTAATTTATTTGGCGCACTGATCTTATTTCGGCTGTAACTTCACGCTCCGAACTCCGATTGAGGCAAAGTTTTCTCCCGCGCGTAGCTAACTCAAAAATGTAGAACTTTTGTCTCTGGAGTTTTCTTCAAATTCGGTACGGATTAATGCCAAAAATTTCTTGAACTCGGGCCTTGCGCGCAGCCATTTTTTTCTTCAATTGCAAACTTCTCGATTTAATTCCAAATACCTGAAAAGTTTCAAAAACACAACAAATGTAGTAATATATGCTCTTCAAGATATATATTAGTGCCCTAAATTGTACCAATTTCTTGGCACATCACATGATTTATTAAGAAAGCAATACAATTCTTTCATTTTCCTTCAATCTCTCTTTCGTTTTCTATTTCGTAACAAGGCTAAATTTAATACCCTTTGTTTTCTTATTTAATTAAGATTAATGATTAACTTTTCTTCCAACAGGCATAATCTCTTTCTTCATTCAGCTCTCGTACTATCCAGGAAGATACCAAATTCTGTTCGTGGCGTCAATGTAAGCCTAAATTATATACTTACATGCATGATTATACACTAAAAAAAAATTAATAAGTGATTGAATTTTTAGGAACTAGTACTCCAACTTGCTTTGACTCCTAATTTTTTTTTCATGAAAGAAGAAAATCAAGGGGCAAAATTGAAAAGTAAAGTAACATAGCTCTAGTAAAGTTAAATTCTATGTTGGCTTTATATATTAGAGAAACACACACACATATATGTGTGTTTATATTTATATTTATATTTATATACATAAATAAACATTTATATTTTGTTGGATCTGTGAGTCACCATCCACCACCTCTAAAAAAAGGAAGAAAATATTCTTAAAAAAAATAGAGCTCTTAATTTAAAATCTGTAAGTATATATTTTTTAAACATTTATTTATACATACATATTACAAGTTTACAATCCTAGATAATATCAATTATCTTTACAGAAAATTTTGTGCATGTATATATAAATATATATGCTGTGAAGTAAATGAAAGGCGGTGTGATTCTATCCATAACGTTATTAATTGCTTATTTGTTCTCCCAATAATTTAAATGGTTTTTTATTTTCTTTTAGTCTAGAACAACAATAAGGTATTGATGAATAGTATTAATGTCACTGAACAATCATAAAAGCTTTCAAAACCTGAAATCTGAATTACACAATTTATTCATGTATTGAAAATTTTTCTCTAGTTGTAAGTATATCATACATATATATATATATTGAAGGGTTAGAGTATTTATTTGGTCATGCCATTATTATTAGTACTAGAATTGGCGTTATTAATTATTATTCGTTATTTTTTTATTTTGAGACCGAGGAAGTATAAAATGTATATAAATATGAGTATGTGCTCGTGCGTGCGCGTGTTATATAGTGGATAATTGAAATCTAATGATGTCCAATAATCTTGCAGGATGCATGTCGATACTTTTTGATAGAGAGTGGATTTGCGCTATTTGTCGCATTTCTGATTAATGTTGCAGTTATCTCTGTATCGGGCAGTGTATGCTCGGACAAAAATATTACAAGTGAAAATATGAAAAGATGCAGCGACCTCACCCTTAACTCTGCTTCTTTCTTGCTCAAGGTCGAAACCTCAATTGATTTAACAAAAAAGAAAACTTAAAATTACAAATATTAAAAAGGAAAAAAACAATACTAACTTGAATTTATCATTTGAATTATCAGAATGTACTGGGAAAGTCGAGTTCTACTGTTTATGCTATTGCATTGCTCGCATCAGGGCAAAGCTCTACCATTACTGGCACTTATGCTGGACAATTTATCATGCAGGTTGAACAAAAATCTTTATATTTAACATTTTGATTTTATTTTTGAAATTAAATAAATTCATCCTCGTAATATCGTTTATTCATTTGTTGATGCGATAGGGTTTCTTGGACATTAAGATGCGGAAATGGATTCGAAACCTAGTGACTCGATTAATTGCGATTACACCAAGTTTAATGGTCTCAATTATTGGTGGATCAGCAGGAGCCAGTAGACTAATCGTCATAGCATCCGTATATATTTATAATTTGTTTATTTATTGATAAATTTCTTTAGTTATGTTTTATATAAACGAGTTTAATTTTTGTTTTAATGATTTTTGTAGATGATATTATCATTTGAACTTCCATTTGCTCTCATCCCTCTACTCAAATTCAGTAGTAGTGCTACCAAGATGGGACCACACAAGAACTCAATATATGTGAGTTTCCTTTTCTTAATACATGTGATTTCTTTCAAAGCAAGGTACAACTGCGAAAGTCTATATATAGTGTTTCAAAATGACATATCTACTTTAACAAAATGTAATCATGTATGAATTTCCCCAAATCACTAACCATGTAACGATTCGTATGTGTGTAGATTATCGTGTTCTCGTGGGCCTTAGGGCTTGGGATAATCGGCATCAACATTTACTACCTTATCACAGCCTTTGTTGGTTGGCTCACTAACAACAGTTTACCGAAAGTTGGAAACGTGTTCATAGGAATATTAGTATTTCCAGTGATAACTATATACATTCTCACGGTGATTTACCTTATGTTTCGCAAAGATACCGTCGTCACATTTATCGATACCACAAAGGTTGACGCCCAAATGCGTGTCGAAGATGGCACTGGTAACTCGGAGGTTGTATTTGATCGCGTTCCTTATAGAGAGGATCTTGCTGATATTCCATTGCCTCAATAGATCGAAGTGTTCAGATCCAAGCCTTTGTTTATAAGCTTTCTAGTTAGTTGTATGTTTTTGTTAAATGTTTTTGTTTGATCTTATATATGTAACTTTGGAGACGTACCAAATGCCTAGCTTATTACAACATGAAGCTAGGTTGATTTTCCGATTGTCTGTTGTCTAATTTTCCTTTACGTGAAAATAGAAAGCAGAGAAGTTTACAAGATTATTAAAAATAAATAAATAAGGTTTACAAGATTGTATTGTGTTGTTTTCTTTTCCTTCTTTCTTTCTTTTTTTTTTTTTTTTTTTGTTCTTCTTTAGCCGCTTATGCTTATTCCCAGGGTGGCCTTTTTCCTTAGCTAGTAATGTTATTTGTTGAGTATCATTTCCCTCAACAAAATAGAAAAAAGAAATATCATAATTTACCTATCAACAGTTTTGAATAAAAAAACAAATAATTTTTTTTTTATTGAAGTGCAAACTTTATTAATAAAGAAAAGGGCAAAAACTTCCAAATAAATAAGCCAAAATTAAAATTAGTCCCAAGAGGAAATGTCTCGATGGGCTTTCCCACTAAAATATACTGCAGATTGTTAAAGCTGGACCAGTTCGATCCACATGACCCTGTTTTCCTTTTTCTAGTGATCCAACATCAAGTATATTAATTTTCCAATTATATTAAAAAATATATAGGCATGTACCATTTTTTCTTTTTACATTTTGGTGGGATAAGTTAATAAACACAACTATTGCACCACTAAAATACAAATCGTAGGAGGTTAATTCAAAATGATAAGTATAAAACTTGTTGCAATCGTACTCATTAATACTATTATTTTTTATTTAAGGGTGTATTTGATGACAAGTATGGAGTTTTGATTGAAAATGTTTATAATCTAGGCAATTTTACTCAAGACAATTCAATTCTAGGAAAATACATTTGATAGTGTTTTATTGCATTTATTTTCTATGTGGAAAATACATACCTTTTTTCTTGCAATGATGACATTTTTCAACGTTTCAATGATGACATTTTTCAACGTTTCAATGATGACATTTTTCAACGTTCAGTGTTATATTATTTACATTCTACCTAGAATTAGAATTTTTGGTCTTTGAACCATTTTCCACCTTACTTAAAACTTATTTTCATTGGAGTATGCTAAAAAAAAAAGTCTTACTTTTATGCATTAACCACTTATACTAAAGAACTAGGTAGAACTTATATTGCCTAAAAAAATTGGCAATCAAACACCACAAAAGAAGGAAAAGTACACATTTTTCATCGTTTACAGAGTTTTTCATGAAAATTTTTGGCAATCAAACACACCTTGTCTTTAAATAAAATCTCATCTCTACATAAATGTCAGATATAATCTCATTTGATTGTCCCATTTGATTGTAAAGTTGAAAAACAAATTAATATATTTCTATGAGAAAAAGGAGAAAGAGAACAAAAGCCTTTGAAAACAAAAAAAGTAGCATAACATCTCCTAAAATCCCTCATCTCGTCTACTAACTTCTCATAAAACATTATTATTTTTTTAATCATTTTTCAACTTTGAAATCATACCCAATCATAGAGTTATTAATATGAGCACCAACACCTTTGGGGATATATTTTTCCTGCACATTAATCATCTGTACAACAAGGTTAGCCAAATATTTTCTAAGATACTAATTTGACATTGAAGAAATATAAAATCAAATAAATGGACCAACAATTGCAAATAGCATCTGCATTCACCAAATGATTCAACTCAGCCTTCTTCCATGCTATTCTTAATTTTCATAAATCAGCGCATCATCGGTCCCTGCTGCTGTTGCATCTTGTGTGGCATGCCAAACAGCCCCCATTGATTCCTATCCAAACCAAAAGCTTATTCAAAACTTACCCATCTCATAATACTTTCAGGACCTAGTGAAATGAAGAGCGGCATCAATCGATGCGGAATTGTTAGTTAATAAGTCAAAGACTTGTTAGGCAAATAGTATTGGAAATGGAATGGCTGAACAAGAATTTTTCTATTAGAGGGCAAGATATCAAATTAATCTCGAGTACTAGTTTCACCATGACTATTTCATGTAAACATTCAATAAAGCTAATGACTAAATCCCATTTCATGAATTTTCTTTCAGATCCAAAAATAGCAAATTCTATATTTTATTTAAGGTTTGGCTAAATGCAAACTCCACTTCGGTTACTTTACCATTCAAAAATGATATATAACTTTTAATGTTATAACAAACTCAAATGGTAAGAGTATCAAAGTCGAGTGCTTCGACATTAACCTTCAAATAGATCACCTTTAGTGCTGACTCCGTGTAATCATATGAAATAGAATTCAGCATACTTCTAGTCAAAAAAGTATCATACAATAAGTTTTAACTTTATAAAGGTAGCAAATTATATGCCAAACCAGTTTCAAATTTTCAACGGCTAAAATGTGGGATGGGTTCGTTGTATATTGAGTTACTCGGAAATCAAAGGCTGAGAAGGTGCACTGGGAAAAGCTTGTGGCCTATTAGTTCCGGTGATATTATTAACCATGGATGGACCAGCTACGACTCCTGGGACTGTATATCGAGGGGAGCCAAAGTGGGTGGAGTCGATGAGGGCCCGCTCGGCTGCAATCCTCTGCTTCACACACTTCACTTGTTCACATTCTTTCATTAACATGGTCTCCATTTCAGCAAACTGCTTCAGCTTCAGCTCTAGTCTCTTGAGCTGCGGAAATTTCTCAAAAAAATATAGTAAGAGAAATGTTTGTTTCCTTGAGGGGTGAACTGCTGCGTAATATTGTCCATTCTAAAGAATGTAATTGAGAAGGAAGAAAGTTAGGGTGGTCAAAAGAGAAGTTCAAGAAACTCGGGGATAAAATGGTGTTAAGAGCATCCACAACAGTGTTAATCTTGTATTGTATGTAGCATAAAGATGTACCATTTTATGCATCCACAACAGGTTGGGTCTTTGAGAGGGATGGACTCCTCTAAAGATGGGAATTCCAGAAACGGCTTAAGGTGTTGTCCGTTTACTTTGAACACAAAGCCAGTTGTGGGATCCTCAACATTTACGGCCCCAAAAGGGAACACATGCTTTACAATATATGGGTCGTTCCAACGAGATTTTAATTTTTCCGAGAAGAAATACAAACACGTGTCATAGGCTAGAACTTTGTCTCCAAGTTTGAATTATTTTCTAAGAATTGATTTATCGTGAAAACTTTTAGCACGTTCTTTACTTATCTTTGCGTTATCATAAGCATCTCTTCGCAATTCATTTATCCCATCGATTTACAACTTACGGTCAAGCCAAACTTTCTCCAAATCAAAGTTACCCATCTTAGTTGCCTAGTATGATTTATGTTCTAATTCCACGGGAAAATGACATGGCTTTCTGTATACAATCCTATAAGGAGACATATTTAGAGTTGTTTTGTATGCAGTACGGTAAGCCCAAAGCTCATCGGTTAGTCGTAAAGACCAATTCTTGCGATTCAGATTTACCGTTTTCTTTAAGATCTGTTTGATCTCCCTATTGGCTAACTCAGCTTGACCATTAGTTTATAGATGATAAGCGAGTGACACTTTATGGTTTACACTATACTTTTATATCAAAGATTGGAATGGTTTATTGCAAAAGTGAATACTGCCATCATTTATTATTGCTTTAGGTTTGCCAAAACGTGCAAGGAAGTGATCTTTCAAGAATTGAATCACAACTTTGTGATCGTTTTTCTTGCACGCTTGGGCTTTCACCCATTTTGAAAAGTAATCTACGGCAATTAAAATGTAAAGATACCGTAGGAGGATGGGAACGGTCCCATAAAGGCGATGCCCCAATAATCAAAGATTTTAATCATCAAGATGGGATTGAGTGGCATTATGTTCTTCTTGGAGATCCCTCCAAGCATCTGGCATCTCGGACATGCCTTGCAAAAGCGTTGTGCGTCCTTACAAAGCAAACGCCAATACAATTCGCGTTGCAAAACTTCGGCGGTAGTCTTCTTCATCGAGAAATGTCCTCCACGAGCTTCCAAGTGGCAAAAAGACAACACTCTCTCAACTTTCTCATCAGGAATGAACCAGCGGATAATCTGATCCACACAATACTTAAACAAATATGGCTCGTCCTAGTAGAAATAACCCACTTCACTCGAGAACCTTTGATTGTCTTGTGCACTCCACGACTTTTGTATCTTATCAGATATAAGATAATTTATGATGTTCGCATACCATGAAAGTGTAGAGACCGCCAACAATTGCTCATCCGAAAAGGAATCTTGGATCAGGCTTTCTTTGATATTATTGGTAAAAGTGAGCCGAGATAGGTGATCGGCTACCACATTCTCAACTCCTTTCTTGTCTTTGATGTTCAGGTGGAATTCTTGCAACAACAGGATCCACCGAAAAAACCGCGGTTTAGCATCATTCTTTGTAAACAAATACTTCAACGCCGTATGATCCGTAAAAATAACAATGGGGGACCCTATCAGATAAGATCAAAACTTGTCCAATGCAAAGACAATCGCCAGAAGCGCTTTTTCGATCGTGGTGTAATTCATTTGTGCGTCATTCAACGTCCGGCTTGCATAGTAGATTACATCCGATTTCTTATTTTTTCGTTGACCAAGGACTGCTCCAACCGCATAGTCACTCGCGTCATGCATGAGCTCAAAAGGCAAGTTCCAGTCCGGTGTCTGCATTATCGGCACGATAATGAGCATATGTTTCAATGAGGTAAACGCTTCTTCGCACTTGGCGTTGTGAGAACCTACGCTCTCGACGCCCGGCCCCCGTGGCAGCTATTCATTAGGTTTTTCGATTTTAATTTTGGAAAACGGTTCATTTTGTTATAAGGAAAAAGGTGACGGTTTGCAAAGGAATCAAAGTCGCCAATTTGTTTTACTAAACAAACAAAAGTCTGTGTAAAAGATGAACATTTATGGATTAAACGACCTCTTAAACACAATTAATGCAAAATCAGTTGATTCAAAGGGTTCAGGGATTACGTTACGAAACGAGAAAGTGTTAGGCACTCCAATTCGCCCTTTCAGTTTCTAAGTAGGATATGCGTGGAATCATAATCGAACATTTGCATGTTAATTAATGTTATTGCGTATCGGTCTATAGTTTTAGGAAAAACGAGATTTTGGGGTGAGGATGAAAATCATATGCTTCTTATTTCGCCCTTCGATTTTAAAAATCAGTGTGTGTGTGTGTGATTTAAAAGATGATTTTGATAATGATAGATAGCAAAACAAGTGTTTTTGGAAAAATTTAGGACTTTTTTGGAAGCTAATTTAATGAGAAATCTAATATCCAGCAATCCTCGAGATTCGTTCGTCAATAGTATATCACAGTTTAATAATTTAAACTGGCATTGATGAATCCAGTACTCTCATATTGGATATTTAAGTAAGCACGGCGATTTATAGATTAAATCGGATACAAATGTGTATTGATTCCTCCGTAAACTGAGACTAATAAAATCGGGATTATATAAAATTAATTGATAAAAATATGTTTAAAATGGTTTACAGCTCGTTCTACGCCTTCGGTTTTAAAAACAGGTTTTAAATGTGAAATCTATACTGATTTTGAGATAAACAACAATTTTTACATGCAATTGATCAATTATAACTAATAGAATAAAGACAGATAAAAATTTAAAGCCGAAATAAAATAAAAGATACCTGAGAGCCTCATAAATAGTAAAATACTATTTTGTAGCACTGTTCCCGAAATCCTAGAGCTGATTGATACCTCAAATGGGCTCAGTGAAGGTGTATTTATAACTGTAGAATAATTAATGGGCCGGGCTGAAAGTGTGTGTCCACGGACAAGGGGCGTGTCCTCGGACAAGCTCCTGATTTACACGTGTGACGGTATTTTCACAATTTTGGCCAAATTAAACATCGGATCAATCTAATTTTTTAACATGTTATTACCCATGCTATGACCTTACTACTGTCAAAATTTCATAATTTTTGGACATCGGGAAGGCCTCCGTTTGATTTTCCAAGTCGGATTTCTGGTTTTTCCAATTCCCGAATATCCAACCGTCGGATCGGGCTGATTTTTTAATATGTTATTCCCAATAACATTTCCTAACTCTCCAAAAAAATTCATGATTTTTGGAAGACTAAAGTACCAAAACGATAAAAAAAAAGAAAAATCGGCTGGGAGGGGTTTGTCCGCGGACACGGGGAATGTCCGCAGACAAGCCCCTCATTTACATGTGCAATGGTTTTTTCGCAATTTTGGCCAAAATAAATATCTTATTAATCTAATTTTTTAACATGTTGTTACCCATGCTAAGACCTACCTACTGTTCAAATTTCAGAATTTTTGGACATCGGAAAGGCCTCTGTTTCATTTTCCAACCTGAATTCCCAGTTTTTTCAATTTTTGAAGATCCGACCGTCAGATCGAGCTAATTTTTTAATATGTTATTCCCAGTATCATTTCCTAACTCTCCACAAAATTTTATAATTTTTTCAAATCGGAAAATACCAAAACGAGAAAAAATAAAAAATCGGCTGGGAGGGGTTTGTCTGCGGACATGGGGCGTGTCCGCGGACAAGCCCCTGATTTACACGTGCAATAGTTTTTTTTCAATTCTAGCCAAAATAAATATCATATTAATCTAATTTTTTAACATGTTGTTCCCCCTTATATACCATGTCTACTGAGCTCATTTGGACTTCGGGAAGGTCGTCTTTTGATTACCCAAAGTAAACTTTTGGTTTTCTGAATTTTCGGAGATCTGACCATCAGATTGAGATTATTTTTTAGTATGTTTCTTCTTGTGGAAATTTCTAATAACCCGAAAAGTTTAAGGATGATCAGAAATGCGGAACTCTCCTTTCACAAGTTTTCAGGGGTTTTGACGGTTTTCGGCTCCGGCGACTTCCGGTAATTTTCATAACTTCTCATCTGGGTGTCCTTTTAGCTTCCTTCTTTGACCTGTATGGTATGTATGTAGCATGTGTGCTTATTTTCTTAGAGTTTGGGTTTCTTACAAGGGTCGTAAAATGAGGTGTTCACAGGCGTCCCATTCAAATGGTACGTTCTTGAGGAGAAGATTGCACATCGGCTTGAAAATGGAACTGAAGTACTTGATAAACCTCCTATAAAACCCGGGGTGTCCCAAAAATAATCAGGCATCTTTCAAATTTTTGGGTGTAGGAAGCTTGGCGATTAACTCGTTCCTTGTTTTTCAATTTCAATTCCTTTGGACGAAATGATGTGCCCCAACACGATACCCTTGGTAACCATGAAATGGCACTTCTCCCAATTCAACACCAATTGCTTTTCAACGCATCTTTCCAGAACCTGTTCAAGGTTAGTCAAGCAATTGTCAGATGACTTACCATAAATGGTAAAGTCATCCATAAATACATTCAAAGTTCGTTCCACCAAATAACTAAAAATACTTAGCATGCACCGTTGGAAAGTTGCCAATGCATTACATAGACCAAAATGCATCCTTCGATAAGCGAAGGTACCGAAAGGACATGTAAAAGTGGTTTTCTTTTGATCATCTAGGTCAATCTCGATTTGATTGTACTTGAAAAAAACATTGAGAAACGAGTATAATTCATGGCCAGCTACCCTCTTTAGAGTTTGATCCAAAAAGGGGAGTAGGAAATGATCTTTACGAGTCACCTCTTGAGTTTGCGATATTCAATGCACATTCGCCACCCGATGGTGACTCTTTGTAGAACCAATACATTTGATTCATTTTTTACTACCATAAGATTCGATTTATTTGGTACCACTTGAGTTGGACTAACCCATTTACTATCTGAGATTGGATAGATGATATTTGCATTTAACAATTTCAACACATCATTCCTAACCACCTTTTGCAAGTTAGAATTCAACTGGCGTTGAAATTGCCTTAATGTTTTTGCCCCGTCTTCCAAGTAAATTTTATGTGTACAAATCTAGTAAAGCATTTTTAATCCTATAATTTCCTATTAAACAAGAAATTGTGGGACAAATAGGGTCCTTAAACTTCAAGGCTCTCATGCCTTGCATTATAGAGCTTACTTTCTCTGTTATGAAGGCATTCTTCCTCACATTCAACCTTCGTTTCGTTATGCATAGGTCCTAGAGGAACTTAGCATACGATGGTATTTGCTTTACCACGTCAAGCAATGGAATATTAATTCTCACTTGCCTAAAGATATCAAAAATTTCGATATTAAATTTGGATGGTTGGTTCAATCTCTCCGAGAAAAGAACCTTAATTATGTTCTTAATTTTTTTAAGATCCTCCTTTCTTTGTTTCTATTCCCCTCTCTCCTTCTCTTCTCTCACAACTTTCTAAACTTTCAACTCCTCAACACTCGTAGACTTAGCTATGTTCGCCACCTTAGGATCGTGATAGATTTGAATTTTTTTAATTTGGTACTAGGCTCTCCTCCCTCTATAACCAAAGCTTGACCACTAAGGTTAACTAAAGGTTGAGCTGGGAATTTTCTCTTCTCTTGGGTTACTAGTGCGGTGGTAAGCTTAGACATTTGGGTTTTTAAATCACCCACATTATTATCTGTCTTATCCACTCTTAACAAAGTTTCTAAGTTTTGGTTTTGAATTTGTGGTGGTGCGAAGGAGTTTTGTAGTCTTTGGTTTTGATAGTATTGATTAAGATTCTGATTCCCTCCCCAACTGAAGTTACGGTGATTTCTCCCCCTTGTTGTATTTCTGAGAAAAATGGTCATTTTGTTAACGGTTTTGGTTGTACTAATTCAATGCATTGACTTGGGCAGAATTTTTTATGACTTCCCGAAAAGCGGGAATGGTAAGACATTCCTTGGTTGTGTGTCCCAAATTTTCACAAATGATACACAATTGACTTGAGGATACTACATTAACTTCTTTGAACTTACTTGATTCCATTGCCTCTACCTTCTTAGACAATTGGAATAATCTCACACCCATATCATCATCATTAGAGAGTTGGTACAAACCACCCCTTCCCGGAGCTTTGGCTTTAGGTTCCTCGGTATAATTGTTCCAATTATGGGCACTCTCTGCTAATTCATCAAAATATAAAAAAGCCTCTTCGGGATTTTTACTCAAAAATTGACCATTACACATAGTCTCAACAAACTTACGCATCTCAGGAATGAAAGATTCATAGAAATAACTAACAAGACTCCAAGTTTCGTGACCATGGTGAGGGCATGTGTTTAAAAGTTCTTTATATATCTCCTAACACTTACAAAAAAATTCATTTTCCTTAGGCGAAAATTTTGATACCGCCCTTCTTAAAACGTTGGTTCGATGGATGGGAAAGAATTTTTTCAAAAATTCT
Organism: Lonicera japonica; assembly: GCA_021464415.1. Taxonomy (NCBI): domain Eukaryota; kingdom Viridiplantae; phylum Streptophyta; class Magnoliopsida; order Dipsacales; family Caprifoliaceae; genus Lonicera; species Lonicera japonica. Next base: position 141,172 of record JAKCWG010000278.1, read on the forward strand.
GATTGAAGTATTTGCCAAGTCCGAATTGATTATGGTCTCTGAGCATTCAACCAAAATTTTTCTTTATCTTCTAAGAAAAAGGAAAAAGTTTTAAGAGCATAACCTCCTCGTTGGATTGTCATACTCCATACTGTGAAAAAAAGGGATATGTTGAAGCATACCTGGTTTGAAAGAGAAAGTGCCCGCTTGACCAGCGGGGAGCACGATGCATGAGTTGAAACTCGTACGAGGGGGTTGAAAACAATCTCTCATTGTTCTAACCGGAGGAACATTGTTTGCGCCTTCCTTCTCGTTATCGCTACCGTGATCTGACATTTCTGGTGATCCGGGAGGGCTAATTCGAATATCCACGAACAACTACCCTTGCATGGGCTTGGAAAAAACTATTCGAATAACTCCTCGAAAACTCTACAAAATAAAACAAAAATAAGAGAGAAAAATAAATTAATTAAAAAGAGAGATACTTTTTTTACAAAACCTGTAATCCTCCTTTTGCCGTATTCCCCGGCAACAGCACCAAAAACTTGACGCCAATAAAATATCGCATTGTGGTAGCCCAAGTGCAGGCACGTCAAGTTGTAATATAATCTCGAAAGTTCGAATATCGATCCACAGAGATAGTTGAAAAAGAATGAAATGGATTATAGATTTTACGGGTTTCTAGTTTTGTAAAAAGGTTGGTTATCAAACAACGTTAAATTAAAACAGTTGTGAAAAGTGTTAAGAAAGCACTAAAGTAAGTGGAAGTTGCTCGTGATATAATTAATGGCATTTGTAATCTCATACATAAATTTTAATACAATATTCTCGAGAATGGGAAATGTTGTCATATCTTTCAGTAGCAAACGGTGCGAAGCTAGGCAACTCATTCCCGAATTGAAGCTATATCAAGAGAGAAACAATAAAATTCCAGCAAAGATGAAGCTATCATATCTATCTCTTAGCTACGGGTGTGAAGCAAAGCAACCAATTCCCAATGAAGCTAATCAAAGGTAGAGATGATAAATTCATCGTAAAAAGGTTTTATATATATCATGTATGTGAAATCTCATGGTTTAAAAAAATGAAAATTAGATAGTGAATCATTACAATGAAACAAAACGAAGTTTGTGGAATAAATTCATTAACTAGTTAATCATAGCTTAAAAAAGTTAATAAAGAGTCTAAATATCAAATAAAGTATATAAAGCACTTAAAATATCATTAAGAAAATCAAAGATTAGATTTACAAATTTTATAAATCATCTATGGAATTTTAAGAACTCTCCATAATCTCTACAAAGAGAAAGAAGGTCCATAGATGGGGTGGGGAATACTAAAAGCTTTTTAGAACCATACAAGTATGTTGAATTATCATCCATACACAAGAACTAAGCATACAAGGCATGTAAAGTCTAATCTTTAAATGAATTTACCTAGAAAGCTTGAAGAATGAAGGATTTGAAAAGGAAAAATGATTCAAAATTATTTAACAAACTTTAAACATGGATTGAGAAATTAATCACCGAAAATCATATCGCGATTCACTTCCGTAATCTTAGTAGAAGAATACTCCATAATACTCAAAGCAAGAATTATAAAAAAAAAGTATTCATTGTTTAGATTCAAAGTAAACTTACAAGAATAAGGAAGAAATTATAAGGCTTTTAACTCTCACTTTTCTCTAGAACTTGCATAAAACTTAGATCCCTTAGCATAGAAACTAAGGAAAATAATATATAATAAGATATTACAAAATATTTAACTAAATATCTAAAATAGCTTGAACTACTAAAATAGCCCATTTTGGGTGTGAAATGGCCAAGTTTCCAGGGTCATGATCGATCATAGTTATGCCCATGATCGATCATGGAAGTGCACTGCCTGAGGAATTCAGTCCCATGATCGATCATGGTTATGCCCATGATCGATCATGGGTCTAAGATTTATTCACTCAGCAGTTTTTTGCAAGCCTTTGAACTTCCTTTCGATCAATTGTTTGAGGGCCGATGATTTCCACACCTACAAATACATAGAATACTATAAAAACATCAACTTGGGCTACATTAGATGCAAAACTCGCTAAGGTACTAATCTCGAGATAAGTGGATAATTAGGCAAAATTAGTACGATAATTAGGCAAAATTAGTACAACAAACGTGTCAAGCTGCTCCGAGAAAGAGCTTATGCATGACAATATTAAGCGTTTATCAGCAGCACACAAAATCCTCCTCAGCGCCATCTTCTAACACGGTACTCTGTACAACAACCAAAAAACTTATAACTTTTAATAATGACTCACGTCTGAATCGCCTCTATATAAGTTCCGAATCACACATAGATTCAACTAACCGTAAACTAAACTTACTCCCATGCTCCAGTAGTCCAAATGTAAATGAAACGACATCAGGGGGTAAACTTCACTACCTCCCTGGTAATCGAAAATGCATCTTCCTTCTCTAAATAGGTAGAAATAATTTCCTCAACAACGACTACTAGATTACATCTAAACACAGTTGGTCTAAATGCTTCTTTCACAAGAGATTTTGTAACCCTCCTTACTTTCTTTCCGCCTTTCTTCACAGGTTTAGATTGTTTCTTCTTACTTCTAGATTGAGTCTCCTTTCTTTTTCACTTAAAAGAAAAAACCTTTTTCATCAACAGCACTGCCTGAAGTACTAGTATTCATTGTCCCTTTTACACAATTGATATAAATCTCCATTACCACTGTTATCTAGAGGCATTATAAAAGAAACATACACATTTATCTAGTTAGCACACATACAATGCTACACATCAAGGTACTAAATCTATTTTAACACCATTTCTATAAAAATACTAACTATTTACATGATATTAAAACAGATTTAGAACCATATTTTAGTAAAAATAAACAATCAAATGGTGCTAAAACAATTTAGCACCCATATAATGACACATATCAAGGTGCTAAATATGTTTTAGCACTATTTCTATATAAAATAGTAACTATTTACATGGTGTTAAAACAAATTTAACACCATTTTTGTTCAAAAGAAAACAATCAGATGGTACTAAAACAGTTTAGCACCAAAATGTCCAAAACTAGAATGGTGATAAACTGTTTTAGCACCACATGGAAACTAAACAAGAAGGTGCTAAAACAGTTTAGCACCCATCCAATGCTACACATCAATGCTACAAAACTAGAATGTTCAACTAAATCTACGTACAAATTTGAATATATGAACACATTAACACAAAAACTCATAAGAAAAAAAGTTCAAAACACATGAAAACCTAACCATATGCAGAAATGTGTTTTTAACTTAAAAATCAACACAAAACATAAATACAAAATAACTCAACGAATACTCGATTTAACGCATGAACATAAATGAATGACCAGCGAACAATAAGCAATGAATGAACAAAAGAATGAAGGCGTGCCTTAACTAAAAAATGAAATGACGGTATACAATAAATCAGCAACGAAAAATAGAACAAAATAAAGAATAAATTGAGATCGTGGATATAAACAACGAATATGCAGAGAAAATATAGAGAGATAAAATTTTGATCGTGTAAATAAAAATGAAATTTTGATCGCGGTAATTGTGTAAAAGACAAGGCAAAACTGACGATCGTGCTTTAGGTAGAGGGAAGGTTTAACATAGGTTTTATCAGTGGTATTTTTGTGCTTTAATATTTTTTATTATCCTTAAAATAAATCAATATTATCAAAAGTGTCCTTAATTTAGAATCAAATAATGAAATTAGTCCTCCTTATTTTTATTAAATATGAGTTCGTCCTTAGAGTTATAAAACATTACAAAGCGAGGTCTTATAACCCATTTTCTAAAAAAAAAAAAAAAGAGTTAATTTTTATAAGAAGTTAAAAATAAGTTGCGACATGTTATGAGATATCTTCTTACTTTGTAAATTTTTTAATGTAAAAATTTTCTTTAATGATTGAAGAAGAAATTTTGTTCACGAAAAATAATAAAGGATAGAGGATATCTAATCATAAAAATGAACATGAGGTGGAGAGAATCTCATTACAAGCTTCAATTTATTTTCTAACTTTTTACACAAATTATGTGTTTTTCTTATCATTTTGCTTGTTGCTATCAAAATGAGCTTACGACTCTGTTTGATGACAAGATCAAGAATGATATAAAAAATAATTGATTTATGTGAGAAGTTAGGAAACAAGTTGAGAGATGTGGTGACATACTCTCCATCTCGTGCTCATTTTGTGAATAAATGTTATATATCTTTCTTTATTTTTTGTGAATTTTTTTTTCCACACTTTCGAAGAAGTTTTTCATTAAAAAAGCCAAAAATTAAGAGATTATCTTACCACATTTCTCAAATTATTTTTCAACTTCTCACATAAATCAATTGTGTTATTTATCATTTTCCATCTTAATATCAAACGAAGCCTTACATATAATATTTATAGTACCCTCTAGTAAGCAAGTTCAAAGAGACAATTGTGAAAGGGGAGAATAATAATTAGTTTTAATTAGAATTAAGAGTCCAACTTGAAATTAATCATGCTTCTTTTTAAAAATTGAGGTATTAATTTACAAAATATTTAAAAAAAAAAAGCCTGTTAATTCTCTGTTTGGCAGGACTATTAAGTTCCCACTGGAATGATATTGGGAAGAACCTCGTATTGTAAGTGCTCCTTTTAATTTATTAATTTTAGGAACTTCTAATTTATTAAATTATATTTAATCTCTAAGGATAATGTGATGGTAATAATGCTTTCTTTTTGTGACTGACCTTATTATACAAAATATTGTGAGTGCCCCCTTTAATATATATAAATATATTTTTTTAAATAAAGAGATTTGCTTTTTTTCTATAAAATTTTGGTTGAGTGCATGGGGAGTGGAATGCAACAAATACAATTAAATGTGATTGGGAGAAAGGAATTCTTTTTCTCCAGAAATTTAAGTGTATATTTAGTTCAATGTTAATTATATAACTAAGTTAAAGTATATTCAAACATAACTTAGGAGTTTATCTATAAAAGATTTGATTTGGGGACATGGTTTACAATTATAAGATGCAAGATGCTGCATGTCAGAGTTCAAATTATTTTTCTAATATTATAATATATAAAGATATTGGATCTTTAATATCTTTTTAAATTAGTGTTTAGTTAGTTAGATCTTCCCACTTTATTAATTATATTTAAATTTATTGACTCTCTCATCTGCGGGTTAATGTGGCTAATAGGCTAATGCATTAAAAAAGAGGGATATGTTTGAAATATGTTATCAATTTATCATGCATCAATACAATGCATTTGTCAATTAATTGAAATGATCGTACATATTATCCCTCGCATGATAAATGTCAATAAATCTAAACTATATGTATTTCGATCAACAATTGATGTGTGGTCCATATTGCATAATTACATATATATATATATATATATATATTTAATCATCGAATTTGATGATATGTGGTGCTCTTGTCATACCACGTCACTGTGCTCTTGTCGTACCACGTCACTGTTTGATTCACTATACATATAGTATATATACATTTATTTAGCATTCAACTAGAGAATTTGGAGTACAATGACTAAGTGGTATTACAAAAATGCCTAGTATTTCTCATACCACAGTAAATTTTAATACGACGGGAACTATTTTAGCGTTGATTAGACATATATAATGTCTCCAGGAGTTTTCAACTAATTTTTGAACTTACGTTAATCAAACACTTTTGACATATATTTACACAAAAAGATTATTATCGTAAAAAATTAAAGAAAATACAATAACGTACTTAGTTGACACAAGTCATTTTTTTTTTGCCAAAAAAAATTGGTACATGATTGTCATACCTTAAGGTATGTGTCGTTCATGAAAGTTTTCTATTTATTTTCAAGAAAGATGTTAACGTCACGAAAAGCTATGGAAAGAACAAATTATAGAATTCGTAAGGAACAAATTAAGATTCCTTTTTCTTTGTTTTTTCAAAAGAAGAGGTATGCATTCTTATATGAGACTGTGATTATGTTCTGCTCTTTAACCCTATGTTTGGATGGAGAAAAAAATTAGAATTTAAGCAAAATTCAAGATTTGGAGCACGAAAAAGTGGAAGTCCATCATTTGGTAAAATTAGTGAAGAATTTAAAATTTTACACATGGTAAATTTGCTTGATTTTGGCTTTTAAAAATGGGCCATTTTGAGTTATCCCCTAAAAATTGTCCATAATTAAAGTCCCCCCCCCCCATTTGACGGGTGATGCCGCTAGAATAATGCATTGTGGTAGCCCAAATGCAAGCACGTCAAGTTGTGATATAGTCTCGGAAGTCCGAGTATCGATCCACAGAGATAGTTGAAAAGGAATGGAATGGATTACATATTTTTATGATTTTCTGGTTTTGTAAGTTAGATTGGTAATCGAACAGCGTAAATCTAAATTGGATGTGAAAATTAATAAGAAGGCACTAAGGTAAGTGGAGGTTAGTTGCGATTTAAGAAACGGTGATAGCTAGCTCATACAAAGATTTCAACACAAGGTTTCTCGAGATATAGAGAACATTGGTGTATCTCTCAATAGCAAAGGGTGAGACGCTAGGCGACTCATTCCCGGATCGAAGCTATATTAAGAAAGAGACAAACAACATTCCACCAAAGACGAAGTTATCATTCCTACCTCTTAGTTACGGGTGTGAAGCAAAGCAACATATTCCTAATAAAGTTAATCTGGGATAGATATGACAAACTCATCGTAAACTTGTGATTTAAAGAATGAAAATTAGAAAGTGAATCCTAACAATGAAACAGAATGAAGTTTATGGGACAAATTTATTAACTTATCGATTATCATTTAAGAAAGACAATAAAGAGTCTAAGTATCACATATAGTGTAAGAAGCACCCAATCTATCAACAAATGAATCAAAAATGAGCTAACCAAATTTATAACCCATCTATGGAGTTTTAAGAACTATTCATAATTTCTACAAAAAGAAAAAAGGTCCATGGATGGGGGAAAAAGAGTACAAGCTTTCTAGAACCATAAAAATATGTTATATGTTCATTAACAACCAAGAATTAAATATACAAGTCATATAAAGTCTTAACTTAATATGAAAATACCTAAAAAACTTGAAAGAATGGAAGATATGATGAAGAAAATCATTCACAAATATTTATCAAACTTTAAGCATGGATTGAGCTATTAATCACCAAAAATTATATCGCAATTTACCTCTGTAACCTTAGTAAAAGATTACTCCATAATAAATGTAAGAACAAATATTATAGAAGAATAAATCATTCTTACAAAATCAAGAACTTGATAAACGCATAATATTATCATTCATACGCTCGTTTTTGGAGTCGTTTGACGCGTTTACCTCTCTAAAACCATTCAGTTTGCTAACTTATCTTGCGATTAGCCTCGTAGCATATTTTATATTTAACATTACTTGGAAAGGCATTTTGGTGTTTGTTTTGTTGCCTTTAGATCTCGAGAAATTCATTGAGTAAAAGAAGAATGATCAACCGAGCGATTTTTGCCATTTAAAGCAAAAAGTGAACGGAAAGTCAAATAGTTGGATCAATCAAGCTTATTCCTTGATCTATCTAGAGTTGACAACAAGAGTTGGATCTATTTAGCCTTTTTGCTAGATTAATCAAGGAATTTTTCCCATCACTTGGATCCATCTAGCTCAAGCCAAAATTGATCTAGATGGCTTGCTTTGTCTTTTATGTCACATCCCCTATTTTGCTCATCTATCTCATAGCTAGCTAGGAGACTAAAAAGTGGTTCAAATCTCTATCTCCTAGAATATTGTATTTTATACAAAAGAGGCTATTTTTCAACAGACAAAAGGGATAGTTTCTCTTGGATCTTTAGTAGAGAGAGGAGAGGGAGACAACACACTCATTTATATATATATATATAGTCTCCATTATTGTATTAGGAGACTCTTAGATTCTTGGACTTATTAATATTTTTGTTTACTTGTCTTGAATATTAGTCTCTCTCTAGAATTTGTAATTTATTATCTTCATTGAAGAGAAATGGAATACACTTCTATGATTCTTGTCCCCACATTTATTATGGAGTAAATTTCTTTGCTAAGGCTAAAAGATGAAGTTTGCAATGAATTAATTATGTAAGTTCATTTCTCATTCCATTGTTATTATTGTTAAATAGTTGTTGAATCCTTCATCTTTCCCATTTAATCAACCATTCATAAGCTAGTAAGATAATCTTCATAAGATGATTTGACTTTGTATGCCTTGTATACATAGTTCTCAAGCATTAATGAAGAGATGATACACTTGTGTATTTCTTACTAGCCTATATTCATTCCTTCTATGAATGAGATACTTTTCATTGCCAAGTATGATTAGTCTTTGATATTCATGGAAACACCATAAATTTGAGATTTCAATCCTTAAATGCTTTAATGATATGTTGAGTGCTTTCTACACTTTATGTGATTTTGAGACTCAATATTTTCGTGGTTAAAGTGTTGTCAAAGATGATCTCTTAAGTTTATGTCATTAACAACTCCACTAATCACCCTAAAAACTCAATTTGTATTTATCAAATATGTCTATTCCGGATGGTTTATCCTCCACCTAAACCTCCCAATCTTAGGCAAAGGAAATGTTATGATTTATTGTGCTTAACTCTTTAAGTGGCCATTTTCATAATCAAGTGAATTGCCTAGGAGAAACTAACAATGTGTTCTCAAATGCCTAGTTTAAACTTATGCCTTTTCTTTTGGTGTATCTTAAATTTGTACCTTGGTTGAGCATTATATGGGAATGGGTTGCACTTGTTTCACAGCCTTTGATTACAAGATATAAAGGAGAGATACACTTGTGTTAAGTTTTACTTACACCATTTCTTTATATGGCATTTATATGGGAATGGGTTGCTCTTGCTTCACACCCTTTTGCTTAGAAAAGTATAAGATACTTAACACTTATGAATTGCATTGAGAGCTTTGAATGAGATTGATCTTGCATAATGTTGCAAAGCGAATGAATTCTATAATGCCTTAGTCTTTTCTCATCATTTGATACATCACTTTAATTTTTATTGCATAACTTTAAAAATCAACAATTAAAATCAACCAATCCACTTCTTTAAACAAAGCCTTGGACTCGTAATCGCTTCATCATCTTTTCGACTATCCTTGTGGTTCGACACTTGGACTTACCAAGTATTATAACTTGATAACCTACACTTGGGTTCCTAAGCGCGGAAGTATTTTTGGCCACGTCTGAACTTACAAGAGAAATGAAGAAAAGTTACACTTTGAGCTATCCCTTCTCTCTAGAACTAATATGTGTAAAAATTAAGATAATGCATCTCTGGATAATCCACAAGCCTCAAACTAGCCAAAGATATCTAAGAAATAATAAAATAATACAAGAAAAAATATCTAGGAACGTTAATCCCTAAAATCAGGCTAAAAGTAGTGGGTAGTTGGTGTCCTCGCTAGGCCATGATCGATCATGGTTATACCATGATCGATCATGAAGTGTTCTGGAGCTAAAATTTTGTACCATGATCGATCATGGGTTTCGGTAAGGTTAGGATAATTAACGCGTCAAATGGCTCAGTGAAAGAACTTATGTTTGACAATATGATGCGTTTATCAACGGGATTAACCATCCGTTGAATTTTTTGCTTAATTTGACCAAAATGCCCCCATCTTCAACATTTAACCCATTTCCTCCATGAACCCTAACCCTAATTTCATGTTTTTCTCTCTCTAAACACAAATTTCAACAAGATTCTCTCTCTAAATACAAAATACCTAATCAAAGCTACCCTACCTAAAAAGATTCTCTCACAAATTCTAGAAAAAAAACACAATCACACCAAATCAAAGCTTTATACCCACAATTTAGTGCTCTGTGTTTTCCTCTCTCAAAACCTACCAAAAAGCTACATAAGTGTATATGTAGAGAAAGAAGATGAAATTTGTTTATGCATATATATAAATTGATCTCTTTAAATTATTTGGTGTATTCCTTAATTAAATGTGGGTAAGTGTATATAGAGAGAGAAAGTAAAGTTTTTGTATGTGTATATACAAAAAGTTGACGTGTACATATAAAGAGAGAAAATGAAATTTGGGCATACTTATATATAAATCAATTAATCAATTTTTTATGTATTGTTCAATTAAAATCTAAGTATATGTATATATAGAATGAATGAAAAATGGATATATGTATATATCGATCGACCTATGAATATAGGTATCAGTATGTGTATGTGTATGTATAGAGAAAGATAATGAGAAATGGGTATTTGCATATATATATATATATATATATCTATGAATATGGGTATATATATGTATAGAGAGAAAAGACGAAAATTTTGTTCCAACCATGAAAAGTGTGGACTCCACTGATGCCAGCTGGTGTAGTAGATTCCATTAGTGGAAGCTTTGATTTGATGTGATTGTGGGTTTTTTTTTAGAATTTGTGAGATCATCTTGTTATAGAGAAGGTTTGATTAGGTATTTTGTATTTAGATAGAGAATCTTGTTGAAATTTGTATTTACATAGAGAAAGACATGAAATTAGGGTTAGGGTTCATCGAGGAAATTGGTTCAAAGTTGAAGATGGAGGTATTTTGGTCAAATTGGGCAAAAAAGTTAACGGATAGTTAACCACATCAAACAATGGGGGGTAACTCAAAGGATTATCATTTTGGGTGTAACTCTAATTATGGCTATTTTCTAGGGGGTAATTCAAAATGGCCCTTTAAAAATTTTGACTTAAAATTTCGTGGTATAAGAGGTTATTCTTCAAATTTCGACTTAAAACAAGTGATATTATAGTTCATGTCATTTTTTAAATTTTACATAGAAGACGTCCCAACATGGGAATTTGCAATTGAAGAAATTTTAAATGGTGGAATTTTAAGTTCTATCATTTACAATTTTGATAGATTTTAGAATTACTTCGTCAAAACACGGGGTAGGGAAATGAGAATCAGAGGGAACAAGGGCACAAGGCTCGAATCATAACATATTTTGAAATGCTAATAAATCATGCTACAAGCGAGTCTTGACTGTAGAGAGTTGGCATTTCCAACAGTTTTTCATTTTGCTGTTTTGTGTAAAATTTACACAAGTTGTAATTTTTATTTTTTTTGTCTTCTGTAGTCTTTTGAAATTAAAGTTTGTGTAAAATACAGTATCGTTTTACAATGTTACATCTGTTTTCTCTCACTTCATTTTTTTAATAAAATTTGAAAATGTAATAACTTCAAATATAAAGTATGGATTTTAATAAAAACTATATATTTGAAATCTACTTATCAATACCTATAAATCAAGATTCATTGTAACGATAAAATTATTTATAAATAAATTAAGAAAAAAATATAAAAATTGCTTAAATTGATGTTTAACATGTGTTGAAATCTTATTAGTTATTTTAAAATTTACACAAGATTTTACAAAAGTATTGTTGGAGAATTTTTTTTATTTTTTTTTTAAGTGTTCAAGTTTTTTGTAAAAATTAGTTGACACATGATTTACAAGTTAATTTTTACACTATCATTTAAAATATTCTTATAGAAAAATATTTGGTAATCATAAACGGAAAGAATGCAAAAGATTTGCAACAAATTAAGAAAATAAGATCGTGAGATTCTCCTTTGTATGCATGGTTAATCTTTTGTTACACGTGCGCAACCACAGAGCCAATGTAATCTTAAGCCCCCATTCAATTTTCTAATTTCATTTATATATATAGTATTAAAAAATAATTATAAGTGTGGTTTTTAGCACTCGAAAAATTCTCATCAATGTATCAAAGGTGTCATAAAATATGCATATAAAGTTTTGACAATGATAGTTTGAGTGATACGTCGAGTATTAATTTGGGTGGTTGTTAATAGTGTTACTCAAATTACAATTAAAATAAATTAACATTTGACAAAGTCCTACTTTTCTTCAACTTTCTCTCGACAAAATACACTTTACACAATATTCACTACAATAAAGTGTTTAATTAGTTGCATAATGTATTCCTTTAGTCACAAACAATTGTGATTTTTCACAAATTCAGCATGTCATGAATATTATAAGAACGTCGATGTACAATTGAATTGAAGATTAATGGATAAATAATAACATGGCCATGTGTATGTAGAATATGAATTATTAGATAACTCTTAAATAATCAGGGATGATTGTAATCGTATTCATGATAACGCCACAAATCAAATATCTAAGTATCTATTTTTGTGAAATTTATTATTTTTTCCTCTATCACTATCTCGCTCCCACTCAAAATTTTATCTTGCTACATCCCTGCACGCATGTCATCTTATTAAAAAATTAAAATAAAGAGAAGTAGTGACTTAATGGTAAGATATTAAACTATATAGCCAAAAAAAATTACAAAAAAAAGGAAAAAGGGAAAAAGGAGCACGTCGGTTCAAAGATACAGGGTACTGTGAAAAATATTAAAATGGGAGACTAGTATATATATATATATATATATATTGTTAAGTTATAAAAGGAGATTCGATCATTTTAACCAAAAAAAAAAGAGATACACATTTGTAATGGCAAATAGATGGATTTTTTAATAATTTTTTGCAAAGATGATATCTATAATGAGTTGTTTACTTCTAGCAAATTTCATACAAAACTTCAACCTAAAAGTAGGTGAGATAATCTTCAAAAGTTTCAACGGCCGGAAATGTACATATATATCAATTTGAAAATACACTAATTAATTCCTGTGTTGAATTTTTTTAAGAAATTTGGTGGAGGTGATTTGTTCACTATGTAGACAATCTCTACAAATTTTCATAAATAATTCATATAATACCTCTCCAAATGGGAATCACTTCTTTTTGTTAAGGTAGGAAAATCCTTATTTATAGATTAACTCTATGTACGTGTGTGTATATTTGATAACAACTTAAGTTAACATTTTTTTCATAACAAACACAAAGCATACATCTTCAAGTAAAGATAAACATACCCAAGTAAACAGAGCACACAGGACAACCTTAAAAAGGATCCAACTTTTTAAGGTCATCGAGTATGGTTATATACTTAAAGCGTTTTATCTTTAGAGCCGATGTGGGATGCCGGTTTGAAAATCATTTCTGGCAACACAAGCCATTAACATATTTGATAACAACTTAAGTTAACATTTTTTCATAACAAAAACAAAGCATACATCAAGCAAAGATAAACATACCCAAGTAGTGTGTGTATATATATATTCACATATGCAACATACTTTTGGCCGGCTCATATTCAAATACCCTGTTTAAAATATTGACCCCTTAAATAAATTATAATTTTTTTATTGTAACAAGAAAAGTATATAGTTGACCATCTTGCACAACCTTACACCTAGGTCTTTAGAGCATCTCCAATCATGTTGTATATTTTTGGTTTATGTAAAATTTATATGTTTTCTAGAAAAAATGGCCTCAAACAATCTTTTAAGAAATTTTGACATCTAGTATTTGTGTGAAAATTTTGCGTAAAATGCAAACCCAATTTGCACATCCAAATCATCTAGTGTTCTTTAATTTTTTACAAAAACTTTAAAATGATATAACTAAAAATCTAAAATTTAGTTTTTAATAGAAGTTATATATTTGAAATCTGTTCAACAAAAGATTAAAAATAAGATCCATTGTGACTATGAAATTATGGATAAACAAATTTCAAACAAAATTATTGAATATGATCTATTAATGTAATTTTCATTAGTCCATTTAAATTTTACACATGAATACCATTGAAATACAATTTATATCTAAAGGTCACATAAGATTTTACAAAAAAAATATACACAACTATTAAAGATCGATGTTGGTAGACTATAGACGAAAAATACGTTAAAATAATGATGGCTTTGAAGTGAAACACACAATTTATTGTTAATAAATAAATAAATAAAAATAAAAAAGGAGTGAAACACACGGTTTTGGTCCAAAAGGTGATCGATAGATTCATCTTGTTACGTAGGAAGTCTTTTTATTTTTTATTTTTTATTTTTTATTTTTTATGGAAAAGTAGTGCATGGAGAATGCATCACGCCGTCACAAAACAGAAGATGGTTTCATAATTGATTTGGTCACTATATTAATTATATAACTAATTGAATATACACAATCATAATAAAAAGAAATCATTTGATGATGCAATATGAAGCCCTATAATGCTCATGGCTTGATTATCACTCCTTATTTCAAAAATCCGGTAATTTATCCTCCTTATTTTAAATTAGGAATTCAATTTCTTTCAAATTAGCATTTTTCTTTTCTTTTAAAGTAGTACAATTGTACTCATCATGAAACGACTGGACTAGTGAATTACAAGTTTAAGAAATAATTATTAGCAGACGTCGAATTATTTACTTTTACACAATGTAAATTAAACTATTTATACACATATACAGTCAGGATCTAGTGCTGATCAATCCGTACAGATTGAATTTTTAGCAACGATTTTTTGTAGCTAAAAATAGCTATCTAATGTTTTAGTGATAGAAAATCGCAACTAAAAATCGCAGCTAAAAGTTCTCATATGTACAGACTGATTGGTACCAGATCCGGAATACATATATACATATATATATATATATATATATATTATATGAGACTAATGCGTCATACATAGTAAAAGTGCCCATTATATACGCACAAACTTAATTGATAGGCTAAAGGGGTTAGATGATTCATTTGGATGAATATTTCTCCAGATAGAGCTTACATGTACGTTTCTTAGTGCCTCCAATTCAGCATGCATGATGTATAGTTTCATTAGTTAAAGAAAAGTAAACATGTAGCTCAGTATATCTCAAATTATGTATATATGTATTTATGTATTAAATTTTTTTTAATAATTTGGTGAAGACAGTGATCTCTTCAAACTTAACGTTAATTCCTTTTGTAATGGACTGCTTTTTTAGCTTTTTTCCACTTTCACCCCCTAAACAATTGTGTATTCAAACAAACTTTATTTTTGCACTATAAATAGGCACCACAACTGTATCACATTTATTAAAAAGCCCACACACAAAAACAAAGAGTAGAGTGAGAGAGTAGAGAGAGGAGAAAGATTATGAGCTTGCAGCAACAACAACAATTGGCTGGAGGAAGCAATAGAATTATTGCTGTTAATGCTGAAAACAAAGAATTTGATCAACAGGATGAAAAGAACCAGGTTTGATTTCTCTCTCACAAACTTTATATATTTCTCTTTCCTTTACCAGAAAATGTTGTTCTTAATACTTCTCGCCTCATATTCGTATCAACATGCATGCTTTTCAGTATTGTACATTTTGAAAGTTTTCAAAATGTACGCTAATACTTGGAACGTGTGCCAATATAAATATGTGGCAAGAATTAGAGTGGGGTTATGAGTAGCATTGGTTTTTCTTTCTCTATATGTACTTGATGTAATTTACAATACTAAGAACTGTAAGCGTGTCGATCCTAGTACATAGAATCATATTTAAGCTCATAAAGTATGAAACTCGCCGGATTTTCAAATGTGACTAATTTGAAATATTTAGCTCTTGAGCTAAACTTGAGTGATTGTTTTTCATATAATGTCAAAATTGTTGGTCGGATAATAACCCTAGAGGGGGGTGAATAGGATTTTCAAAATTAATTTGGAATTAAGAAAAACTTTAAAGAAAATTTAAGTAAAGGATGAATGACTATATATCAAGGAAGTGAACTAAAGATGCAAACACAATACAACATAATAAATAAATAAAGAGCTTGAGTTTAGAAAGTCAAAACCATAAAACACTAAAGTTTAGACCATACATCCGCGCCCGAGTAGTTCCCCCGAGAAGTTCCACTAAATGATTTTCTTACAGGTGAAAATCAAACTCCAATACAAGTGTAATTCTACTCACTACACTCTTGCTATACCATGAGAAAATCTCTCACAATTTGAAGAATAAGATTGATTTTAGTGATAAACACCAAGATACAATAACTCTCAAGTGTGTTTGAAGATTACAAATAAAGCTCACACTAGAGTTATCAAGATTGATCAATAAATAAGATCAAATATAAAGAATATGATCAATGCAATAGCTTATATACTTGAATAATGAGGATACGTGAAAAAATGGGTTTGTATGATCATTCAAGTGTATAAAAATGTGTTTAAAAACCTCATATATATGGCTTGCAAAAGGATATGGCCGTTTGAAATGGTTACAAGAAGTTATGGGTCAAGACTAGACAATTACCAACTCTCCGACGACTAGTTTTTGGCCTTGTAGTCGACTTACTCATTTACCATGTAGTCAACTACATGGTGTAGTCAACTCACACCAAATCGATTTTATCGACTACATGCTACTAGAATTCTCCAACGGCCCAAACCTCAAATCAACCAAACTTTTGGGGAGTGTTCTAGAGGTTATTCTAAGCAGTTAGAGTTGATTTTGAGTATTAATTCAACCGTATTAATTAGTAATGATTTTTACAAGAAAACTATTTGGTGAGAGAGTAGTTTTTCAAAGCATTTCAATTCAAACTTGATTTTGAAAGAGTATGAATGCAATGAATAATATATTATCATATTTGAGCTATGATCAGGTAAGAAATTTTACATAATATCTAAGCACTCACTTCAAATAACGAGTTTGCAAACCTTCATAATACTTGATTTAGTTTCTTGAATTTCTCTTGAATACACAATGCTTTTTCATCTCGGTTCTTGATATCTTGAGTTCATGTGAGGGTTGAGAAGATCTCATGGAGAGGTGAGAATCTTGATAAGGATTTCAGTTTGGGTCCTCGAGATACTTCTGGAATTCAATAGAGCTTTTTAAAACGGTTTAAGCTAAATTCATTTAAACACATGTTAAATTCACATGATTAACTTTTTGTCATTATCAAAATAAGATTAAGATATTTAAGGTCAACAAAAATATTTATAAAGTTGTGGAACACGGGTCATTTAAATTCTAGAATTTTAAAATACGAAATTTTGGCTCGTTTATTTAAAAATCAATGTCAAATGACCGGTATGTCTTACAAAATTTCAAAATATTTTTAAACTTAGTTGTTCATTGTTAAATTATTCTAAAAATAATTAAGTTTAAGCGGAGTTCCTTACCACTAGATTGATTAATTAAGTAGCTTGAGTCATGTTTAACAGAGCCCTAATTTTCAATAATTTTATATTTTGTTTAAATATTTTCGTAAAGATTTGATGTATATTTTGGTGATGATGAATATATATATATATATATGTATATATATGTAGAAATCTGGATGGAGAAACTTTCTACAATATGTGGGACCAGGTTTCCTTGTTTCTTTAGCTTACCTTGATCCAGGGAATTGTAAGTCTCTCTCTTTCACAAATATACTTCCAAAATTATGTTCCTTATTTTTGGAAATAGTAATTTATTAATTTTAATGTATAATTAACTAATTACCATGATGCAGTGGAAACTGATTTACAAGCAGGAGCCAATCATGGATATGAGGTATATATAAATATTAATAAATAAAACTATGTTTACTATATTATTCCAAAAAAAAAAGGCAGTTGATATTAGCAAAGCAAAATATCTATGACTAGAATAGTGTGCATATATATATGCTTTTACATTACGCTTCGAGTATAATTTATTGCTCTAACATTAATAGCAATTTTTGCTCTGACAATAGCAGTCGCTAAAAATTCACAATTTTATAACAAGTTCCAGTGAATTTTTATTGTTTTATTCTTTTTACAGCTTCTATGGGTAATCCTTATTGGATTGATCTTTGCTCTTATAATTCAGTCTCTTGCTGCAAATCTAGGCGTAAGCACAGGTAAGCCACAAGTAAATACTAATATTTAGTAATAATAACAACAACTAAAATATTTTAGCATATTTTGTGCACGTGCGATATTAAAATATTATTTTACCTACTGAAATCTTAAGTACATTTGATAATATTTTAAGGTATCTATATGTCAGAAAATTTAAAGAATTTTATGTATTAAAAGATTTGGTGTAACTAATATAAGTAGATAGTTGTATCAATATATATATATATATATATATATTTACAAGTATATAGGTTATCGAGTGATTAGTAGTTATTTTAATTAGTTGAGGACAATATAGTTACTCAATAGTTAAGAAAACAAAAAAAATAGTTTACCATATATTACGTCATTAAGTACATTAACGCCGAAAACTGTACTATCAAGTTAGAATACAATTCAAAAAACGTGTCACTTAATTTTGCTATACAGGATAATAATACCAATTAGACACTAGTAACAAATACGAATATTTTATAATAACTATAAAAAAAATATTTGTTTTTATTTTGATTGACAGGAAAACATTTATCAGAATTATGCAAAGCTGAGTACCCCAAATTTGTAAAATACTGCCTCTGGTTGCTGGCGGAGCTTGCTGTCATTGCTGCTGATATTCCTGAGGGCAAGCATGATTGCTAACTCATCTATAATTATATATAATTTTTTTTTATTTATTATAATTATATATTTGCTTATTTATTTATTATAATTGTTGGTCGGATTTCAACCCTAGAGGGGGGGTGAATAGGGTTTAAAAAGTTTAATGCGGAATTTTAAAAACTTTTCGAAAATGGTTTAAGTAAAACAAATTTGCTAAACAAATTATCAAGGAATGCAATCAAACAAGCAAACAAGCAAATAAACAATCTCAAGCAAACAATAATGTAGCAAGTAAATAATGAGATTGAGTTAGAAAGATTGAACCGATTTGAAGTCCAAGGCTTTTTGTCCACACGGTTTTGGTTTACCAAACCATAGTCCGCGCTCGGTTAGTTCCCCGAGAATTTCCACTAATTCCAATCTCCTTCCGGGTGAAGATCAAACCACTACAAGTGTTGTTGTCTCACACACTCTTTACAAATATTGCTTGACCACAATATTCTCACAAGACACTCTCTTGCTAACCTTGTGAAATTTACCTTTCACAAAAACTAAACAAGAATTTTCCTTCTTGTTTTTCCTATGAGATTTACCTCTCACAATGAAATATAATTGTTTGGTGATTCACACCAATTTACAATAACTCTCACAAGTGTATAAAGAATACAATTTGAAGCTCACACTAGAGTTATCCTATTTGATCAAGATGATATAGCTCAAATGATAATAATTGATCAAAAACAATTTCTTGAATCTTTAGATATTGAAGATAGATGAAGTATGGAGTATGAGAGTGATTCAAGGTATGTAAAATGAGTCTTGGAAGTCATATTTATAGTCCCAAAAGTGATATAGCCGTTTGAGAGGTTTGGTGGAAGTTTTGTACCAAAAATAGTAAAAAAATAGAAATCCAACGGCTATATTCAGGTCATCAGTCGACTGAGCAAGGCTACTTAGTCGACTGAGTGACCATCAGTCGACTGAGCAAAGCCCATCAGTCGACTGATGCCCTCTGCTGGTCTGTTTAGAAGATTGCTGCAGACAACAAATTTTTCCCGATTTGTTTTGATCATATCTCATGATCCAGCCGTTGGAACTTGATGAAATTTTGTATGTAAGTACAATAATGTGTTATCTAACCGCTGTAAAAATTTCATAATGATCGGAGTCCGGGAAGGCCTCCAACAAACCGTTAGATCAAAACTGCGCAAAAACGGAGCGAGTCTAGAAAGGGAAAAATAAACATTTTTGCAATTAAGTTCCAAAATCAATTTTGATGCTTGGGATAGGTTAAATATATTATCCTAAGACACCTATTTTCATGAGAGCTCAAAATATGATCATTTGAATATAATATGAATATATTTCAAAGCCGGTTTTTGCCAAAATGATGTTTTGAAATGATTTTCGATTCAAACTGATTTTGATCAATCTAAGAATGATATTACAATATATATGAGCTATATAATCAATCAATGAAGAAACTTTACATCAATCCTAAGCATGCACTCAATTACCGAATATGTGAGTCTTTGAATGCTTTGAATAGTTTCTTCAACTTGATTCTTCTCTTGAAGCTTTTCCATATGATCCTTGATCTTGATCTTCATGGATTTGCATTGATAGCATGTGAGTGATGAAATTGATCTTCTTGCTAGTCCAATGCTACGTTGACTTGATCGAATATTGATTCCATTGATCCTTGTCATGCTTCCTTTGAGCAATCATGCTATTCTTGATATTTCATAAAAATGAACTATAAACTTATATCAAGAAACAAGTTAAATTACACATGATTAAATTATTGTTATTATCAAAATAAGATTAAGACCTTTAGGTCAACAATCTCCCCCTTTTTGATGATGACAATAAATTAATGTGTGTTTTCAATAACAAGCATAAATAGCATATGAATAAATGATATATGCTCCCCCTCAATTTATGCATAGATAAAATAAATGATTTGTAAAAAGCATTGCATATATTTGAGATAGTTTTAAAAACCAATAAAACAATTTTGATCTCAAATAAAGTTTTCAAAAGAAAAACAATTATCAATGTTAAAGACATAAAATATTTAATAGTCTTACCAACACTGATTGCTATCAACACACATTTTCTCCCCCTATGGCAACATCAAAAAGGGCCAAGGCCACGGAGAGAAAATGGTAGCCTCCATGAGTGCTTCATCGATGAGGGAATGATTTGTATGCCTCATCATCTTTTGCCATAAGGCAAAGGTGTGCCATCTCTTCATCACTTGACTCAATATCGGATTCGTCTTCATCCGATTCACTTGAATGCCCTTTGAGAGCATCTTTCAACATCTTGTATAATTCTTCCTTCTTTGCTCTCTTCTCCTTTCTTCTAACCGGACAATTCGTCTTGTAGTGTCCCGGTTCATGACAATGGAAGCACTTCCTTTCCTCATTGTCAACTTTAGGATGAGTTGATCTATCATTGTAATTCTTTGAGGATGAGGGGTTGTTATCAAGCTTCCCTTGAGAGTACTTCTTCTTTGCTAGGAATTTTTCAAATTTCCTAGATAGAAGCGCCATGTCTCCATCTCCTTTTCCACCCTTCCTTCATTAGGCTTTAAAGCAAAGATAGTCATTGGATTTGCTTTCTCTCTTTCTTCTCTTGCTAGCTCCTTCTCATGGGTTTTGAGAGAACCCAAAAGCTCATCCATGCTAAGAGTTTTGAGATTCTTAGCTTCTTGAATTGCCGTCACCTTAGGCCTCCACATCTTAGGAAGAATCCTAAGCACTTTTCTAATCTTCTCTTCATTTGAATAAACCTTGCCAAGAAGGTCCAAAGCGTTAGTGAGAATAGAAAATCTACTATACATGGAAGCAAGTGATTCGTTAGCCTCCATATTAAATAACTCATAGTCATGGACAAGTATATTAATGTTGTCCTCCTTGACTTGAGAAGTTCCCTCATGGGCAACTCAAGCTTGTCCCAAATCTCTTTTGCGGTTTTGCAACTAGAGATTTTGTTGTATTCATCCATAGACAAAGCACAATGTAATGAATTTAAAGCTTTAGCATTGAATTGAACTTTTCTAATATCATGCTCATTGTACTCGGATATTGACTTAGGGATAATGTTTCCCCTTTCGTCGGTTTTTGTGATCTCATAAGGTCCAACAAGTGTGACCTTCCATTGTTCAAAATCGTTAGCTTGTAAAAATGTGCACATACGATTTTTCCAATAACTATAGTTTTTGCCATCAAACAATGGCGGTCTATAAATGGAAGCACCTTCGGAAAGGCCGGTTCTTTGATAATAATACATGATCGAGGACTCTTAGATTGTGAAATCAAAAACAAGAGTACACCCTCTGATACCAATTGTTGGTCGGCACAACAACCTCAAGGTCCACTCCCACCATTGTTCATCTCTGATGAGGCTGAAGCAAAATTCAACAATGACTATTCAACACGGGCTATCGTGGAAGGTAAACAATTTAACTTTCAACTATTTGCTTCTAATGGATTGAATGTGGCTGGATTGTTTCAAAATCAAGGGATTATAAACTTCCTGAATATTCGTGAGAATGTGTACCCGAGACTTATAAGGCTATTCTACGCAAACTTGCACCATCCAATTCTTGACTCTGGGCGTCCAAATAAGAATCGTTTAGTTACACTTTTGAATGGACAAAGGATTAGTTTTAACAAGGCCGAGTTAGCTGAAATTTTTGGATTTCCCGTTGAAAATGTCACGACCGTACCATCCAATTTTGGGGATCTTCTAGGCTTTGATAAGGAAGCGGCCAAAGGAATTCTACTTAAACGTAGATTTCGTAATTTTCAAGGAGAATTAAAAGCCTCAATGCTCAAACTCGATGCTCGTCTTATACACTCAATCCTAGGGTATTCTATTATCCCAAGGAGTGGTAGCCGAGCTTCACTCAATGCCTTGGAACTATTTCTGTTATGGGCAATTGTCATGGGGCAGAGGTTGGATTATGCAAATCTCATGTTTCATCATCTATTTGAAATCACTAATCGCCGAAGGCAAGGGTTGGTTTATGGAATGGCCCTCACACAATTATTCAAGTTCTATAATATCCAACTCGAGAACGAAGTTGATGCTATCATACCTACGAGTGATGAGACCTATAGTGCTAAAGTGATTCGGTTGATGAAATACAACATAATTGGTGGCCAATGGACTGCTAATGATCCTAGAGATCGAGTTGAAAGTGGTAGTGAAGGCGATGCATCATCCGAAGAACTGGGTGAAGAACAAGAGGAAGCCGAAGAAATAGAAAGCGAGGATTCTGACATTCCTGCAACCACGACCCATCAAGGCCGTAGCTCATCCTCAAATGCCGCTTTGCTTCAAGCAATTCAAGGATTATCGGGTCAAGTTCAAGCTCTCTCAACTAACATGACAAACCGCTTCAATCGCATTGAAGATCGTCAAAGAGCTCATGAGGAAGCATTTCTTCGCTATCATCCGGAGCATGTTTTTCCGGCTTGGAACCCTTACAATGTTGACCACGGGTGGGGAGAATGGCCACAAGATCCCCAAGATCCTCAAGAGTAGAAGGTTCGGTTCTCTCCTTTTTGTTGATAACAAAGGGGGAGAAATATGTGTGTTAGAGTGTTTGGTACACACTCCTTTATTATGCACTTTTATTATGCTTTTCTTTGAAACTTCTAAGTTTTATTGGTTGCTCTAAGAACTTAAGTATTATGTTTAAGTTTTCATACGCCTAACTCTATGGATTTGGTTTATATCTTAGTTTAAGTTTGAAGCTTCTATTATGATCTTTTCAATCTCTTATGCATGCTTGCTCTATTCTTTTTAATGCATAGTTTGAGGGGGAGTTTTCCCGTTAGAAAACTCAACTAATGATCTTAATCGCAAACACACATTAATTTATTGTCATCATCAAAAAGGGGGAGATTGTTGACTTGAAAGTCATTAATCTTGTTTTGATAATAACAATAAACTTAATCTTGTGTAATTTAATTTAGTTGTTGTTTTAAGTTATAGCTTTTGGCGCAATGGTAAGCGCTTGATCCTCACAATAATTATTGTATTTTATTTTTTAGCAGTGATATTATATCAAATTGGGAAGAATTAAAATAAGAGCTCCATCATATCATATTAATTATTATTTATTTTTTAATTTTGTTTTGTTGTGTTTTTTGATATATATAATTTAATGGAGGGCAGTGATTGGGACAGCATTTGCATTGAATATATTGTTCAAAATCCCTGTTTGGGCTGGAGTTCTCATGACTGGTCTCAGCACTCTCCTTTTTCTTGGCCTCCAAAGATATGGGGTATTTATCTATATATATATATATATATATATATTTCTTCAATTTTCTTTTTTATTTTCTTTTTTCAAGCATGCAAATGAAATCTACCTTTTACTAATACCTTTTTTAATGGTTTTAGAGAACTTCTTTAAGCAATTTATAATTTATTTATTTATTTCTATGATATTTTTTGTCTGAAAATTAAGTTTGCGTCCCGCTAGCGTTTTATGAAGAACGTAATTATTGTTTATACGTAAAACATACGTGACTACTTAAACGTAGATGCCTATGTGTAGTAATATATAATACGATAGGAAAACATACGATATTAATGTAAAATAAAAGAACCTAAAATGAAGAAATTTACTATCTATTATTTATCAATTATCTTCTCTGAAATGTAATAATTGATTTTACAAAATCCCTTGTACTAATATAAAATAATTAGAATGTTTAAAAAAATATGCATGACATGTATGTTGTTGTTATATGACTAATCCCCATGTAAACTTAATTAGATTCTCCTTTCTTTATTTGTCCTTTCATGCATGTCATTTTAAATAAGTTCTTTTTATGATTCACCAAACATTTCACTTTTTTAACCAAAAATATATAACAAATATATATCTTGGAAAATTAAAAGCAAAAAAAACAATATTTGATAAACGACTACAAATATATATATATATATATATATATATTTGTATTATTTATCATCATTTATGGTCTAACATTAAATTATCCCAAACAGAACCTTATGACTCACCCACGAATTATCACAGTTACAGAAATCCTATCATCTATTTATTTTTATGTATACTCTCTTAAATTCATTTTCAGTGTTCAATTAATATTGGAATTCTCATTTCCAACATTAAAATTTACTTGCTTATGTTTGCGTCAGATAAAAATAAAAATGAATTTGGAACTACAACACATATCAAATATGACATGGCTCATTGTGTAAAAAAAATCCAAAATTGCACTCTAATTCTGGTTTTATGTTTTATTTTTATTTTTTTTCCATTTCCTTAGGTGAGGAAGCTCGAATTATTGATAGAGATACTAGTCTTTGTTATGGCTGCTTGCTTTTTCGGAGAAATGAGTTATGTAAAGCCTCCGGCAAAAGATGTGCTCAAAGGAATATTTATTCCTAAGCTCTTGGGTCAAGGCGCCACCAGCGATGCCATTGCTTTGCTCGGCGCCCTAGTCATGCCGTACGGTTTCATCCTTCATATTCTTGAAAAATGATTATCTTTCCATTACGCAATATAATACGCACAAAAAATTAGTACACAAAATACAGACTACTTCTATCCCAAATTAGAAGTCCATTGTGGACTCTTAAATTTTAGAACAGGTGGAGTATTTATTTATTGGATTGGTCGAACAATAAATAAATTGAATTTAACTATATACTTTTATGTAAGTCTCCGGTCCTTTCTTACAAATCAAATATATTTTATATATGTACCAACTTTTATATGCGCTTTGTTGTTTAGGTTACGCTAAATTTAATACCCTTTGTTTTCTTATTTAATTAAGATTAATGATTAACTTTTCTTCCAACAGGCATAATCTCTTTCTTCATTCAGCTCTCGTACTATCCAGGAAGATACCAAATTCTGTTCGTGGCGTCAATGTAAGCCTAAATTATATACATACATGCATGAATATACACTAAAAAAAATAATTAATAAGTGATTGAATTTTCAGGAACTAGTACTCCAACTTGCTTTGACTCCTAATTTTTTTTTCATGAAAGAAGAAAATCAAGGGGCAAAATTGAAAAGTAAAGTAACATAGCTCTAGTAAAGTTAAATTCTATGTTGGCTTTACATATTAGAGAAACACACACACATATATGTGTGTTTATATTTATATTTATATTTATATTTATATAAATAAATAAACATTTATATTTTGTTGGATCTGTGAGTCACCATCCACCACCTCTAAAAAAAGGAAGAAAATATTCTAAAAAAAAATAGAGCTCTTAATTTAAAATCTGTAAGTATATATTTTTTATACATTTATTTATACATACATATTACAAGTTTACAATCCTAGATAATATCAATTATCTTTACAGAAAATTTTGTGCATGTACATATAAATATATGTATGCTGTGAAGTAAATGAAAGGCGGTGTGATTCTATCCATAACGTTATCAATTGCTTATTTGTTCTCCCAATAATTTAAATGGTTTTTTATTTTCTTTTAGTCTAGAACAACAATAAGGTATTGATGAATAGTATTAATGTCAATGAACAATCATAAAAGCTTTCAAAACCTGAAATCTGAATTACACAATTTATTCATGTATTGAAAATGTTTCTCTAGTTGTAAGTATATCATACACATATATATATATATATATATATTGAAGGGTCAGAGTATTTATTTAGTCATGCCATTATTATTAGTACTAGAATTGGAGTTATTAATTATTATTCGCTATTTTTTATTTTGAGACCGAGGAAGTATAAAATGTATATAAATATGTGTATGTGCTCGCGCGTGTGCATGTTATATAGTGGATAACTGAAATCTAATGATGTCCAATAATCTTGCAGGATGCATGTCGATACTTTTTGATAGAAAGTGGATTTGCGCTATTTGTTGCATTTATGATTAATGTTGCAGTTATCTCTGTATCGGGCAGTGTTTGCTCAGACAAAAATATTACAAGTGATAATATGGAAAGATGCAGCGACCTCACCCTTAACTCTGCTTCTTTCTTGCTCAAGGTCGAAACCTCAATTGATTTAGCAAAAAAAAAAAACCTTAAAATTACATATATTAAAAAGGAAAAAAGGAATACTAACTTGAATTTATCATTTGAATTATCAGAATATACTAGGAAAGTCGAGTTCTACTGTTTACGCTATTGCATTGCTCGCATCAGGGCAAAGCTCTACCATTAGTGGCACTTATGCTGGACAATTCATCATGCAGGTTGAACAAAAATCTTTATATTTAACATTTTGATTTTATTTTTGAAATTAAATTAATTCATCCTCATAATATCGTTTATTCATTTGCTGATGTGATAGGGTTTCTTGGACATGAAGATGCGGAAATGGATTCGAAACCTAGTGACTCGATTAATTGCGATTACACCAAGTTTAATTGTCTCAATTATTGGTGGATCAGCAGGAGCCGGTCGACTAATCGTCATAGCATCCGTATATATTTATAATTTGTTTATTTTTTGATAAATTTCTTTAGTTATGTTTTATATAAACGCGTTTAATTTTTGTTTTAATGATTTTTGTAGATGATATTATCATTTGAACTTCCGTTTGCTCTCATCCCTCTACTCAAATTCAGTAGTAGTGCTACCAAGATGGGACCACACAAGAACTCAATATATGTGAGTTTCCTTTTCTTAATATATGTGATTTCTTTCGAAGCAAGGTACAACTGTGAAAGTTTATGATACAACGTTTCAAAACGACATATCTACTTTAACCAAATGTAATGATGTATGAATTTCCCCAAATCACTAACTATGTAACGATTCATATGTGTGTAGATTATCGTGTTCTCGTGGGCCTTAGGGCTTGGGATAATCGGCATCAACATTTACTACCTAATCACAGCCTTTGTTGGTTGGCTCACTAACAACATTTTACCGAAAGTTGGAAACGTGTTCATAGGAATATTAGTATTTCCAGTGATAGCTATATACATTCTCACGGTGATTTACCTTATGTTTCGCAAAGATACCGTCGTCACATTTATCGATACCACAAAGGTTGACGCCCAAATGCGTGTCGAAGATGGCACTGGTAAATCGGAGGTTGTATTTGATCACGTTCCTTATAGGGAGGATCTTACTGATATTCCATTGCCTCAATAGATCGAAGTGTTCGGATCCAAGCATTTTGTTTATAAGCTTTCTAGTTAGTTGTATGTTTTTGTTAAATGTTTTTGTTTGATCTTATATATGTAACTTTGAAGACTTACCAAATGCCTAGCTTATTACAATATAAAGCTAGGTTGATTTTCCAATTGTCTTTTGTCTAATTTTCCTTTACGTGAAAATAGAATGCAGAGAAGTTTACAAGATTATTAAAAATAAATAAATAAGGTTTACAAGATTGTATTGTGTTGTTTTCTTTTCTTTCTATTTTTTTTTTTTTTTTGTTCTTCTTTAGCCCCTTATGCTTATTCCCAGGGTGGCTTTTTTCTTTGGCTAGTAATGATATTTGTTGAGTATCATTTCCCTCAACAAAATATAAAAAAGAAATATCATTATTCACCTATCAACAGTTTTGAATAAAAAACAAACACTTTTTTTTTATTGAAGTGCAAACTTTATTAATAAAGAAAAGGGCAAAAAACTTCCAAATAAATAAGCCAAAATTAAAATTAGTCCCAAGAGGAACTGTCTCGATGGCCTTTCTGAATAAAATCTACTGCAGATTGTTAAAGCTGGGTCGGTTCATGACCCTGTTTTCCTTTCTCTAGTGATCCAACATCAAGTATATTAATTTTCGAATTATATTAAAAAATATATAGGCATGTACCATTTTTTGTTTTTACCTTTTGGTGGGATAAGTTAATAAACACAACTATTACACCACTAAAAATTTTACAAGTCGTAGGAAGTTAATTCAAAATGATAAGTATAAAACTTATTGCAATCGTACTCATCATTACTATTATTTTTTATTTAAGGGTGTATTTGATGACAAGTATGGAGTTATGATTGAAAATGTTTATATTCTAAGTAATTTTACTTTAGGCAATTTAATTCTAGAAAATTGCATTTGATAGTGTTTTGTTGCATTTATTTTCTAAGTAGGAAATGCATACCTTTTTTCTTGCAATGATGACATATTTTTCAGCGTTTATACTCCGTTTGATTGCAAGGTGGAAAAGGAAAATAAATTGAATTAATTTTGTTAAAAATATGAAAAATAAGTTAAGTGATAGAAGTGATATCGTCTTAATTTTTAGCTTTTTACATGAAAAAATTTTCTTTTCACCAAAAATATTAAAAGATGGAGAATAAATACTCATAAAATGAGTAACATCTCTCACCTTATTTTATATCTTTTCGCACAAACTAACTAAATTTATTTTCTTTTTCCATCTTTGCAATCAAACAAGCCTTAGTGTTTGAATATTTACATTCTACCTAGAATAGAAAATTTTGGTCTTTGAACCATTTCCCTCCTTACTTAAAACTTATTTTCATTGGAGTAGGCTAAAAAAATAAATTCTTACTTTTATTCATTATCCACTTGTACTAAAGAAATAGGTAAAACTTATATTGCCTAAAAAATTTGGCAATCAAACACCAACAAAAGATGCAAAAGTACACATTTTCCATCTTTCACAAAGTTTTCCGTGAAAAATTTTGGCAATCAAACACAGGTTGCTTATATTGCATAGAAAATTTAGCAATCAAACACCAACAAAAGATGAAAAAGTACACATTTTTCATTTTTTACAAAATTTTCCATGAAAAATTTTGGCAATCCAACACACCCTAGTCTTTAAATAAAATATCATCTCTACATTAATGTCGTATATAGTCCCATTTGATTGCAAAATTGAAAAACAAATTAATATATATATTATGAGAAAATGAGACCTAAAAGCCTTTGAAAACCAAAAAAGTAGCATAACTTCTCCTAAAATCCCTCATCTCATCTACTAACTTCTCATAAAAAATTATTATTTTTTTAATCATTTTTCAACTTTGAAATCAGACCCAAACAGAATTATTAATGAGCACCAACACCTTCGGGGATATATTTTTCCTGCACATTAATCATCTGTACAACAAGGTTAGCCAAATATTTTCTAAGATCCTAATTTGACATAGAAGAAATATAAAAAAAAAAAAAAAATGGAACAACAATTGCAAATAGCATCTGCATTCACCAAATGATTCAACTGAGCCTTCTTCCATGCTTTTCTTAATTTTCAGAAATCAGCGCGTTATCGGTCCCTGCTGCTGTTGCATCTTGTGTGGCATGCCAAACTGCCCCCATTGATTCCTATCCAAACCAAAAGATTATTCAAAACTTACCCATCTCATAATACTTTCAGGACTTAGTGAAATGAAGAGCGGCATCAATGATGCGGAATTGTCAGTTAATAAGTCAAAGGCTTGTTCGGGTCACTACAGGTTTTAACCTGATAGA
Source organism: Lonicera japonica (assembly GCA_021464415.1). NCBI lineage: Eukaryota > Viridiplantae > Streptophyta > Magnoliopsida > Dipsacales > Caprifoliaceae > Lonicera > Lonicera japonica. The sequence goes on from JAKCWG010000278.1 coordinate 171,031, forward strand.
CATGATCACGCCTGATGGATGACCAGAACCCAGTTTTGAATAAGTGATGCATGCTTTTGATACAAAACATAACCGTTTAGGTTGAACAACAGGAAACTGATATGAAACAGTCCTTAGTGGGTCAAATATGGATAAAGCAATTTATGAGCAAAACCTATATGACAAAACACGATCTTGACCTGAACCATAGCCAGGTTACCTCCACTAAGCGACATACAACAGGCTCCTGTTGGTCCCAACAGGCGCTGTAGAGCACAACGGGCTCATGTTCCGAACAGTGCACTTTAGCACTTTCTAGGCCACTAAAACAGTCGTTTGTCTCCCCTTGGACAGTCATCTGTTGGTCCAAATTCTGAAATTTTCTATAATGCCATTCTTTCCCTGAAGGACACAATAGTTTTAGAGGTGGCAATTTGTGCCATCGCACAATACCACAATCCAAACCTGACACAGTAACGGGATCCAAACCAAGCATGGAATTAGAGGGTTAGGGTCGAACCTATACAGGTTCGTGTCAATATCTTGTTGAGCCACTCAACATGATTAATAAATGCGTCGTGCTAGGGTGCAACCCGTGTAACCCGTTTAATTAAATGTGTCAACCCGTCTTAACCCAAAGTCACATAACCTGTCTAATGACCACTTCAGAGAGGATAATTGTAGTCATTTAAACACGTGTACTATGGATGAAGAGGAATCGAGTCTCAACCCACATAAATGGACACAAACCTGCATAACACAACGCACATACTACGATACGTTTTATTAATCAAGTTATGCCTGTCAGCCTGCTTAACAAAACTAATGTAAAGGTTGAGTTAGGGTTGAAGTTATTGTCGTGAGCGGCTTGACCCATTTAACAGTGTCAACCAGCATAACACGACACGAACCTGCATAACATGACAAGGTTGGTTAGTGTTTTCAGCAGACCCCACACAAAAACTCGATCATTTAAGTTTGTACATATATCATTGTTCCTAAATATTTTTCCTAAGCAGTGAATAGAAAAATATTCCCTTTTCACCAATGTGAAAAGAAAAAATGCTTCAATGGTCAACCTGTGCAAGTGAAATACTATCTAAAACTTGCAATTAAAAGGGTTTTAAATATAAAAAATCCAAACAATACCAAACCCTTGTTATTAATCCAAAAAAGATCGAGTCTCCATTATAGCTCCCAACATCCAATTTGCCATAGTATTGGAAAGGGAATGGCAGAACAAGAATTTTTCTATTAGGGGGCAAGATATCAAATTAATCTCAAGTACTAGTTTCACCATGACAATTACATGTAAACATTCGATAAAGCTAATGACTATATCCCATTTCATGAATTTTCTTTCAGATCCAAAAATAGAAAATTCTAAATTTTAGTTAACGTTTGGCTAAATGCAAACTCCACTTCGGTTACTTTACCATTCAAAAATGATATATAACTTTTAATGTTATAACACACTCAAATGGTAAGAGTATCAAAGTCAAGTGCTTCGACATTAACCTTCAAATAGATCATATGAAATAGAATTCAGCATACTTCTAGTCAAAAAAGTATCATACAATAATTTTTAACTTTATAAGGGTAGCAAATTATATACCAGACCAGTTTCAAATTTTCAACAGCTAAAATGTGGGAAGGGTTTGCTGTATATTGACTTACCCGGAAATCAAAGGCTGAGAAGTTGCACTGGGGACAGCTTGTGGCCTATTAGTTCCGGTGATATTATTAACCATGGATGGACCAGTTGCGGCTCCTGGGACTGTAGATCGAGGGGAGCCAAAGTGGGTGGAGACGATGAGGGCCCGCTCGGCTGCAATCCTCTGCCTCACGCGTTCCACTTGTTCACATTCTTTTATTAACATGGTCTCCATTTCTGCAAACTGCTTCAGCTTCAGCTCTAGTCTCTTGAGCTGCAGAAATTTCTCAAAGAAATATAGTAAGAGAAATATTTGTTTCCTTGAGGGGTGAACTGCTGTGTAATATTTGTCCATTCTAGAGAATGTAATTAAGAAGGAAGAAAGTTAGGGTGGTCAAAAGAGAAGTTCAAGAAACTCGGGGATAAAATGGTCTTAAGAGCATCCACAACAGTGTTAATCTTGTATTGTATGTAGTATAAAGATGTACCACTTTGTGCATTCCACAATGCTTGAACATGAAAATATAATTTAAACAGAGGAGATATCCGGCTGAATTGAAATGGATAAGAGGTGTCCGGCTAATCATAAAACGGACAACAGAAGTCCGTCTGATATACACCAAATGGGCAACAGGCGTCCATCTTTTTTTTTTGATAAGAAACGAACTTATATTGATAGAGAAATCAAATACAAGCAAAGGAGAACTGGAAGAGGATGAGTAATCCACTACCCAGCAAACCTAAAACAAAAAAGATACAAAAAAGGATCGCTCGGCACTAAAGAAAGCTGCCTCAAAACAAGAACTAAAAACTGAATGATTATACTATCTAGTACAAACTACTATCATCATCTCATCAGGTTGAGAGCTTAGCAAATAAACTCTCAACTTATCTTAGATATGTACCCGTTTTGAGTAGAGATGGCAATAAAACCCAACCCGATGGGTTTTCGACCCGACCCTGATGGAGCGGGTTTGGGGTGAGTTTTTTTAGCCAGGTCTGGTTTGGGTTTAAAAAAAAAGGGACCGGGTTTGGGGCAGGTTAGGGTTTTGCGTTTTAAAAACCCGACCCGCATACATTTATATAAATATTAAAATTATATATATATATATTGTTTATTAAAAAAAAAAACTAGAGCCTAGACCATCCCAATTGTTTAACCACCGTTCTCCTCATTTCTCCGTCTCACTCTATCAGTCTCTCTCTCTCTCTCCCCCCTCTCCCACACAGCCACACTCTCACAGTTGACAGTACCACGCACGCTGCTCTAGCTCCGATGACATATAAAAAATTAGGGGACATCTAATACACCATCTGCTTATGGCATATGCTTGTAGATTTGTAAAATTTCCATAGTTTTCCTACTTCCTCGGTTTTTTTATGGTCTGTAGCTCCACTCTTGTTACAAAGGTTAGAGGAAGAAAAGGTTCTTTTGGGGCAGGGGGGGCTCCGAGTCAATCTTGCGGGGCGGGTTTGGGTTTAAAAGAAGAAGCCCGTCTCGGGTTCAGGGCGGGTTAATGTATATGCGGGTCGGGTTTGGTATTGGCCAAACCCACCCCATACCCATTGCCATCCCTAGTTTTGAGTCCTAAACAGACAACAATTGTCTGTTTGGCGAGCGTTTCAAATGAGCGCCAGTTGTCGCAGGATAAGGAACTTAGCCAAAATTAAACTTTATCCATAACCTGATAAACAGAAAATTAACAGATTTGTGGTTGCGTGCATGAACTCATCTTCCTGGAGCACTTCATATTGATGGGAGGCAAATCAGAGATTTATCATGGAAACATGATACTCTAATCTAGCTGGTAAAAGAACAGGTCAAGGAATCGAAGCATAGCCCTTAGGATAACAACAGTTCCCTGACACTAGGCCACAGAACCTTATTTGCTTAATAATGTGAGCTTTTAAACTTTTTGCGTAGTTCTTTCAATGATTATAGTCAATGATCATGCAAGCAATGCATTAATAATATTAATTGTGGGCTTGTATGTTGAATATAGATATAAGAAATGTAAGAATGTAATTTTACACATTATGGCTCCATTTGATTACTATCGAGACTATAAATCTCACATTGGGAAATTGAAGACTCCCGAAGTATATAAGGGGCTACTCCAACTATTGCCAATTAAATTTGGGTTGGATGCTTCGAACTCTAATACGAGAAGGAAAATGAAAGGAAAAACAATTGATAATTGATTTGTGTGAGAAGAAAATAAGTTGAAGGACATGGTGAAATGTTCTTTTACTTTTTATCTTTTTCCATGGAAAAAATTTCTTTGAGTGGTGGTCAAGAAAAAAATTCCACAAAAAGTGAAGATCATCTCACCACATCCCTCAACTTATTTTCCATCTTCTCACATAAATCAATTGTTTTTCCTATCATTTTCCATCTTGTTATCAAACGGACCTATAAGGTTGGTGAAGTTGAATATAAAGAGAGAAGGAACAAGTGAACATAGAAATTTAAAAATGGATTAATTGGGTCAAAGAAATACACGAAAAATAACAATTACTCTTATCTCCAAGTAGACGACCTTTAGATGTTTTGAGAAAGAATTATCATCTAATTTCATTTGATTTATCTGTGGGTCGGACCCATTGTCATACAATACCTTGCATTTTTTTTTCCTTTTTAATCAAGATCTTCTATCACATAAAAAAAATACAAACCCCCAAAAGAAATTATCAATACAATGTACAAAAGGACAAATGGAGAAAGAAAATCAAACAGTCAACAGCTTTGTCGACTGAAACACCAAAAAGTACTCCCTCCATCTCCAATTAAGAGTTCCGCTTCGACTTAGGTACTTTTAAGGGAAAAAGGACTAATTTCAACCTAATCATTGGTCAAGAACCAAACTTATTATTGTGAAATTCTACACATTGATTATGTCCCAAAAAGGAATGGGACTATCAATTTGAGACAACCCAGAAAGAAAGTGGGACTCTTACTTTGAGTCGGACGCAGTAATAAAAATTCAAACTTATTCACCAAAGTCACTTATCAGCAACCAAGCAACCAAGTACCTGATGATTTATAATGTTAGCAGAAAGCCTCTGAATTTCACGTTCTTCATGATCCGCAAACAGCTTTGCCTTGGTTGCTGCAGCAACAAGACCAGCTTTGGCAGCAGCTCTCACTTTTTCAGTAGACAACGGAACAACCTCTGCATCACCACCTTGATTCCATGAACCTTGTCCCAAATTTTCTCCTGAAAAATAAATGAATCTTTTCAATACAAAGAATTCTGAGAAACTAAATGATAACAAAAGCCAACATAATCCACAACCTACCGTTTTGCCAATTTCCATTTGTCATTTGTCCTCGAGTAGTTCCTTCTCTACCATGCATACTTTCTGAATTCATCCTTCACAGAGAAAAATATTTTAGATAAATTTTAAAAAAAAATCAAAATGTTTCTAGAAAGTCTTTGAATGGTCATTAAAAAAATGTCCGCCATTTTTGGTGTAGAACAAAAGCCAAGTTTAATATTGGACAATAAGATATTTGATAGCGGGCAAAGCCACCTACATTTACTGTAAACAGAAGACACCGAGGATCTGTTTAAAAGTACAAAAATGATTGAAAACACTAGTCATTCTTAGAAGTTGGAAAAAAAAAAAGATTAGTGATTTGGTGAGATGTTCTCGATCTTTTTTGTATTTTCCCTAGAAAATATTTCTTACCCACCATCCAAAGAATTTTATTCCATGTAAAACCCAAAAAGTAATAGAACATATTACCAAATCAGTCATCTCTTATTCCAGCTTCTACTAAAACTAAGTAGTGTTTTCAATCCTTTAGAGCATCTCCAATCGTGGTAAAATTTACACGACAAGATTTGTGTAAAAAGGTTGTGTAAAATACAAACCCAATTTACACATCCACATCATCTTTCTCTCTCCTCAATTTTTTTACAAAAACTTTAAAATGATATAACTAAAAATCTAAAATTTAGTTTTTAATAGAATTCATATATTTGAAATCTACTCATCAAGAGATAATGACTATGAAATTATGTATAAACAAATTTCTTACAAAATTATTGAATATTACATATAATGATATAATCTATTTGTGTGATTTTCATTGGTCCATCTAAATTTTACACGAGTACCATTGAAGCACAAAATGGATGTGTATAATTTATGTCTAAAAACTCCCTTACATGTGCAAAAAAATATACACAACCATTGGAGATGCTCTTAGCGACTTTTTTATCAAACACACCCTAAAAGCTTTAAATCCTTAGGAGATTCCTCAACTATGGATGCCTTTGATTTGTTTACATGAAGAAATTAGATTACTTGGAATAGTTTTACTTTGAAAAATATTCCATGTACAACAAAAACTCAAGGTAGGTGGATTTTTAATTATGTTACTATTAACAAACATATAACGTAAATATGAACTCTATATTACCCATAGAATCAGAAAAGAAAGTATACTCACATATTACCATTCCTAGAGCCATTAATCTGCACTATATTTCCAGAAGCAGGTACAACCTCCTCCGCCAATGCTTCCAAGGATGCATGGGCGCAGGCTGCAGCAACTCTAGGTCCAATTTTAGACGCCAGAAAAGCAACCTAGAAATTTGAAACAGATAGGTTTGTCTAAATACTAAAAAAAAATGTCAAAAGAGGGATTTCACTAAAGACCACATAAGGGAACTGTGTTTTTAAATAGAAAAGGAATTAATAGAAGTAGAACGTTCTTGTTTCAAATTAAATTTAGCCTTCACTTGTGGCTTATTGTTAGTATTTATGATAACAAAGCAACCCTCAACCTAAAAGTTTGATTGCAATCCAGTTTCTGCATACGGCAGACAATTCAGAACAATTGATAGCAACCAAGTTAACGCAGCCAAGATCCCCACTGTTGGCAACAAATGAGGATATACAATCTAGTTGCACACCATCGCGGCAGTAGATTTCACACAAAATATTCCAGATATTTTCTTTTTCGATAAGAAACAAGATTTCATTAATTCTAGATATTCACAAGAGGTTGAAAGAACAATCCAACACATTGTCCAAGAAAGAACTCAAACTCAAAGGACAACAGAACGTCGAACAGAGAAAACCCTACAATGGTTCCGGTGGAGTGAGCAGGTATGCCATATGATGGTTACGCTACCACTTATGGTAGTGCAAACATCATGCTGAAAGTCAGCGAACTATGAAACATTATATCACCCACATAATCATCATACTCTGATAATACAAGTGCAAATATTTGGAGAAGGAAGAAGAGGAATGAAAAATGAGCGAGTGAGAGAGAGAACTTCAGAGATGTGAATAGTAGTGTTTTTTGATAACCTAATGCCAAACACCTAGGCCCAATCTTATGTAAGTATAGTATTTAGAATACATTACGTCCCATTACAAGAAAACTAGTAGAAACCATCTCTCCAAAAGCTTAAGCTATTGGGAAGTGGCACCACAATGTATACCTTGCTATGTATATCACGTTAGCACCCTCCCTCATGTACTAACCCATACATACATGTGGAGAGTAGACAGAGAACCAAGAAATGAGCAGAAGAGTCCAGACAAAAGTAGGATTCATAACAAACTTGGGATTGAGGTAACGAGGCTTTGAACCTTGGTTATTTAGGTCCCTCACCTTCTATTACATATACTAATGTCATCTTGGTTATTTGTATTGCTTCATTACAAATAACCAAGATGATAGTTGTATATTTAATCAATTACACTACTTGAATTTTATCTTTTGTAGTTTTACGGAGTTTCTCGTTGCAAAAGGTTTAGTCCACAATAGAATCAGGTGCTAACACCATAAGATGGGTTTAGATGGTTGTCATGTGGTGCATAATGATCTGGAGAAGCATTTTGAGATATATTATTATTTTCACATTTTTCAGCTGTTCAACAAAATTCATATTGTAAACCAGGCTTTGAGCCTGCAACCTGGTCTACACGCACATTTGCACGATTTAAACCAGATGATCTTACTTAAATAATCTTAGCCTTTTCTATCATTTGATTGGTGAAATTAACAAGAGAGAAGTGCTCTAGACATTCCCTGCCTACAGCCGCTAAGGCCTCCTCTTGGCACCTAGAATAAAATCCCAAAAAAGAGGTTTGTGTGTATTAGGCAGGACTGAATGGCTGCACATATTTAAGATTCTATATTTCAATGTTCTAAAAATCCTGGTTAGTAGCTAGCCCCCTGCCCCTGCCCCTGGCCCCACCTACAGGTCAGCACCTATTAGAAGCTTTCCCTCCTCGAAAGAAATTATCTCACTCAACAATAAAATTGAAGCTGAATTGCAATACGCGAGAGAAGAGCTTAAGAAAGCGACGGAAGCAGTCGGCCATTTGAAAAACAATAGTGTCCAAGATGAGAACACGAGCCTTCAACAGAAAATCAACTCTCTAAACTGGAAAGTAACTGAGACTGAGGAGAAATTTTGGCTCAAGAAAGATGAACTCCTGCTAAAAATTGAAACGATGGAAGTAGAATGTGCTAACAAAGATGCAACTATAGCTGACGTAAAAAACAGACTGGAGGCTGTTGAAGTTGAAAACCGTCGTCTCATTGACACCGCATGTCTTGAAAGAAATTCTCTCACTCAACAAGTCTAAGAGTCGAAACATAAGCTGGACAAAATGCAATCACTTTACCAAGCTAAGGAGGACCTTCTGAAGGATGCAAAACGACATGCCAAACAATTACAAGAAGAGCTGTCAAGGAATAAGAATCTTCGTGAATGTAAGTGAGTCGAAATGCAGGATTTGCTAGCAGAGAAAGTTTCTCTCATCCAGTAACACAATGAGCTGGAGAGGATCTTTCGAGATGAAAAGACAGAGAGAGAGAGAGAACGCACTAAAGCACAATTGGAGTCAAGGACACATGAGTTGGATGAAATGCAGTCGCTTCTGAGAGCTAAGGAAGAGCTTCTCAAGGATGCAGAAAAACAGGAGGATGTGCAACAAAAAGCCAACAAAGGAAATTTGCTATCATGACTTGAGCACTAAAAATTCAAGTCTTAAATCTGTCATTAAAGAAGCACAAGAAAAGCTTTTGTCAAAAAAGAATCTTCTGCAATTTATGGAAAATGAAAAGCAGGTTATGGTAGTGAATAAAGATTCCCTCATCCAGCGACACAAAGAGTTGGAGTAGAACTTTCAACATCAAAAGTCCGAGATGGAGAGGATCAAGGCACAGAGCAATGCAGATAGACCTGAACTTCAGTGAATGCATTCAAATATGGCAGCAAAAGACGACCTGGTGAAAGCTACCCAAAATATAGTGCAAGAGCTGCAATTTGAGCTGAAGTGAACAGATGAGGACTTGCAACAGAAAACAGTCATGAACAACACAGAACTGAAATAGCTTCTCCAACTGAACAACACATAAATGAAATGGACCTGTTCCAACGTCAGAAAACTGAAATGGAGGAGAATACTTTCAAGATTAAAGAAGAAATTAAAAACTACAGAACTAAAGTCAATAATCTCTAATCAGTGCTTCCAACCAAAGAGTACAAACTCAACGAGCTGTCAAGAAAGAAAGATTTTCTTCAGAAACAGCAATTAGAACTCCAGGCACTTTGAGAACCTAAAAAAGGAAAAAGACAAGGTTGTAGAAGAAATTGAATGTGCAAACAAGATGAGCACCGAACTTCAGTAAAAGTTGATGTGTCAGGAAAAAATATCATATTGAGGAGAAGAAGATGATGAAACAACCAGCAGACAACTCCAACAAAACCTTAAATATGCTGCAAGAGAGGATAAAGGCAATGGATGTTGTAAATAAGCGAGAATCAGTGCCTGAAGAAAACCTTTTGCACCATTATTTACAGGGGCGCAATAAGGAGAAGCAGCAACCAAAACCACAGGAAGGATCGCAAACAATTAATGCTCCTAGATCGAGAGGGAGGCGGCCCCGCAAAAAGCAACCGGTTACTAAGGCACCCCGTACATAGGCACCAAAAGAAGTTTTGAAAGCAGATGATTTTCAGGATCTTTTGCTAAATTCAGATGTTGCAAGGAAGAAGTCTAATGAAACGAAGTAGAAGCTTTTACATTTTTGGAGAGCATCAGAAGAGTACGATTTAAAAATACTAAGGTTCTGTTTTGTAGAGCGTCGGAAGATCTTGGTGGTTCATCATCGGCACCTAAAAGGAAAGAAAGGGAAGAAGGCTCACCACGTAAGTTGTTATGTATTGTCTATGTTTAATACTCCATGCATAATAAGGAATTTTTAATGATCTAAGTTATCCAATGTTTAGGTAGGGCTGACATTTTAAACTGAAAAACCGATAACCGAACAGGAAAAAACCGAACCCAAGTAAAAAAAAAGTACCGAACCGAACAGGTTAAAATCGGTTACCCAATATTTTCGGTATGGTAACGGTTTCTAATTCTTACATTTTTCAATTATACTGAACCGATAAATATACCAAAATTGTGTTCCACACACAAATGAGCCTGTTACTAATCTAGATAAATGCATTCTCAGATTTGAAGAAACAAGTGCAGTGACGCAGTGAATGTGGCTCAATATAAAAGGAAAGGTAAAGCATCAATCATGGCGGACAAAGAAGATATCGACAGTGAGGAAGGGGTATGGGAAAAGAATAATACATGGCATGAAATAAGGGAGGAAGCTGCGATTTGTTTGGGAGATGGAGTAGAAGAAATGTCGGATGACCCAATACCGTCTGAAGATGAATTAGAAGACTGCTATGACTTTGCAAAAGATGATAGAACGAATGAATGGGTAGCAAATTTATTCAAAGAAGCAGGAAGGATCAATCAAGGGGCCTCGGCACAATGTAAACCTCTCATTGAGACCACACCCAAAAATCAAATGGAGGTATACGAGAATTTCAAAGTTAATTTGCAGGGCACAAAGGTACACAATTTACAATCTCATCCTATACATCTCTTGTCATCCAGGTCACCTATTCAAGATGTCCCATCTAATTCTTCTACTTCCACACATTCTTCTCAATCTTTGGGGTCGGGTAATTTGGCAGTATCTCAACAAAAAAAGGCGTCAATTCCTGGAACACTTATGGCAGCCCAAGAACCACCTAAGTCGAAATCATGCATAAATAAATCAATCCATAAGAATAAGGTAGAGAGCCATAGTAATTATAATTTGCAACTCATTCCATATGAAATACCGAATACACAACATGTAGCAATTATTGAGCACCAAAATGAATTGCTTAGGCTTAATTTTGGGGACTGCACTACTCCAAATTCAGCACCTAATAAAGCCTCAGAGCAAGCAAGTTTGTTGGGTATTAGTGTGGAGGACTGGGAGAAATTCAATGATCTACTTGGTCGAATGGGTATGGCATTAATACCCATTAACCAAAAGACGAAGTCTAGGAAAGTGGGAGCGAAAAGTTCTAGTAAAAAGGGAGTGAGGGAATTAAAAAATCTGAAATGGGAAATTAATTATGAGAAGGGGATAGGCGCGAGTAACAAAAAGAGGGTGTCGATAGGTCATAAATGAAAATAATTTCATGGAATGTGCGGGGGTTGGGGTCGAGAAATAAGAGAAGGAATATAAAAGATAGTGTGTGTAGAGAAAAGCCAGATGTGATAATTTTTCAAGAAACAAAAAGATAAATAATTAATTGGGCAACGGTGGGGGTGGTATGGGGAGTTAGATTCAAAGATTGGGCGTATCTTCCATCGGTAGGTAAATGGGGAGGAATCCATCACGGGGAATTTTTCATTGTCTATTAGGTTCTCATCAGGGGGTGTACGGTCCATGCAGGTATAGAGAGCGAGGAGATTTTTGGGAAGAATTGGCAAGTTTATACGGTCTTTGTGGGGATAGATGGTGCCTAGGAGGGGATTTTAATGTAGTTAGATTTCCCTCGGAAAAATTAGGGGTAAGGGGTAGCAGAATGACAAGGAGTATGAGGAACTTTGATGCGTTCATCAATGAAACAAATTTGAGAGTCCCGAATATCAACAATGTTGAATTCACATGGTCCAATGGGCGATCACACTCTAGATTGGATAGGTTTCTTTTCACAGTAGGATGGGAGGATTTAAACACATCGGTGAGGCAAGAGGCCTTAATTAGAATTGAATCAGATCATTTTCCGATAGTTCTTGATACTAATCCATTTAAATGGGGGCCCTCGCCATTTAGATTTGAGAATATGTGGTTTACCCACAAAGATTTCCTGGGAAATTTTAGGAAATGGTGGGGGGAAAGTGAGGTGAGCGGATGGGAAGGATTCAAATTCATGAAAAAACTTGAACAAGTGAAACTTAAATTAAAAAAGTGGAATTTTGACATTTTTGGGGACGTAAGAGTGGCGAAAGGCAAAATTTTAGAGAGGATTCAAAAAATTGACGAGTTAGAGTCTAAGGGGGTTCTAGGGGAAGATTTAAAAAGGGAAAGAAAGGTATTGAGAGAAAAATTCGGGGAATTAGTCTTAAGAGAGGAAATTTCTTGGAATCAAAAAGCCAAGGTGCAAGGGGTTAGGGAGTGGGATGGCAACTCTAAACGTTTCCACAGAGTGGTCAATCACAAAAAAACAAATAAAATGATCTCTAAACTTGAAAAAGAAGATGGCTCAATTGTGAATTCCGAAAGTGAGATTGTGAATGAAATTCTTAATTACTTCAAAAAATTGTATTCTAAGAGAGAAAGACGTAGTGTGGGTTTTGAAGGCCTTGAATGGGGCCCAATTGGTCCCGAAAGCAAAGGGTGGCTTGAAAGACCATTCGAAGAAAGGGAGATTAAGGCAGCAATTGATTCTTGTGAATGGGATAAAGCACCGGGTCCGGATGGTTTCACTATTGAGGCCTTTAAAAAGGGATGGGAAATCATTAAAAGGGACATCATGGGAGTTTTTAATGAATTTTATAATAATGGAGTTGTAAATGCATGTACGAATTCTACATACATCTGCTTAATTCCAAAGAAATTATCTCCGCTTAAACACAAAGACTATAGACCTATTAGCCTTGTCACTAGTTTATATAAGATATTGGCCAAAGTCTTAGCACTGAGAATAAGAGAGGTAATGGGTGAAACAGTGGGGTTAGCACAAGGGGCGTTTGTAAAAGGATGTCAAATTCTAGATCTTGTTTTAATTGCTAACGAAAGTGTAGAGGAGTATCGGGATAAAAAGAAAGGAGTGGTATTTAAAATTGATTTTGTAAAAGCATATGATCATGCGGAATGGGATTTCATTGATCATGTGCCTGAGAATAAGGGTTTTGGGTCTCGATGGAGGAAGTGGATTAAGGGTTGTCTTTCTTCCTCCAATTTTTCGGTTATGGTCAATGGGAAACCAAGGGGTATTTTTAATGCCTCGAGGGGTATTAGGCAAGGGGATCCGCTCTCACCTTTCCTCTTTGTTCTTGTGACGGACGTCCTTAATAGATTGGTGGTGAGAGCAAGAGAGGTATGCCTTATTGGTTCGAGATAGGGAGGGACAAAATAATATTGTCTCACTTACAATTTGCCGATGACACCATCTTCTTTTTATCAAAAGACGTGATTAAGCTGAAAAATTTGATAAACAACCTTGGATATTTTTGGGTTAGCCTCGAGGCTTAACATCAATATATCCAAAAGCATGCTAGTTGGCATTAATTTGAAGGAGGAAGATTTGGTGTCGTTAGCAAGTATGTCGGGTTGCGAGATGGGTTCATGGCCTATGTCTTACCTTGGGATGCCATTAGGAGACAACCCTTATCGAGTAGGGTTTTGGACCCCGGTAATTGAAAATATCTCTAAGAGGTTAGAGGGTTGGCCAAAAGGTTGTTTGTCGAAGGGAGGTAGGTTAACTTTAATTCAATCGGTTTTAGAGAACATTCCCATATATTACCTATCTCTTTTCAAAGTGCCAATTTCGGTATGTAATGCCATTGAAAAACTAATGAGAGATTTCTTTTGGGAAGGGTGCTGTGAGAGTGTGGGGGAGCATTTAGTGAGTTGGGTCAACGTATCCAAGAGTAAGGAAAAGGGTGGGTTGGGTATTGGTAACCTTGCTTATAAAAATGCAGCTTTGTTAGTGAAATGGCTTTGGAGATTTCCTCTTGAACAAAATTCGTTTTAGTGCTCAATTATCAAAAGTAAGTACGGTATTCATGAAAATGGATGGGATTCAAACATGGTCACTAGAGGCACTCACAAAAACCCTTGGAAAGCTATTGTTAACGGCATTGATATATTTAAATCATTTACGCGACTTAAGGTGGGCATGGGCAATGCAATAAGATTTTGGGAAGACAAATGGGTTGGGAATTCTCCTCTTGCTACTCTTTTCCATCGGTTGTACAGTATCTCCCGTAATATAAACAATTCGGTTGCATCAATTATTCGTTGGCACCATCATGAGTCTTTCTCATGGGATTTAGAATTCCATAGGAATCTAAATGATAGAGAAATTGGGGAATTTTGGGTATTGCTAGACTTGGTCTCTCATTCGAATATGTCTAGAACAGAGCTGGATACCAAATCTTGGGTGGGGGAAAAATCGGGAATTTTCTCTTGTGAATCTTTTTTTCATTTGCTTATTAATTCTCCTCAGGATCCTACCTTTATGCCTCACAAATTTGTTTGAAAAACTGGTATCCCTCAGAAGGTGAAAGTTTTTGCTTAGTTGGCCTCTTGGAAGAGAGTAAACACGTGATATTCTTCAAAAAAGAAGGCCTAATTTAGCGATTTCCCCTTCTTCGTGTATTCTGTGTAAACAAAAAGGAGAAACCATTGACCATATTCTCTTGTATTGCAATTATACTACCTACATGTGGAACAAGGTGGGGGAGGAACTTGGTATAATTGGTGCTTTGCCTAATTCATGGCATGATTTGGCGGGAATGGAATGGCAGCTCATAAGGGTTAAGAAAAAGGCTAATTTGCTGCGGAGATGTTGTTGCTTGGCAATATCATGGAGTATTTGGCAAGAGAGAAACTCTAGGGTATTTGAAGATAAATCCAATGAAGACGCAGTAGTTTGGCACAAAATCAAATTGTTATCTTCAATTTGGGCTAGCTCTTCTAATCTTTTTGGCAATCTCTCCATCTCTGATCTTTGTTCGAATTGGGGTGCAGCTATCCAGTGATATAGCCGTCTTTTGAGTTTGGTCTTGATTGTAGATTGTTAATTTTTTGCAGAGTATACTTGTATCTTAAGGGGTTTGGTAGACTGCTGGTTCACCAATGACGTACTTTTCGCTTTGTTTATTTGATTAATAAAAGCGTTTTTGTTTCCAATCAAAAAAAAAAATTACCTAACTACCAAAAATTTGGTAACCCCAACTAATTTCAGTTCGGGATCGGTTTTGGTTTTGATAGTACCGAAATTTTCGGTTCGGTTTGGTATATGTGGTTCCCGAACCAAGTCCAGCCCTATTTTTAGGCAATGTTGCGGATAAAGAGAAGCGTCCGAGATTAGTTCTTATTGATGAAGATGAAGATATCCGGACATGGGGGGCGCTGGACATTTTGATAGTGCCCGCTTTCCCCCTTACATCAACTCCCTTGACAATTTAGATAGTGACCATTTTCATAATAGCAGCTGCCAGACAATGGGAATTATTCTAGATGGACATGAAAAATGCTTTCTCAAATAGTGATCTCGCAAAATAAGTTCACATGAAACCTTTCTCCAAGGTATTCTCACTCTCCATCTCAAGTGTGCAAATTTCACTGTGCCTTGTGTGGACTTAAAGGCTCCTCTGGCCTAGTTTGACAAGTTAAGCTTCACTATTGAGAAGCTCATTTTTTGCCTCTAGTACTTAAACTTTTGATTATGGGTTCTTCATCCAAAAAACCAGATGCTCCTCCTCTATGTGGAGGACATGATCATCACTAAGGATGATGCTGCTAGTATGTCTGACCGTAAATGATTAATTAGTCGTCATTTTTAAAACTAGTATCTCGGTCATCTCAAATACTTAACCAGATGCCAGTGTTCTAAAAATCGGATTTTATCCCCGATTTATCGGAAATCGGCACTGTGCCGATCGGATTTTACATAATCGGTTCAATATATCGGCTGGAGAGAAATCGGCATTTTATCAACAATTTATCGCCGAAAAATCGCAATAAAATCAATTGGCGATAAATTGAACGATTTTTTTTTAACGTTTCAAAATCAAACGACGACGTTTTTAAACCCAAACCCTATTCGTTCTCTCCTCATCGACGACTCCCACACTCGACATCGCCGTTCCTCTCTCTCTCACTCTCACTCTTCGTCGTTCCTCTTTCTCTCTCACACACACGACGACTCGACCTCGGCTCGCCATTTCTCTGTCTATCTCTCACTCGTCCAGTCATCCTCAACCTCCTTGTACCTCTCTCTATCTCTCAGTCTCACTCGCTGTTCCTCTCTCGGTCTCTCCCAGTCGACTGCCGTGCTTCTCGCTGTTCCTGCTCTGTTTGGACGAGTGAATGCCAAGTAAGGTATTGTGGGTTTGATATTCTTTTAGTTAATATGAGAAATTTTGGATGTATTTCGAATTTTGGGGCTAATTTTGGATAAACCTGTTATTCTGTAAATATGAGAAGTTCTGTCTCTGCTGGTCTGTGCTGCTCTGTTTTGCTCTGTTTCGAAGTTTGACCTCTCAAGTTTTGCTCGGTTTCGAATTTTTGATTAAGTGTTGCTCTGTTGTTTTGAATTTTTGTTCAAGTTTTGCTCTATTTTAGCTGCTCACTGCTGCTATCTGCTACTCTATTTGAATTTTAAATTTTTCTAAATTCGAATTCTATGTCTGTCTCTCTACTGCTCTGTTTCGAATTTGTCAAGTAATTTGAATTTTAATCTGCTACTATCTGATGCTCTGGTTCACAAATTTCGAATTTTCTCTGTCAATTTGCTTCTTTGTTTTGAATTGTCCATTAATTTTAATCGGATTTTGTGTAGTATGAATACGACTTCTTCTTCGGCCGCATCTAATTCATCAACGGCATCGGCCACTAGCACCCGCTTGAAACCCGATTCGACTAATATTGGGTGGGACTATGCGACCGAAGTAAAACCGGGAAATAGTATCCAAGTGAAGTGTAAATTGTGCGGAAAGGAGATGTCGGGTGGGATATATCGAATCAAGCAACACATCGCCCACATCTCCGAAAATGTAAGTAAGTGTCCAAAGTCCACCAAAGAAGATCAAGAAAAGTGTGCAAAAGACTTAATGGCTTCAAAACACAAGAAGTTAGAGAAGAGAAAACACGAAAATGAAGTTAGGTCGGAAGTGCAAATTAATGTTATTGATGAAGAAGATGAAGGAGAGTTGGGTTCAAGGAAAAATCCTCACTACCTTGGGCCAATTGATAGATATGCTAGTAAAATAAATCCGGATTCTTCAATGGGTGAAGCGAAGAAGATGCGGCAATCGAACTTGAATGAAACACTTTTTAAAGAAAGAACACATAGTGTGCATCAAATTTTAGCAAGATGGGTATATGAGTCCGGGATTCCATTCAATGCAATTGATAATGATAGTTTCAAGAGATTTTGCGAAGCGGTCGGTCAATTTGGCCCGGGTTATCGACCTCCAAGTCAATACATATTGAGGGAGCCGTTATTAAAAGAAGAGGTTGAAAGAACAAAATTGTCACTCAAGAAACAAGAAGAAGAATGGAAAGTAAACGGTTGTTCAATAATGACCGATGCTTGGAGCGATCGAAAGAGGAGTGTCATGAATTTATGTGTTAATTGTAAGGAAGGCACTACTTTTGTTTCTTCCCAAGAAGACTCGGAGTCGGCACATACGGGTGAGTACATTTTTAATTACGTTGATAAATTTATTGATGAAATTGGGCCACAATATGTTGTTCAAGTGGTGACCGACAATGCCACAAATAATATGGCCGCGGCGGACTTGTTAAAGGCAAAGAGGCCAACAATGTTTTGGACTTCTTGTGCCACTCACACATTAAACCTCATGCTTGAAGGCATTGGTAAGCAATCGAGGTTTAAAGGATTGATTGAGAAGGCAAAGACATTAACTATCTTTATTTATGCACATCATAAGACATTGTCACTTATGAGGAAGTTCACGAAGAAAAAGGATATTGTTAGGCCGGGGGTTACTAGATTTGCTACTGCTTTTCTCACTTTACAAAGTATAATAGAAAAAAAACATAAGTTGAGGCTAATGTTTACTAGTGATGAGTGGGGAAGTTGTAAATGGTCTAAAAGCGCAAAAGGGAAAGTTGCGAGTGCCACCATCTTCAGTATGACCTTCTGGAATGGTGTGTCTTTGTGTTTGAAAGTGTTTGCTCCTTTAGTAAAAG
The DNA here is from genome assembly GCA_021464415.1 of Lonicera japonica. NCBI lineage: Eukaryota > Viridiplantae > Streptophyta > Magnoliopsida > Dipsacales > Caprifoliaceae > Lonicera > Lonicera japonica. The sequence goes on from JAKCWG010000278.1 coordinate 188,934, forward strand.
TACTTCGTATTGCGGATGGAGATAAAAAGCCGGCAATGGGGTTTTTATATAGTGAGTTACAAAAAGCAAAAAATGACATCAAAGAGGCATTTAAGAATGTGGAGACTCATTATCGCCCAATCTTAGAAATTATTGATGCAAAATCCTAAGGTCGGCTTGATAGTCCATTACATTTGGCGGGTTATATATTGAATCCGTACTACTTCTACAAGAATGCCAACATACACAAGGATCAAGTCGTCATGGATGGTTTTTTAACTTGTGTTGAAACTTTCTTTAAAGACGATATTGAAAAACAAAGCATTATTAGCAATGTGGAGATGTGGAAATATTTAAGAAAAGAGGGTACGTTTGGGAAACAATTGGCCGCATCCGGGTGCACCAAGAATGATGACAACTTTGATCCGGGTATATTTCTTCACTTTGCATGCACTTTATTTAATATTTTAGTTTTTTTATTATATATATTTAAGTTTCTTTAATGAATAGTTGGATGGTGGAGTATCTATGGCAATGGAGTTCCTAACTTGCAATCGATGGCTTTGAAGATCCTCTCGTTAACCACTAGTTCATCCAGGTGTGAAAGAAATTGGAGTACTTTTGAAGGTGTAAGTGGCTTTGGAATTTTAGTTAGTATTAAACTATTTAGTATTTTAGTATAATTTTCTTCCTTTAAAAAATTTAAATTTTATATTTCATATTTTATTTTTTTATGTAGATACATACTAAAAAGAGGAATAGACTAGATTCAACACGGTTGAATAATCTTGTCTATGTTCAATTTAATTCTAAGCTTCTCAACAAAAAGAAAAGGGCAAAGGAGAAAGACATTGATGTTTTATTGGCAAGTGACGCTAGTAAAGCGCAATCATGGATTGTTGAAGGTGGAGAAGATGAAGAAAATTCGGGACTAACTTGGGAACAAGTTGGAGAAGCAAGTGGAGCGGATGATGTCCTACAAATGAGAAGTTCTAGAAATGTCGCAAATGCCGAAGTACCTATACCTATCCCTGTTGTACGAGAACTTCATGAAGATGACTTTGCATCGGAAGAAGAGTCGGAAGATGACGGGAATGAAGAATATGAATTTGAGTCCGATGGAGAGAGGGTCAATGAACGATATGGAGAAGAAGAATATGAGCTTTAGTTGATTGCCTACTATTTTATATTTTTATTACTTTGAGTTTTGAATCTTTTGGCTTTTGGCATGCTTATGTTTTACTACTTAGTACTATTTACTCTATGTTTCTACCTTTGAGATTGCATAATATTGCATGTACTATGTTGCTACGTGCTTGGTACTTTGTTTCTATTAATATATTAATGTCCATTTTGCTACTATTATGTTTTATTTAGCATATTGTTATATAATATATTATTTATATGGTGAATAGTGCATATCCGATTTTTTCCGATTTATCCCCGATAAATCCCCGATAAAATGAAAAATCCCCACTCCCCACCTTGCCGATCGATTTCCGATTCACGATTTTTAGAACATTGCCAGATGCTCCTCCTCTATATGGAGGACATGATCATCACTAAGGATGATGCTGCTAGTATCTCTGACCGTAAATGATTAATTAGTCATCATTTTTAAAACTAGTATCTCGGTCATCTCAACTACTTTGTACAAGTAATTAGTTGGCAGCCTAGTCTATCTCATTGTCACTCGCCCACATATTGCATATGTTGTCACTAGTTAGCCAATTTATGTCAGTTGCATGCTCTACACATTATGTTGGTGTTCACCAAAGTTCATCTTCCTGGCTGTTTTCAAGATCTAGTTTCCAAACTCAAGATGATCTCACTTACCACCTTGAATTTGAGGGGGGGATGTTAGCATATCAATTATCATATCATAATTGATATAATAGTTGACTTTATGAATATTATGTATCCTAGATTGATATTGTATATCCTAAATTGTTTTAGGTTTATTTCTTTCCTTGTTGTATTATGCTCCTAACCCTATATAAAGAGTCCGTTGTATCGTTGATTCTTCAATTGTAAATACAAAACTCCCTCAACTCTCTCTTTTCTATTCTCCTTTATTCTCTCTTTAACAATTACTACTTGATGTAATACTCCACTAGTTTTGGCTGCACCGCTGCTACTCATGATCCACCTGCTTGTGCTATTGTTGTTCATATTACATTCTCTTTATGTGTTTCAAAAAGATTTGATCTATTTATTTTTTGATCAGAAACGATGAAGCTTTTATTGATATAAGAAAACAGATACAAGCAAATTAGAGACTGCATTTGGACAAGAGATCCAAAGCCAGCCATAATACCGAAAAAGAAACAAACAGCCTAAACAGATAAGACTACCGCCACCCGACCAAGCAACAAAAAAACAGCTACCCCAATCTACAATGAAAATCTTACCAACATCATTAACTAAACGAGCATGCTAAAAAGTGCTATCCACTACATTAGAGCTGCATTCCAATCTCAAATTAAATCAGGCACATAAAGACTGCCAAACACACTTGAAGAAAAAGCCCACAAAGATGCCGTAGCCTTGACTTTGTGCCAAATCTCCTCCTCATTTTCCTCTTTGTTTTTGAAAATTCTGGAATTTCTCTCTCTCCACACACACCACAAAATAGCCATACAGCTACTTCTAAAGAAATCTAAAATTTTATGGAGAAGTAGCTGTTCTTGGATGCCTTTTGTCCCATGAATAATTCCACTATCTTGGACGCCTTTTGTCACATGGAAAATTCCACTATCACTATCAAGATAGTGGAATTTTCCATGGAACAAAGGGCATCCAAGATAGTGGATTTATCCATGAAAAATTAAAAAAAGCATTGTTTATTTTTGGTTTCTTAGTGGAGAGATGGGAGGTAGACAACACAACACTTCTATTTATAGTCTTCATTGTTGTATTGGAGGATATCTTTTATTACTTCTTATCTCTCAATTTATAGAGAGCTTGTAATAGTTTTTAGAGAGAGAAATGGAGTTCACTTCTATAATTCTTGTCTCTACATTTATTATGGAGTAAATTTCTTTATTAAGTCTAAAAGATGAAGTTTGAAATGCATTAATTATGTAAGTTCAATTCTCATTCCATTGTTAGTATTGTTAAATACTTGTTGAATCCCTCATCTTCTCCATTTAATCAACCATTCATAAGCTAGTAAGATAATTTTCATATGATGATTTGACTTTGTATGCCTTGTATACATAGATCTCAAGCATTAATGAGGAAATGATACACTTGTGTATTTCTTACTAGCCTATGTCCATTCCTTCTATGAATGAGATGCTTTTCATTGCCAAGCATGATTAGTCTTTGAATATTCATGGAAACACCATAAATTTGAGATTCCAATATTTGAATACTTTAATAATATATTAAGTACTTTCTACACTATGTGATTTTGAGACTCGTCATTTTCTTAGTTAAAGTGTTACCAAAGAGGATCTTTTAAGTTTATATCATAAACAACTTCACTAATCATTCTAAAGATTCAATTTGTATTTATCAAATATGTCTAAATCGGATGAAATCGGATGGTTTAACCTCCACCTAGACCTCCCAATCTTAGACAAATGAAATGTTATGATTTATTGAGCTAAACTCTTTGTAGTTGGTCATTTTGAAAATTAAGTCAATTGCCTAGTAAAAACTAACAATGAGTTCTCAAATGCCTAGTTTAAATTTATACATTTTCTTTTAGTGTATCTCAAATTTGTATCTTTGGTTGAACATTATATGGGAATGGATTGCACTTGCTTCACACCCTTTGTTACAAGATAAAAAACCCTTTGTGACAAGATAAAAATGAGAGATACACTTGTGTTGAGTTTTGCTTACACCCTTTCTTTATATGGCATTTATATGGGAATGGATTGCTTATGCTCCACACCCTTTTGCTCAAAAAAGTGTAAGATACTCAACACTTAGGAATTGCATTAAGAACTCTGAATAAGGTTGATTCTACATAACTTTGCAAAGCAAATGAATTCTATAATGCCTTAACCTTTTCTCATCAATTGATATATAACTTTAATTTTCTTATTGCAAAACTTTAAAATCAACAATTAAAATCAACCAACCAAATTCTCTTAACAAAGCCTTGGACTTGTAATCACCACATTGTCTTTCCGACTATACTTGTGGTTCGACACTTTGACTTACCAAGTATTATAACTTGACAACCTACACTTAGATTCCTAAGCGCGGATGTACTTTATGGAGAATCTAAAATCAAAGAGATTTGATTTTATTTGTGTTGAGATTATGGGCCCTAATTATTGCAACATCCTTTTTTCTTCCCACTAAGTCAAGATTTTATATCTCCTAGATTAGGCAGTCAAATCAATCAAGGAGATCCCTATCTTGTTTAGGTCCCTCACCTTCTATTATATGTAAACACATTTGTAAAATTTGGTTATTATTGTTGAAGCAATACAACTCTCTTCTTCTCTCTCTAAACTTTCTTTCACCAAATACAAAGACAAAATATAAATAAAAAGGAAAAGTAAATCCTACATGCGACTTATAGCATGGTTTGATGTTGAAGATTAAAAGGTGGAAGTGAAAGCTAATATGCACTGCTAGTTATCACGGCTTGGAATGTTATTATGCTAAGAAGTTGAACCTTTAACCAATTGCACCACTTTGGTTTAGTCTTCTGCTGTTTTACTTAGTTTCTTTATTGCAAAAGATTTTGTTCACAAGGTCAACAAAGACAAAAGAATAAGGAGCTAACAACATAAGATGGGTGTGTTGTGGTGCATAATGGTCTGGATGTATACTTTGAGGAAAAAAATTCATTTTTCAGGCTGATCATAGGCTGAACGTCTGAACGTAAGGAAGGGGAGACCATTCCCATGGATCATGCTAAACAATATGTACAACAGCCTTTGAGCCTGTATACCTGACTTACACAAACATATGCACGAATTCAACCCGGTGATCTTGGTTAAGTAACTTCAACATTTTTTGTCACTTGATCAGCGAAATTAATCAAGATAAGGGGAATTAAATGCAAGCATGAAAACTTGAACCCAAGACCTTGCAAATCCGAGCTATGATACCATCGCTAAATTCACCAGCTCAACCAAAAAGCTTAAGCTATTAGTTAGCACACCAACAATGCATATCATGAGATTGAATATAAGCACTGATTTCAAATAAATAAATTCACCCACCAATGCCATAACCGGATTTCCCGAATTTGCAAAAGGAAGTTTACTTTCAGAATCAGGGTCTTCGAAGCTGGATCCTGTAGAAATAAGAGCAATTCAAAATAAAATGTTACTAGTAAGTCCACACATGAGGGGAAGAAAATGAGAACTGCATAATAACACCTGCAGAATTCCCATTTGCATTTGAATGAGATCTTCCACAATCGTTGTTCGACAAAATTGTTGAGGCAGAAGTATTAATTACATCAATGTTATCCAGCAGACCATCATCGACTGTCCAACGGATAAAATGAAGTATGCATTGTGCTTTTGTCCTGGTGCCAACATGCTCTGCAATGTCATTCCAGTTCTCATTGTAGAGTTCCATTGCCTCAAGGAGCATAAGCGTTTCTTGATCGGTCCAACTTTCTCCGTCCTGATCTCCATAATCTTTAGCGGGGTCAATCCTTACAAAATCTAGGCTTGAATGACCAGTTACATATCTCCCATCAGTGAAACAATCCGAGCACAATAGTACATCAACCTGTTAAAGAAATTCTGGTGAGTTTGGACTCCGAATGGTGTAAGTGGAATCCGACTCCTCTAAAGTGACAAAAATCACTTTAGAGTTGAGTTATGCAAACCGGACAATTAATTTAAATTGGTCAGTTCAAATTAGTTTATATTTAGTAGGGTCCTCGCTAAAGGGATAAACTTCCATCTGGCAAGGACTCAAAATCTGAACCGTTCAACATAAAAAAAATTGATAAGAAACAAGATTTAATTAATAAATCAAAAAAGTACAAACTGAGGGGACAAGGAGTCCACCATCAAATCATATAACCCAAGAAAAATAAATATACAAACACAACCAACAACACGTCCCTAGATTCAGATTGGATAACTCTACCCCTAAATTACTTTAGAGGAGCTGGATTGGGGAAATTGATATATTTTAGACATATATCGCCCTCTCAAATGGGATGAGGAAAGAAAATTCAAGTTTTTCTTCATCACAACTAACGATCAACTTACATATTCCTCAACAAACCCTGAAATCAAATCATGGAGTAGACCGGGTAGGAGCACAATATCAATGTTAGCTTCCAAGAGAGATTACCTGTGAGAATGTTTTTAACCATACGACTCAATCACCAAGAAATGGCTGGTATTTCAAGTATCAATATCTTGTTTAGAAGTAATAACTGGAACGAACATATAATACCTTCCGGTGAGAAGTTATTCCAAATCAATATCTAGGTATTTCAAATCAATATTCTAAAGCTTTTATTAACATCTCAGATTTTTTTTATCAGAAACAGAAATTTTATTGATACGATTAAAAAGAGCTACAACTACATCAACAAGATAGAAGAGAACAGAGGATAAGGCATCCTCTGTTCTCAGTTATACTAGCTCATAAGCTACTAAAGTTAATTGTACATACTAAGCTGTTATATCATGACCAAAGTTTCTTCCAATTTTAATGATAAGGTTGTTTAGAAAAATTATACTATATTTTTTTTTGATAAGAAACAAAAATATTATAGCCACTTGAAAAATCGAACACCAAAAAAGCAACATGTAAGAAAACAAAACTAGTGGAAGAGAATTCCACCAGACTAACAAACAATCACACCCACTGCTCACTCAGGGCTCACTTAACTAAAAAACTAGCACAATCAATACTAAACATAAAACATTCAGAGCTATCAAAAATTCTAGATGCCCTAGCCCACAATCCTGAAAGAAATATAATATAATCCCACAGATCTTCCACTGAGCTGCTCTTCCCTTCAAAAATACGTTTATTTCTCTCCATCCAAACACCCCAAGCTGCAGCTAGTACCACAAATCTCCATAGGACTTTCTGATTATTCTTACCCTTATCAAAATACCATCTCAACTCTATAAACTCTGACCACTTCCTTGGAATAGCACCCCAATTACCCCAAAAGCCTCAAATAATCCTGTCCAGATTCTCCTGACAAATCCACAGTGAAGGAGGATATGGTCAATGTTTTCATCATTCTGATTACACATCACACACCAAGAGGGAGACAAGCACCATGCAGGCCTCCTCTTTTGAATCACATCACATGTGTTAACTTTCCCCTTTAAAGCAAGCCAAGCAAACACTTTAATTTTGGAAGGAACCCCATGTTTCCAAATAAAACTGGACTGAAAAGCTGAAATGGACTGAGATGATTGGCTAAGAACATCAAAGAACGATTTGCATGAAAAAATACCGGAAGAATGAGCCGCCCAAATTCTTTTATCAAGATAATTCCGATTCAAAGAAACACTCTGAATCAGCTCCAACATGCCTGAAAATTCGACAATCTCCCTATCATTAAAATTTCTACGAAAAGTCAGATCCCAAGAGAAGCTTGGAGACCAAGAGGAAACCGATTGAATAGTCATATTTTGATTGCAAGAAAAATTGAAAATCCTAGGAAATAAGTCCTTCAAAGGACTATTCCCCACCCATAAATCCTCCCAGAAACAAATTTTATCCCTCACTCCCACTACTAATTTAATGTTTTGCATAAAATCAATCCACACTCTAGAGATCGACTTCCATGGGGCACGAAGAGTGCTGCTAACCCCAATGCCTGCATCCCATCCATTAGAGTGTGACCCATACTTACTCTCGATAACAGCATCAAGTGAATCTCTCTCCAAAGGGAATCGCCATAACCATTACCCGAGCAAAGCCGTATTTCTTTTGATAATATTCCCCACACCCAACCCCCCATTCATTTTAGATTTCGAAACCTCATCCCAATTAACAAGGTGATCTCCCTTTCCTTCCCTGAACCCATCCCAAAAAAAATCTCTCATCATTTTTTCCAATATTCTCGCAAATTTTTTTGGAATTTTAAAAACTGAAAGATAATAAATTGGAATACTCCCGAGAACCGATTGTAACAATACCAATTTTCCCCCTCTTGACAGACAATTTCTATACCACCCTTCAATTCTCTTTGAAACCCTCTCGAAGACAGGGTCCCAAAAAGCCATACTATTAGGTTTCCCACCTAACGGCAACCCTAGATAGGTAAGAGGCCACTCACCACGACTGCACCCCAACTTTAAAGCGATGTTGGACAACCTTAGAGGATCTAAATTCAGTCCTACTACCACACTTTTTGACAAATTAATACTCAACCCTGATACAAAAGAGAAGACCTTAAGGATTGCTTTTAAATTTTCTATGTACCGATCCTCGTTTGGGACAAAAAAAATACTATCGTCCACAAACTGTAAATGAGAAACTTCTACTTTTTTATGCCCAATTTCAAAACCCCTAACCACCTCGCACTCACTCGCTCTCTACAAAAGCCTACTAAGGACATCCGCCACTAAAATAAATAAAAACGGAGATAGTAGATCTCCTTGACGCAAACCCCTAGACGCACCGAAATGCCCACGTGGTTTCCCATTAATGATTACCGAGAAATTTACCGAAGAAAGGCATCCCCTAATCCACCTCCTCCATCTCTCCCCAAAACCTTTTTTTCCATAACAAAGTCCAAAAAATCCCAACTAATATGGTCATAAGCTTTCTCGAAATCAATTTTGAAGACTACCCCTTCCTTCTTCTTCAATCTATACTCTTCCACAACCTCAATGGCAATTAAGACTAAGTCTAGAATTTGCCTCCCTTGCACAAACGCTCCTTGGGAATAATCAATGGTTTCACTAAGCACCATTTTCAATCTCAAAGAAAGTACTTTGGCCAACACCTTGTACAAGGATGTCACAAGGCTAATCGGTCTAAAGTCCTTGGCAGTAATGGTGCAAGGAAATTGTCTCCAAAGGAAAACCACCCGCTTTTATAAGGAAATTGTCTCCAAAGGAAATTGTCTAACCACAGATTTTCCTTGGCAGAAAACAAGAAAAAACTTCCAGTACATTGAATTAAAAATTAAAATCAACATTAGTAACCAGTACCTGGTATTTGGGTTTTCTCGGCATTCTAATATCCATTCATTTTCAAGAAAAGATGACTGCCTCTATGCTTAAGACATATCAACTTGTTATCGCAGCATTCTACACTTTGTTTCCTTTTGTTGATAAAATATTCTTCTTTGAATCCAAATTACTGTTTAATAGGGGACTCCCAAGCAACCTAATGCATTGAGAAGAAAATAGAAATTACCCGTTGTTTACCTAATACCTCATGATACTAAGCAACTGTTTCATGTTTAAGTCAACAATAATCCGCTGAACATACAGTTGGCACTTGAGAAATTGCTATTTAATTAAGTTGTGTAAGTAATATTGCCAAAGCAATTATGCTTATTGCCAGCAAAATGTACAACTTTAGAAGCATACAGTTCTCAAAGTAGTACTCTGCTCTAGCAAAGTGATAATTTCTTTGGCAATATCAGTAGCCTTCCGTAAACATTGAAGCATGAATGCCAAAAAAAATTGTACAATTGTGTTGTGCACTTAATTTTTTGCATGAACCTGCTATAATGAATTGGACATGAACACAAAATGTCCTTCATTACTAAAATGACAGATTAGGGACCATCTCGAATAGGAGATTTCAAAACATTCTAAAGCTGATCAAGTACCATCAATTGTGGTGGCTTCTCGATCATATCCTTAATGCCTGAATTTAAATCATACTTCACCTATGATGGAGGAAAATCCATTTCTTTGATTTAACCGAATAGCCCCAACCCCTACGAGAATGCTCAAAACAATCGCCATTTTACCCCTAATTACAAGCCACCCACAATTCAATAAATTATTAAACAAGGAATTCCAAACTATAGATGAAAGTTCACATTAATACATGATTGCTGAGCCAAATATTACACTAAGAGCATTGCTACACTTACCGGCTTCATCAGCCTGTTACACAACCAGATGCATTGATAGTTGGAAATTTCTGTGGAAGGCAGGAATTCCTTCAAAAATCCAATTTCTTGTTTGGGTGGCTTTTAAGAGGAAGTTGAACACTTGTGATCAACCTCAAAAAAAGAGGCTGGTAATGTGTTCATCACCTAGTTGGTGTGTTCTTTGTAAATCAGCCGGAGAGGACATGGATCATTTGTTTCTCCGTTGTTCTTTTTCCTCATCTATTTGGCACAAAATTCTCTCCATTTTCCATGTTCAGGGAGCAGTTCTAAAAGGATGGAAGGAGTTCACAGAGATTCAATGGTTCCCTTTTGGGAATAAGAGGAGGTTGAAGGTGCTATGGAGGTGTATCCTTATGGCTGGATCCTGGTGCATTTGGAAGCAGCGAAACAATAGAATTTTTGATGGAAGAGGATAAAATATAGAGTGTATCCTTGAAAGAATTGTTTTTCTATCTTCACTGTGGGCATCGACATCTGAAGCATAGGGGATCTTTTTGATGTATCTGTTCGAAGATGCCTTGTCCCCTGAACTTGTATCCTTCTTTTTATTAATAATATATTTTGTCTCTTATCAAAAAAAAAAAAAAAGAATGTACAACTTATTAATGCACCAGGTATAACTATCCGGTTGATAAAAACGAGCAAGAAGTTCATTTTCCTTACAAGAATGTCCACTAGACTAAATTCGTAAGAGGTATGGATGTGAGAAACATAATGATCAAGTGATAAACAAGAAAAAAGGGACAACAAAATAGTATTTTGCTTCACCTCTTTCTGTGACTGGTAGTAAAGAATAGGCAGAGGCCGAGAACAATAGATGCACTGGTTTTCCGTTAATCGTTCACGGATTTCAATGTCCAAATCAGAGGCCTCTTCACCATGAACATCTGCTGGTTTAAGCCTACATTTAGGCTTATCAAATTGGATCAAACTATCAATTGATTTGAAAGCAGCCACTGAAAGACTAAGTTCCCCATTTGAATCCTCATTCAAACACGGCCCATCATTTTGGGTCACATTATGCGGAACAGTAGCACAGTAATTAATGATCCCCCAGTGATCAAGAAACCGAAAAATTCTACTCATATCATCTATACTGATACCAGATACCAGAACATGGCAATCGGTAAGTGACAGCCTCTTCTCTGGATTCTCCATGGACTTGGCAACAATCCAATTCCGACACTCCATGTATTTTTCCGGTGTTTGGTTTGTCTTCCCAGAGAAAAAATGCGGCACTACTTGTCTCTCCAATCTATGCACCGAGTTAGGTGAAAACCACTCTGCTCCCAAAGAAAAGCAAAACAAATAGAGCAACATTAGCAAAAGATTGATACACATATACAATTTAAATGAATGTGGTAAGTGATCAAAATGGAAATTAAGTGGATTGAATTGTTTTAAATGGAATAAATCATGGAAAATAAAAGTTTAGTCTGCGTAGTTCTTGGGATCCCTGGGAATAAAAGAATTAAGGTCCATTTGATAAAAAGGGAAATGATTAGAACGCGATTAATTTGTAAGATAAGTTGGACAAGGAGACTATTAATATTTAAATGGATTAAGTTACCGGCTCCGTCCCCACTGCTTCTGTCGTAATGTTTAAATTCTAGGCAATTTGTTATCCTAGGCAACTCAATTCTAGGGAAGAACATTTAAAGGTGTTTGATTGCATTTATTTTCTAGGTAAAAAGTATGTACTTACTTTCTCCTTGCAATTACAACATATTTTCCAACTTTTGGTGTTTGATTGCGCACTTTTTACCTAAAATTGAACATTTTTGTCTTTTAGACAATTTCCACCTTGCCTGGAACCCAACCGTTTGGAAGTTGGTGAGAGTACAGCCATGTAATGTATTTTAAGTCCTTGTTCATTTGTGTCACAAATGTGCGTCCTTGGTCTTTTAACACAAAATGTGCACTTTTCCACCTCTTGGTGGTGTTTAACTGCTTGATTTTCTAGGCAAGGAATTTTAACTCTTAGCCTCCCCCAAAGTACATAAGTTTTAGGTAAGGAAGAAAAGAGCTCAAAAGCCAAAAACCTAAACTCTAGGTAAAAATGTCAGAAATCAAACACAAAAGTATGTTCTAGGTAAAAATATCTGCAATCAAACACCAAAATTGAAAAATATGTCATCTAAAAAGTACGTGTGACATATTTTCCATGTAGAATATAAATAAATGCAAATCAAACATATTTAAATACTTTTTCATGTAACTAAATTGCTAGAAAAAGAATTGCCTAGAATTTAAACATTTTCTGCCCCAATTCCATGCTAACTATCAAACACACCTAAAAACCGTTGGTGAGAGTACAACCACGTAATGCATTTTAGTCCTTGCTTTTTTAACACAAATTTCAATACATGTAGCATTGCTTGTAAAGGGAGAGATAAAGCGGATACCTGAGTGCATCGGCACAACAAGAACCCGGTCACTCCCAAACCTCTTCACCACACCCCTTCCCTCCACAATATCCGGCGGTGTAATCACAAACCTCTCAGAACACCCATCCACAGACAAAGCCCGGACCTGACCATACGATATATTCTCCAAAACAACCCCATTCCCCCTACTCTCCCCGCATTGACTCGCCCTCTCCGCATCCAAAATCGCCATAACCAACGAGTGTGGCCGATTCACCATGTGCCTGACCACCGCAGGAAAGTCGGAGATTCGAACCACATCTGACAATACTTCCGTTGGATTGTTGGAGCAGTTAGGGTTAGGGTTTTGATGATGATGTTGTTGTTGTTCGTCTGATTCATCATCTTGTTCTTCTTCGTCGTCCTCGAGATCTTCATCGTCTTGTGATTGGAGTTTAGGTTTTCTACCTCTCTTCCGCTTCCTCCACCTGTTGCGTGCCTCTGTGAATAAAATCAACGGATTTAAAGCACAATTGGAAGGAACATTCGGTTGATTATATTATATAGATATAGAGAGAGTGTGTTTCCAAGAGAGAAAATGTAGGGTTTGGATTGGATTACCTGCGGAAGAAGCTGGCATAGCTAGGGGAAATGTAGACAGAGAAAAAGGGATTAGGGTTTGAATTTGGGTTTAAGATTTAAATTAATGGAGAGATAGATCTGTGGGGTCTGATAATGGTAGAGAATTTGCTTGTGAGGGGTGGGAATTGTGGCATAAGAAAGCTCCTCTCTCACTTCTCAAGGAGTGGAGGGGTGCGAATTGCGGCGGCTCGCGTTATGATTTTAAGGCTGATTTGTATCCGCCAATACCTTGTATCTTTAAATTATTTAATATTACCTGTTAAATTAATTTATTTTTGCTCGTTAAGTTAATTTATAAATGTAAATAAATTAATAAAATAATATTCTGTATTATTTATTTAATTTTATAAATATTATTTTAAATAATATTTTAATATTGAAATATTCACAAAATTAATAAATATATTCACTTTAAAAAGTTATATCTTAATATTATTAAACAATGAGTATATTATAATTAACTTTAAAGTATTCTATGCATATACATAAATAGCTAAATAAGAGAGAGAGAGAGAGAGACTGACTGACTATGGTATATATATATATATAATGGGAGAAGTGAAAGTATCAATGCACCTTTTATTTAAAATTTGACATGTGTCATTTTAATTATTCACTAATTAATTTGGTAATAAATAATACACTTAATGCCATACTTTAATAAATAAATAATTATTCACTTTAATAAATAATATAATTATATATTATCTATACTTACTATATAGTATTATGAAAAAAGTAGATACATTAATTATTTTTTCTTATATTCCTAATTGTTGTAACCTTAGTTATTTATTAATTGATTTTGTATATTTTCAATGCATAATAAAATAATAATTATTATATAGAGAATTCAATATCATCAGTATTCTTTATAAAAGAAAAGGGAACATATTTATTTTTTGAAATAGATCTGGTCAACATCTTTGAAGAAAGAAAAATTTCAATAAACAGAAACAATAATAAGCACGCCTGTCAACGATTTACACAAACATAAGATACCCGATTAGCAATACCTTTGCTTTCAAGGGTGGATGCTGTTACGCGACTTCGATGGCGTCCCACTTATCCTGCCTTTGATACCAAAATAGACTAGGATCGAGATGTAGAACAGATATACATAAAATTCAAACTTTTATTGAGGTTGAACAGAATTACAGAAGACAAAAGAAAGATTACAGAGAAGAAAAACAGCGGAGAAGAGAGAAAGAAAAGAAAAAGAAAAAAGACGCCTCCCTCTCTAGACAAACAAGACTTAAATAGAGGGGAAAAGGAAAAGTAAACAGTAAAAGCAAACAGTACTTGCACAGTAAAAGCAAACAGTAAACTTAATTATTTTACAAGCAAACAAAAGCAAACGGCATAATAATTGCCATGGGACCCTCTGGTGGCGTGTGCTGGATGGTGGTGCAGGCGTTCGTCCAAAGTGATCCAGACTTTAAATAAAGTTTTCTACATAATAATAATTCTACTCCACTTGATTTTTCCCCTTGTCTTTTACAGGTGAAGCAGTTGAGTCTTCATAAAGACTGGCGAGCCATCTACCCATATGTGTAGTCATATCCTCATTTGGCTCCGCAAAATCCTCGTCATCAATATTAACCAATTGGGCTGGTTCAGATTTTATTTCAGACTTTGAGTCTTGAGAAGTAGACATAAAGTCTTCATCCATATCTAACTGACAGGCCAGATTTTGGAGAATTTTAGCTTTAAGCTCCTTGATGGGGGTATTTGGGAATTTCTCTTTAAGAGAGGTCAAAGAAGGAGTTTTAAACTCTGATTTTTCAATAACTTGCTTCTTTAAGAACGCATCATCCTCAGCTGATTTTGTATTAATTTCGAGGAATTCAAATAAATCTTTTTTAATTTGAACTATTAGTTCAGTGATATCAAATTTAGGCCACCATTTATAATAGTAGTCACGTACTAACAAAAATAACCCATTACTCCTGGTAGTAGTATTATAGTTCCATTGAAATATCCAGGGAATATGATATTTTGTAAGAAAATGTAATAATGCAAAATTAGTAATAGGGTGTTGCTCCTTAATAAGGAGTCTGGGATGATTTTTGCTATAAACAACAAATAATTCATATAAATTATTCGGGAGAATATCCTCTTCGGGACCATTTAAAATAAACCATTGGAAAAACCAGTGGGGCAGAGATTCTAAATA